>CM069861.1:208652898-209070398 GCA_036172795.1 Pelodytes ibericus
GAGCCCAGTAATATTGTACCATTCAGAGCCCAGTAATATTGTGCCAGTCAGATGCCTGTAATAGTGCCATTCAGAGCCCAGTAATATTGTGCCAGTCAGAGCCCAGGAATATTGTGCCAGTCAGATACCAGGAATATTGTGCCAGTCAGAGCCCAGGAATATTGTGCCAGTCAGATGCCTGTAATATTGTGCCAGTCAGATGCCTGTAATATTATGCCAGTCAGATGCCTGTAATATTGTGCCAGTCAGATGCCTGTAATATAATGCCAGTCATATGCCTGTAATAGTGTGCCAGTCAGATGCCTGTAATATTATGCCAGTCAGAGCCCAGGAATATTGTGCCAGTCAGATGCCTGTAATATTATGCCAGTCAGATGCCTGTAATATTGTGCCAGTCAGATGCCTGTAATATTGTGCCAGTCAGAGCCCAGGAATATTGTGCCAGTCAGATGCCTGTAATATTGTGCCAGTCAGATGCCTGTAATATTGTGCCAGTCATATGCCTGTAATATTATGCCAGTCAGATGCCTGTAATATTGTGCCAGTCAGATGCCTGTAATATTGTGCCAGTCAGAGCACAGGAATATTGTGCCAGTCAGATGCCTGTAATATTGTGCCAGTCAGATGCCTGTAATATTGTGCCAGTCAGATGCCTGTAATATTATGCCAGTCAGATGCCTGTAATATTGTGCCAGTCAGATGCCTGTAATATTATGCCAGTCAGATGCCTGTAATATTGTGCCAGTCAGATGCCTGTAATATTGTGCCAGTCAGATGCCTGTAATATTATGCCAGTCAGATGTCTGTAATATTGTGCCAGTCAGATGCCTGTAATATTGTGCCAGTCAGATGCCTGTAATATTATGCCAGTCAGATGCCTGTACTATTGTGCCAGTCAGATGCCTGTAATATTATGCCAGTCAGATGCCTGTAATATTGTGCCAGTCAGATGCCTGTAATATTGTGCCAGTCAGATGCCTGTAATATTATGCCAGTCAGATGCCTGTAATATTGTGCCAGTCAGATGCCTGTAATATTATGCCAGTCAGATGCCTGTAATATTGTACCAGTCAGATGCCTGTAATATTGTGCCAGTCAGATGCCTGTAATATTGTGCCAGTCAGATGCCTGTAATATTGTGCCAGTCAGATGCCTGTAATATTATGCCAGTCAGATGTCTGTAATATTGTGCCAGTCAGATGCCTGTAATATTGTGCCAGTCAGATGTCTGTAATATTGTGCCAGTCAGATGCCTGTAATATTATGCCAGTCAGATGTCTGTAATAGTGTGCCAGTCAGATGCCTGTAATATTATGCCAGTCAGATGTCTGTAATAGTGTGCCAGTCAGATGCCTGTAATATTATGCCAGTCAGATGCCTGTAATATTGTGCCAGTCAGATGCCTGTAATATTGTGCCAGTCAGATGTCTGTAATATTATGCCAGTCAGATGCCTGAAATATTGTGCCAGTCAGATGCCTGTAATATTGTGCCAGTCAGATGCCTGTAATATTGTGCCAGTCAGATGCCTGTAATATTGTGCCAGTCAGATGCCTGTAATATTATGCCAGTCAGATGTCTGTAATATTGTGCCAGTCAGATGCCTGTAATATTGTGCCAGTCAGATGTCTGTAATATTGTGCCAGTCAGATGCCTGTAATATTATGCCAGTCAGATGTCTGTAATAGTGTGCCAGTCAGATGCCTGTAATATTATGCCAGTCAGATGTCTGTAATAGTGTGCCAGTCAGATGCCTGTAATATTATGCCAGTCAGATGCCTGAAATACTGTGCCAGTCAGATGCCTGTAATATTATGCCAGTCAGATGCCTGAAATACTGTGCCAGTCAGCCCCCCCGCCAAGCCGCCACTCCCCCCCCCCCCCCCCCCCCGTACTTACATGAAGCTGCTCCGTGTCCCCCGCCGGATGTCTCCTCCGTGCAGTCTTCCCTCTTGCACGGAGGAGGGAAACAGTCACCGGATGTGACGCGACGTCACATCCGGCATCAGTTTTTGGGGGTTTTTTTTCCGGCTGTCGCATCCATCGGATGCGGCTTGCCGGAAAAAAGCCTTCACAAGCGCAATGCTCTGTGAACGCGGCAAGCAGGGGCTGGGGGCCCACGGGACAGCTGCCTTGGGGCCGCCCAGGAGTAACTGGGCCCAGGGCAGCTGCCCCGTTTGCCCCACGACAGACACAGAGAATCTCAGCTGAAACCTCTAATCATGTCAGTTGTATGTAGAAGTTATGGTAAATACCTTACCCACACTAAAACTGTGTTGCTTTGTTAAAGAGAGAGTGAAACCCCCAATTTATATCAAATCACCAATCAAAAGATATCCCATAATCCACAGCCCTCCAGCTGCTAATGAACTACATCTCCCATAATGCTTTTTCAGGCTGGCAGAGGAATATGGGAAACATGGTTCTTTGCAGGGATTGAACCCTAGGCCATGTTTCTAATGCCTGCACTTTTTCTGTCCACCTCCTGCATAGTTGCCAACATCGGCCATGTTTCCAGGGACACATATTTGTTCCACATGCTGCAGACAGACCATGCAAAGTGCAGCCCAGCAATATATAACATGGATATAAGCACAGGCACAGTATAATTAATTAATCAGGGTGGAGATTGCATAGAACCTACCATGATTACTTAATTGGATTGTGTCGGTGCATATATCCATCCTACATACTTCCTGGCTGCACTTTGCATGGTCTGTCTGCAGCATGTCGAACACATATGTGTCCCTGGAAACATGGCCGATGTTGGCAACTATGCTCCTGCCTGTGTATAGTTATCTGCTCAAGTGTTCCTAGTTCTTTGTTTACCTGCCCTGCCCATCTGTGTGCGTTGCCCTCGCTTCGGTGATTGTTCCTGATTCATTGGCATTTACTTGGCCTGTTAATCCTGTCTGCATTACCTTCAATATCTGCTTTTGCCCTTCGGTTCCTGTCTAATCCCCTCTGGTGAGGATGGCCCTGCCCTTTGTTAATCTCTGTGGGCCAAACAGGTCTGCTGACTTGTCTTGAATGTGTACATATATTTATCAGTTCTCTACTGGCTCGGAATCTGGCTGGAACCCAACCTCTCATTTGGTCTCTTGTGTTTAATAAAATACAACCCAAACTGTATCTCCCAAATTGGTACTTTGTAGAGCAATAAATTCATGGATCTGTGCTTTTAGTAGTTATCTAAATACTATGCAGAAAAGATGAAATCATAATTTGTTTAAATTAATCATGAGAAAAGAAGAAAGTTACTTCTCCGCCCATAAACTTGTGTCCTGCTGCTAATCCAGGGCGGCATGATTAAAATAATTAAAACATTGCTTCCACGACTATGCAGATCATGGTGGGGTCCATGTTAAACAGAGGCAAACTATTGGGACTTGCTGTTAAACTCTGTGTACTTAATGAAGTCAAAGCTCAAATTAAGATTGCAATACACTAAACTACTAGCTCGGTATTTTCTTGTACATCTCATTTGTGATATAAGGAAACCGGATTATTATAATTTTTTTAAATCATTCGTTTATTGATTTCCCTAAATATCTTCCCTCCTTGGCAAAAAGGAACACACTAAGTGGACTCTGTCGCCTAAATATCGTTCATACTATACAGCAAAGAAGTAGTGAGAGCTACTAGCAAGGGAAGAATTTTTTTAAGATGCTCTCTCCTAGGGGGCAAATCCATGAAAAACCAAAATACACAAAGAAAGCAGACATATACACTGAGAATTTATACACAAATATATATATATATTTATTTTGACGATACAGTGTTACAAAATAAATATATATATATATTTGCATATAAATTCTGAGTGTCTGCTTTCTTTGTGTATTATCGTTAATACTGGGTATGTAGAGAAAATGCATAAAATTAGAAGAAAAAATAGGTGTCTGTGTTGTCTCCTGTTTATGACATCACCTGTGACTTGATATGCAGATTATACACTTCACGCTGGAAGTATAGTTCATATCCTGCTAAATAGTTAATTTGCTATACAAGGGTTGCGGTAGGCCTGATTTGTCCCAAAATGGAATTGGATTAGACAACTTAGCCGAATTTCACAAATCGACAAAATGTGGCTATTCAATATCTCCGAAATTCGGGTCTGAATGGGCTGTTTGGATAGGGCGATTTTTGCCATGAGAACAATAGATTTTCAGCTACACAATATGCGCCGATCGCACCCGAACGGTTTATTCAGACCAAATGGTCTTACGACGAAAAGAGACCCTCATTCTGCTCCTACACTGCGGGGGCAGGATATGTTTTGTAACATGGCAAATTAAGTGTATGTAAGAGGTAATTATCCATCTTTGAATTAATAGTGGTGAGCGGGTTTTCCGCAAATAAGGCTATACCTTTAAATCAACAGCAGCGAGCTTTTGCTGTAGCAATCTTGGCTTGCACAAGCGATCTTGTCTTTGCGTGGGTTTTTATGTTTTTGTATTTGCTAAGGGTTCTTTTCTTGTAACATTAGTCTATCCTTTTACCACATTATTATTGTTATGACAATGATTCATGCTTTTGCAATTAGGGGTAATTATTTTACATGCGTGTCAGTACCGCTCCCTTTTACTGTCTCTTGACTAGGGCTGTTTCTATCACGGTTTTTGAGGGCAGTCTCCATGCTGCGTTAATTGTCTATGGTTAAGCCTCAAAGCGAAACGCGTAAGACTTTGGTTTTCCTGGCTATGTTTTTACACTATTGACAATATAGAGTGAATATTTTATTTGTCACTACCTGTGGACTATCGTCTATTGGACATTCGAGAGGTGCGCCTATTTCTCACATCATATGTTTCTTCTACGTACAAGGAAGAAAACAGTGTGCAACTCTGTATTCAGATTCCTGGTTATAGTATCTCCAAGGTTTGCACTCACATCTTCCAGAACCTTAGTTTACCAGACTCTGGTTTAGACAGCTTGAGTGGAGATTATCAGGTTCCCCTACCTCCTTATGCCAGCTTTCTCTTAATTATAAGGTAATGGATCCCAACAAAAACGGGGAAAAAAAAGAGAGACATTAATAGTGTAGTACAAATAACACAATATTTATTATGGCCTTCACAAGACAGTCTACTTAAAATCAGAAGAAACAACTCATTAAACCATAATACAACCGGATCTCCCAGAGAATGCTCAGTCCAGGTTCTCCAGCGAGTAAGCTGTTTTTAGTGCACTCCAACCATCCCTAATCCTGTTACTACCACCACATTCGACCTCCTCACTCCCTTATTTGTCTCATGTCCCCCACTCCCTCTAGCATGTAGTCCCACTCTATGCTCTGTACATAGCGCTACGTAAATTGTTGACGCTAAATAAATTTGAATTTAATGTCTTTTAGGGGCTATAATAAATATTGTGTTAATCGTATTACACTATCCTTGGCTCTCTCTTTTTCATTTGTCAGGATCCATTATATTATAATTAAGAAGAGCTGTCATGAGGAGGTAGGGGAACCTGATCTGTTTTTATGTGTTTATGCCAAGAGACCTTTCTCCTTACATTCAAAGCTACATTTGAAAACCCACTGCAGGATAGGTTCCCTGTTTATATATATTTTTGTGGAGACACTGTTTGTTTTTTTCTGTGTTTGAAGGGGGAGCCCAAGGTGTCTTGCTGAATTTACTATCATATTATACACGTTTTAGAAGCACCTAGTTCACTACTTTTTTTTTTTTTCTTTTTAAAAATAAAAAAATAAATCAGAAACATAATTACTAATTTTTTTGAATTTGAATAGAAATGAAATAAATATACATTCAAAGGGAGATATACAAGCTGGTATTTCAGAATAGCAACATTTTATCTGTTCCTCTCACATTTCTATTTTTAGGAAAAGGTGACAACGGGATGGATTTCAAATAATCCATTGGCTGTCAAATTACAGACCTGACTTCATCTGTCACACACTTACCTGCCACAGAAAGAACCCTGCGATGGGATAAAACAAGTGCACCTGGTATAGTACAGTCCATTGTTTTCTTCTTTCAGTATTGTTGTATCACCTAAACAGTGCTTATACTGCGAACGTAGAGAATACAAAATGATTGAAAATCATCCATACATTGTGTTAGCAGAACTGCCGGAAAATGCCTAAATTGGGAGAAAAAAAGTATTTTGAATTTGTCTGTGGTGTCTCCTGTTTATGACATCACCAGTGGCTTGATATGCAAATTAGACAATTCCCACTAAAAAACAGTTCATTTGAATATCAAGCTACAGGTGATGTCATAAGCAGGAGACTCCAATAATCTCCAATTACAACAAATGCAGCCGTTATTAAACTCGCTTGGTTCATTTCCTGAAGTCACCTGTGCAGCTGCTGCCACTGCACCGCAACCAGAATTGTATAAACCTGCCCCTCTGCCCTTGATTGGATAATTTTACTTGGCTTGGTGGAAGTGTTTATACACTCCATCACACAGAGGTGGCTCTAGACTTTGTGAGGCCTTAGGCGAAAGTCAAACATGAGGCCCTCACAGACACGCGTTATTAAATAAAATATATGCAAGTGATAATAAAAATGAACTGTATAATTAGCATATTTTAAGATCAGACTTAAATCCCAACTTCTAGGAATTTACAGCTCCTAGAATTTAATTGTCTCATAATTATTCTACAAACATCTATACACATTTGGTATAGATAAAAAGTGTGTGGCTGACTAACTCACATTGTTATTGCTGTGTCCTAAATGTGAACACTAACACACATACACACTCATATGCTAATCAAATACACACACTAGCAAGCTCATAGTGTGTGTGTATCTGATCAGCATTTGAGTGTGTATGTGTATCTGATCAGCATGTGAGTGTGTATGTGTATCTGATCAGCATGTGAGTGTGTATGTGTATCTGATCAGTGTAGGTATATATGTGTAAGTGTTCACATTTAGGAGACATCTGATCAGATACAACAGCACATATAAGCACATTTATATGCTGATCAAATACACACACAAATCACAGCACCACACTGCAGCACCCACAGGACTTACTTATTATTATTGCAATAGTCCAATAACGTACCTTAAGTCTTACCAAAGCACTCTTATTGCATCCACAGGGATTCACCACAGCACCAATACTGCACCCACTTGTCTGACCTCTATCCCCAAACATCTTGCCAGTGCCATCCTTGATCTAAATAGTTTCCTAGTGCATCCTGTCCCCAATCAGCTTGTCAGGGCCATCTGTGTGCCCAATCAGCTCGTCAGGGCCATCTGTGTGCCCAATCAGCTTGTCAGGGCTATCTATGTGCCCAAACAGATCGTCAGGACCATCTATATACCCAAACAGCTCATCAGGGCCATCTATGTGCCCAAAGAGCTTGTCAGGGCCATTGTTGTCCTCAACCACCACGACAATGCTATATTTATGCCCAGACAGCTTATCACTGCCATCAGTGTCCCCAAACATGACACTGCCCTCGCTGTCCTCAAATAGCTTGGCAGGGCCTTATCTGTCCCCATACAACTTATTACACACACTCAGCCAGAACATACTCATTCACAGACACACTCAGCCAGCACACACTCACTCACAGACACACTCAGCCAGCACACACTTACTCAAGACACACTGAGGCAGCATACAATCACACTCAGCCAGTACACACTCACTCACAGACACACTCAGGCAGCACACAATCACACTCAGCCAGCACACACTCATTCATGGACACACTCAGCCATCACACACTCACTCACAGACACAGTCATTCATAGACGCACTCAGCCAGCACACAATCACAGACACAGTCATTCATAGACACACTCAGCCAGCACACAGTCATTCATAGACACACTCTGCAAGCACACACTTGGAGATGGGCTCAAAGTTGAAAGTGGTCTCACAGACCACGATGTGCTGGGGGCCTGGCGCTGCCTGTTTGTTCTTCCTCACAGCGCCAGATGCACTGTGACAGTGGGGGGCGTGCAATCCACACAAAGAGGGATTAAAGTGGAATTCTGTGAAGGCGGCATGCCCCCCCTTAAAGTGCCCACGCCTATGGCACAAAGGAAGTGTAACAGGGGAACCCATTTGCCCATTCAACCAGTATATGATTGTCTGATCATCATGGGAAATGTGTCTACAACAATAACCCTTCTGTTTGCTCAGCTGTAAAGAAAGGAGATGCAAAGCTCAGAATTGTCCCACTACATGCTGGACACTAGTGATTTGGGACCGAAATCAAACAAACCCAAATGAATTCCCTGCAACAAGCGAGCATGTATAATTGTGCGCAGTCGCACTGCTGGTTTGAGTGCCGCGCATGGGCAGTAGTGCTGATACTCGACCACCCCTAGCTCTGCCTCCCAATATCCTTGTTCACCAGGGGGCAGATGTCGGGAGCTGACTGGCGGAGCTGGGGAACCTATTCATTATTTTCTTACTTGCAAGTTTTATTTTTTCTTCAAGTTAGCCAAACCAAAGGCAAAAAAAAAAACTCCAAAGCACTGCTTCTGGTACCCGCCCTTCCCTCTAATCCAAAAAGTGTGAAGAGAAGCATATATTGATTTATGGCGCTGTAAAAGCAGGACTGCGGGGATGAGTTACAGAACAAAGGCAGGTGAATATCCACAAGTGCGGATAATTTATTCCTGAGTCACAGACACTGACAGAAGACTGCAACCTCCAGGCATCAGGTGTGAGTGTCTGGAGCAGAGGCAGGGCTGCCCCAGGGCAGGTTATGTCTGAACATCCAAATAAAGTGATCTTAGCTAGCCAGATCTAGAATGAAGGTTCATACCTGCCAACAGCCCTGAATGTGCATGGGAGAGTCTCGTTTTTTTGGGGTGGTGGGTCCTGTCCCGTCAAATTTGGGTCTGTCTCGGTATTAATACTGCCTTGCACAGTGTACTTCATTGTGCACAGGCAGCAGTATCTGATAGACATACACAGTCTAAACTAGGAGAATTGAGCTCCAGGCACACAGGATCTGTACAGGTGAAGCTGGACGGCAGAATGTCACTTAACTCAATACCTTTTAGTTCCGCCCCCCCCCCTTTCATCCTGGTAGCCTGCCAACAGAAGTTGTCGAGTATGCAGGTTGTATGTTTTAAATCACAGATAAAATAGTGGAGTATCCTTCATTTATATCTAAAGAACAAACACTTTTCTTATGTGGGAGGGGGACTTTACTTAAACGGGTTCCAACCCCTTGGCGACAGGACTGTTTTGAAATTAACAATCCTGCGGACATGTTTTTGGAACATTGTACAGTTTAGGACACAGGCTTTTTTTTTACACTTCTGCAGTGTGGGGGTGCATTGGCCAAGACTGGGGGTACAATTGAAGGAAATAAAAACAATAAATGCATTTTTGTAATTGTATTAAATATGAAAAAACACTACATGTGAAATAAAAAAGTGTTTTTTTAAGGGTAGACTTATATTCAGACTTTCCAATTTTTTCCTAAATGAATATCCAAAGTTTGTCTTATATTTGAGCAAATATGGTATTTGGAAAGTTTCAATAAAAGAGTCATAGAAACATAGAAAGTGTCGGCAGATAAGAACAATTCGGCCCATCTA
This sequence comes from Pelodytes ibericus, assembly GCA_036172795.1. Lineage (NCBI taxonomy): Eukaryota > Metazoa > Chordata > Amphibia > Anura > Pelodytidae > Pelodytes > Pelodytes ibericus. The sequence continues at coordinate 208,662,451 of CM069861.1, forward strand.
GTCTGCCCAATTTTCTGAATACTTTTATTAGTCCCCCGTTCCCGGTCTTATAGCTAGGATAGCCTTGTGTCTATCCCACTCATGCTTAAAATCCTTGACTGTGTTTACCTCTACCACTTCTGCTGGAAGGCTATTCCATACATCCACTACCCTCTCAGTAAAGTAATACTTCCTGATATTACTTTTAAATCGTTGCCCCTCTAATTTTAGACTATGTCCTCTAGTTGTGGTAGTTTTTCTTCCTTTAAATATACTCTCCTCCGTTACTGTGTTGATTCCCTTTATGTATTTAAATGTTTCTATCATATCCCCCCTGTTACGTCTTTCCTCCAAGCTATACATGTTAAGATGCTTTAACCTTTCCTGGTAAGTTTTATCCTTCAACCCATGAACCAGTTTGGTAGCCCTTCTCTGGACTATCTCCAAAGTATCAATATCCTTCTGGAGATACGGTCTCCAGTACTGCGTACAATACTCCAAGTGAGGTCTCACCAGTGCTCTGTACAATGGCATGAGCACTTCCCTCTACCTACTGCTAATACCTCTCCCTATGCAACCAAGCATTCTGCTAGCATTTCCTGCTGCTCTATTGCATTGCCTACCTACCTTCAAGTCCTCTGAAATTATTACTCCTAAATCCCTTTCCTCAGATGTTGAGGTTAGGACTCTACCAAATAGTCTATATTCTGCTTTTGGGTTTTTACGCCCAAGATGCATAATCTTGCACTTGTCCACATTAAATGTCAGTTGCCACTGTTCTGACCATTTTTCTAGTTTAGCTAAATCATTTGCCATTTGGTTTATCCCTCCATGAATATCAACCCTGCTGCAAATCTTTGTATCATCAGCAAAAATACATACTTTGCAAACAAGACCTTCTGCAATATCACTAATACAAATATTAAAGAGAAGTACAGATCCCTGAGGTACCCCACTAGTAACAAATCCTTGCATCAAATATACTCCACTGACTACAACCCTCTGTTGCATGTCACTCAGCCATTGTCTAATCCATTCAACAATATTGAAATCCAAACTCAAAGATTTCAGTTTATTGATAAGCCTTCTATGTGCGACAGTGTCAAAAGCCTTACTGAAATCTAGGTAAGCAATGTCTACTGCACCACCCTGATCTATTATTTTAGTTACCCAATCAAAAAAATCAATAAAATTAGTTTGGCATGATCTCCCTGAGGTAAACCCATGCTGTCTCTGATCTTGAAATCCATGCAATTTTAGATGTACAACAATCCTATTCTTTAACAAGGTTTCCATTACTTTCCCCACTACTGAAGTAAGACTTACTGGTCTATAGTTACCCGCCTCCTCTCTACTACCTTTCTTGTGAATGGGCACAACATTAGCTAATTTCCAATCTTCTGGGACTACTCCCAATAACAATGATTGGTTAAATAAATCTGTTAACGGTTTTGCTAGTTACCACTAAGCTCTTTTAATAACTTGTTTTATCTCCCTTTTTCACTGATTGGGATATTTTCTCTTCTGTGTGTGCTTTGGAAGCTCTTATAGTTTGTTTGCCTCTTTCTGCCTACTCTTATAGATCTTTCTATCTTCCTCAATCTGAGTATTTTTTATAATTACTAAATGCTAGCTTTTTATTTTTTACTATTTTAGCCACCTCTGCAGAGTACCACAGTGGTTTCTTGAATTTTTTGCTCTTACTGACAAGCCTTATGCAATTTTCTGTTGCCTTCAGTAGTGTAACTTTTAGACAATCCCATTTCTCCTGGACTCCATTTAAATTGCTCCAGTCTGATAATGACTCCTTTACACCTAATCTAGTTTTAGAAAAGTCTGTTTTTCTAAAATCTAAAACTTTTGTTTTTGTGTGGTGTGACTGCGTCACTGTTCTTATATTAAACCACACTGTCTGGTGATCACTAGATCCTAAACTTTCACCTACAGTAATTCACTTAATATGTGATGAAGCTCTACGATGGAGCTATAGAACCAAAGTTAACTCAACAAGGTTCTCTATTTGTATTCTTTCATTCAATAATTTCTGTCTACAATTAACCCCTTCGCGACAATGGACGTGTCAGACATGTCCTGCAGCGAACTCTGTTCCAGACAATGAACGTGCATGGCACATCCTGCGGTGAATCAAGCGGTTTTTGCAATCAATGGTGCTGGTCTATTGCCTCGATGTCGAGGCAATAGCCAGCACCAACATTTTCCTTTCTGGGGCACCAGCGATCGTGGGAGCCATATTGATGGAGCAGCATGCTTCGTCAATATGGCTATGCCCTCTGGTGGTCTGAGCTTCGGAAGTGAAAGTAACTTCACTTCCGTCGCTCTGAATATGCTACTTGACTACCCCTAGAGGCAGCAACCAGCAAAGCAATGTTAAAGAAATTTTAAAAAAAATGTAATTAGCTTAAAACTGGTTATATAGTTAGATTAGCCTATAGGGTTAAAATGAAATAAAAAATACATTAAGCGATAGCATAAGGGTTAGAGTTGGGGTTAAATTTAGTGTTAAATTTAGGGTTTGGGTTGGCGTCAAAAGGTCAATATAACTCACAAAAAAAATATGGAAACATGCATATTTCTGAACTCGGGACAACATTTAGAAACTATTTAGATGGGTTATTTTTTAATGATTGTATTTGTGTAAATTATATTTTAGGTCAAAGTTAGAAAAAGTGTTTTTTTTTTTTTACTTCTCATCATATTTTATGATTTCTTTTTGTAGTAAATTATAAGATATGATGAACATAATGGTATCTAATGAAAGCCTTTCTTATGACGATAAAAACAACATATAATTTGTGTGGGTACAGTATGTGAGAAAGAAGAAAATTACAGCTAAACACAAACACCCCAGAAATGTCAAAACAGCCATTGTCACCAAGGGAAAGTCAAGGTGAAAATGTCTTGTCACTAAGGGGTTAATGGAATCTTTGACAGAACTTCATTTTTCACCACATTTGTCCTTTGATCTATGCTTAATTTAAATATACAAGGTTATTCATTTGTATTCTTTCATGAAATCCTATCTATTTAAAAAGTCTACACTCGTCACCGTTTCTTCAAAAAATGCCGGCCGGGCCACTGACTCCATGGACTTTAACATCGACTGTTAAAATACTGGCTTGGTGGCAACTCTACCCACACATTGTGCAATCTTTCAATTAAACATAACTTAATTTTTTTTTGGTCCTGTAAAAACATCAAACAATACTCCAGTAGCTTTATGTCACCTGTGACTTTTATTCCAGACCCTTATCGGTATGACTGGTGTTTATTCAGGTTTTGATTGAATTACATTCCTGTTGGGACATATTTCCAGACATGAATTTAATGTACTTGGCTTATTGAACCTGAATGAAAGCTTATTAATGATTAATAATAAGGGCTATATATACTGGGCCTTGACATTCCAGCTTTTTACAGCTCAAGATTAAGACGACAGGGCTGGAATATAAATGTTTCTACTGCTGAAAGAATGACAGAGATGAAGAGGAATACGTTGTTTGTGGTGGTGTACGGCTGATAACTGTGCAGGTTACTTGTTTTGGTTCAAAAATGAGCTACAGACTCCAAACAAACAAAAGAAAGTCTGGTACTAATGTGTAAAATGCGTTCACGGGCAGCAGATTATTTACATGAGACACATCTGTGCTAAAAATTGCTGGTCGTATTGTAATTGAAAAACGTAAAATAGGAATAATATATAAAGCAAATAATGCTTACTCGGGAATTGTTTATGAGTAAACATTGCCTGGGATTTGAAATGCGTTGGGTTTTTTGTGTGAGCTCGTTTGTTGCCTGCCGTGTATAACTCTTATGTATTAAAAATAATTATTATAAGCAAGACTAACTGAGGGCTGAGACCATTTTATTTTCAGTTTGTATCATTATTTGGGTGTGCTCGGGCCATGATGACTCCTGTACACCTGGATATGGGCGGAGGTTACCCAAAGTCACTATGAAAATTAAACTGCATTTTACTGGAGCCCGTACAGTATCCCCCCAAAAAAGCCTGCCCAGGCAAATTCAGTATTGTTGGCAGCTACGCGAAAACTGTTAGTATTATAATGCTGTAAGTTATCAAGTCGCTCCGTCGGCATTCATTTTTTGCAGGAATAAGTGGCAAAGAAGACAAATGAATAGAAAAATGTGTACTGATATTATTTCTTACAATAATGCTACAAGGTACGTGACACAATGCATTGATAATTATTATATTGTTTTTAGGTATATTTCTATTCTTGTTAAATGGTTTTATGCCGTGAAAACTCCTGTGTTTCCATACCGCTTCGACAAAGCATCATGGAAGATATCCAAGGAGAAGGCTTGCTCCCTGGACATTGCGCACTTTGAGGAAGCCTGCACTAGGGTGAAACGCGTCGTGAAAGGTACTATCCGGACGGCAATCACCCGAGGAAGCCCGCACTAGTGTGAAATGTGTAGCGAAAGGTTTATAAGCCATATGCTGGAAAATTGAGCAATGTCTTGCTCACTAAAATGGGAGTTCTCTACTTATAAAAGTGGATTTTTGGGACGGTTAAATTTTCACACAACTAGAGGACGATTTAAAAGTAATATCAAGAAGTATTACTTTACTGAGAGGGTAGTGGATGTATGGAATAGCCTTCCAGCGGAAGTGGTAGAGGTTAACACAGTCAAGGATTTTAAGCATACGTGGGATAGACACAAGGCTATCCTAGATATAAGATAAGGCCAGGGACTAATGAAAGTATTACATTACTGAGAGGGTAGTGGATGCATGTTATAGTCTTCCAGTGGAAGTGGTAGAGGTTAATACAGTGAAGGAGTTTAAGCATATGTGGTATAGGCACAAGGCTATCCTAGATATAAGATAAGGCCAGGGACTAATGAAAGTATTACTTTACTGAGAGGGTAGTGGATGCTTGGAATAGTCTTCCAGAAGTGGTAGAGGTTAATACAGTGAAGGAGTTTAAGCATGTGTGGTATAGGCACAAGGCTATCCTAGATATAAGATAAGGCCAGGGACTAATGAAAGTATTACTTTACTGAGAGGGTAGTGGATGTATGGAATAGTCTTCCAGTAGAAGTGGTAGAGGTTAATACAGTGAAGGAGTTTAAGCATGTGTGGGATAGGTATAAGGCTATCCTAGATATAAGATAAGGACAGGGACTAATGAAAATATTACATTACTGAGAGGGTAGTGGATGTATGGAATAGTCTTCCAGTAGAAGTGGTAGAGGTTAATACAGTGAAGGAGTTTAAGCATGGATGGAATAGGTATAAGGCTATCCTAGATATAAGATAAGGCCAGGGACTAATGAAAGTATTACATTACTGAGAGGGTAGTGGATGTATGGAATAGTCTTCCAGTAGAAGTGGTAGAGGTTAATACAGTGAAGGAGTTTAAGCATGCGTGGGATAGATATAAGGCTATCCTAGATATAAGATAAGGTCAGGGACTAATGAAAGTATTACTTTACTGAGAGGGTAGTGGATGTATGGAATAGTCTTCCAGTAGAAGTGGTAGAGGTTAATACACTGAAGGAGTTCAAACATGTGTGGTATAGGCACAAGGCTATCCTAGATATAAGATAAGACCAGGGACTAATAAAAGTATTTAGAAAATTGGGCAGACTAGATGGACCGGATGGTTCTTATCTGCCGACACTTTCTATATTTCTACTTCCCATGATTCCCTATAGCCGGCATCTGTTTTTATTAATTTGCTTTATGGAAGGCGCAGAGCATTCACGCCTCATGTTGACATCCTGAGTCCCGGGGCGACTCTGTATGCCACCTTGGCGAAAGCGGGACATGCTGCATCCTAGTTCAGACTTAATTTCCTTGGGGGGGGGGGGGGGGGGGGGGGAATCCTCCCTGGATCCTATATACCTATCCCATGCATGCTTTAACTCCTTCACTGTATTAACCTCTACCACTTTTACTGGAAGACTATTCCATGTATCCACTACCCTCTCAGTAAAGTAATATTTTCATTAGTCCCTGGCCTTATCTTATATCAAGGATAATATTATACCTATCCCACGCATGCTTAAACTCCTTCACTGTATTAACCTCTACCACTTCTACTGGAAGGCTATTCCATGCATCCACTACCCTCTCAGTAAAGTAATACTTCCTGATATTACAGTTAAATCTTTGCCCCTCCAATTTAAGGCTATGTTCTCTAGTTGTGGTAATTTTTCTTATTTTAAATATACTCTCTTCGTTTACTGTGCTGATTCCCTTTATGTATTTAAATACATAAAGCACAAAGACCTGTGACAAACTCCCAATATCCGAGAGAATGAGAGCATGGGCCTTGTCGCTAAGCTGCAAACAGATGACCTGGAGAGGTAAGTATTGTCTTCCTTTAAAAAAAAAATTAAAAAAAATTAATAGCTAAGCTGGGAAGGTCGGCCTGTTGGAGAATATTTCCAACTCCGCTACTAATGCCTGATTTTTGCAGTTTGCTTGCTCAAGCTCTGTGCGCCTTGAGGAGACAGCATGGCAGTTCAGGAGCGCCTATAAAAAAAATGCATGCGCCAGGACTGCATTGGGGGGTAACAGCAAGAGCGCAGGCTGTCTATATATTGGCCATCATTTGTAATTATGGGTGGTGATGTAAGAAATACTGCCCCCCCCCCCCCCCCCAACAGCTGTGATCAGTAAAATATAAGCGCCCCTCGGCAACGCAAGCGCGCACGCAATGAACGGAAGCTGCGACTTGGTCTGAAAGCTGACAATCAAATTCTCAGTCAAGTAAAGGGTATTATTTCTAACTCTTCTTGTGCTTTTGAATGTGTAGCTGATGAAAATAGCTAATAATATTATCCCTATATAACGACTAGATTGCTGTGTATTGCCCCCATTTTACGACTTGGTGGCAATCATCTTGTAATTTGGCGTATTTTTTTGGCAGCGCCCTTGCATTGTATTTGACATATATCTGCTATTTTTTTTCCCAACACGTTTTTTCATGTTTGTGTCACTAATGAACATATCAGTCATCCCCATAACTGCCATTTTGCTTTTTTTGTAGACGACAGCACCCAGGTGCCTGGCTGAGCATCCTGGGTGCCATAGTCCACAAGAGCTGCAGAGACAAATGTCAGCCATGACTGATCGGGGGAGGCCTTGTCAGGCGATCAGAGGCCTGGGGGATAAACCACCACCCCACTTCGCGTCTCCATGGTGACAGGATGCTGTCACGGGCCGAGAGCGACAAAACCTCAAGGAGGTTCTCGCCCCTCCCCTTTCCTGCACTTTCTCTGGTGTGGCCCCGCCCCGTTCCCCCAAAGCCTCGTGCACGCGGAGCTGAGGGAAGAGGGGGGAAAAAATAAGACAAGCGCGCACGCGACGCCGGCTGGTGGGCGGTGTATACGCTGAGGTGAAGGAGGGCGGAGCACGTGTTAGCTGTGGGCGGGGACACAGGGAAGTCGGGAAGGGGCGCGCGCCTGTGCGGGATTCTCGCGAGGTTTCGGGCGCGCGGCCGGTGGCGGAGTCTCGCGGAGAATTCTGTGTCGGGTGAGAGGCGAAGCGGCGGCTGGTTGACTGGCTGGAGGGCACGGTAAGCGGGAGAAGAGGCGGGCACGGGGAGGGGAGTACTGCCGGCAGTGTGCTGTGACTCTGGGTTCTGTTACACTGGCAATATACAGCAATACAATAACCAGTGAGTGCTAACCCTGGCTGTACTAACCAGTGAGTGCTAACCCTGGGGGTACTAACCAGTGAGTGCTAACCCTGGCTGTACTAACCAGTGAGTGCTAACCCTGGCTGTACTAACCAGTGAGTGCTAACCCTGGGGGTACTAACCAGTGAGTGCTAACCCTGGCTGTACTAACCAGTGAGTGCTAACCCTGGCTGTACTAACCAGTGAGTGCTAACTAACCAGTGAGTGCTAACCCTGGCTGTACTAACCAGTGAGTGCTAACTAACCAGTGAGTGCTAACCCTGGCTGTACTAACCAGTGAGTGCTAACCCTGGCTGTACTAACCAGTGAGTGCTAACCCTGGCTGTACTAACCAGTGAGTGCTAACCCTGGCTGTACTAACCAGTGAGTGCTAACCCTGGCTGTACTAACCAGTGAGTGCTAACCCTGGCTGTACTAACCAGTGAGTGCTAACCCTGGCTGTACTAACCAGTGAGTGCTAACCCTGGCTGTACTAACCAGTGAGCGCTAACCCTGGCTGTACTAACCAGTGAGTGCTAACCCTGGCTGTACTAACCAGTGAGTGCTAACCAGTGAGTGCTAACCCTGGCTGTACTAACCAGTGAGTGCTAACCCTGGCTGTACTAACCAGTGAGTGCTAACCCTGGCTGTACTAACCAGTGAGTGCTAACCAGTGAGTGCTAACCCTGGCTGTACTAACCAGTGAGTGCTAACCCTGGCTGTACTAACCAGTGAGTGCTAACCCTGGCTGTACTAACCAGTGAGTGCTAACCCTGGCTGTACTAACCAGTGAGTGCTAACCCTGGCTGTACTAACCAGTGAGTGCTAACCCTGGCTGTACTAACCAGTGAGTGCTAACCCTGGCTGTACTAACCAGTGAGCGCTAACCCTGGCTGTACTAACCAGTGAGTGCTAACCCTGGCTGTACTAACCAGTGAGTGCTAACCCTGGCTGTACTAACCAGTGAGTGCTAACTAACCAGTGAGTGCTAACCCTGGCTGTACTAACCAGTGAGTGCTAACCCTGGCTGTACTAACCAGTGAGTGCTAACCCTGGCTGTACTAACCAGTGAGTGCTAACCCTGGCTGTACTAACCAGTGAGTGCTAACCCTGGCTGTACTAACCAGTGAGTGCTAACCCTGGCTGTACTAACCAGTGAGTGCTAACCCTGGCTGTACTAACCAGTGAGTGCTAACTAACCAGTGAGTGCTAACTAACCAGTGAGTGCTAACTAACCAGTGAGTGCTAACCAGTGAGTGCTAACCCTGGCTGTACTAACCAGTGAGTGCTAACCCTGGCTGTACTAACCAGTGAGTGCTAACCCTGGCTGTACTAACCAGTGAGTGCTAACCCTGGCTGTACTAACCAGTGAGTGCTAACTAACCAGTGAGTGCTAACTAACCAGTGAGTGCTAACTAACCAGTGAGTGCTAACTAACCAGTGAGTGCTAACTAACCAGTGAGTGCTAACCCTGGCTGTACTAACCAGTGAGTGCTAACCCTGGCTGTACTAACCAGTGAGTGCTAACCCTGGCTGTACTAACCAGTGAGTGCTAACCCTGGCTGTACTAACCAGTGAGTGCTAACCAGTGAGTGCTAACCCTGGCTGTGCTAACCAGTGAGTGCTAACCCTGGCTGTACTAACCAGTGAGTGCTAACCCTGGCTGTACTAACCAGTGAGTGCTAACCCTGGCTGTACTAACCAGTGAGTGCTAACCCTGGCTGTACTAACCAGTGAGTGCTAACCCTGGCGGTACTAACCAGTGAGTGCTAACCCTGGCGGTACTAACCAGTGAGTGCTAACTAACCAGTGAGTGCTAACCCTGGCTGTACTAACCAGTGAGTGCTAACCCTGGCTGTACTAACCAGTGAGTGCTAACCCTGGCTGTACTAACCAGTGAGTGCTAACCCTGGCTGTACTAACCAGTGAGTGCTAACCCTGGCTGTACTAACCAGTGAGTGCTAACCCTGGCTGTACTAACCAGTGAGTGCTAACCCTGGCTGTACTAACCAGTGAGTGCTAACCCTGGCTGTACTAACCAGTGAGTGCTAACCCTGGCTGTACTAACCAGTGAGTGCTAACCAGTGAGTGCTAACCCTGGCTGTACTAACCAGTGAGTGCTAACCCTGGCTGTACTAACCAGTGAGTGCTAACCCTGGCTGTACTAACCAGTGAGTGCTAACCCTGGCTGTACTAACCAGTGAGTGCTAACCCTGGCTGTACTAACCAGTGAGTGCTAACCCTGGCTGTACTAACCAGTGAGTGCTAACCCTGGCTGTACTAACCAGTGAGTGCTAACCCTGGCTGTACTAACCAGTGAGCGCTAACCCTGGCTGTACTAGCTAACCAGTGAGCGCTAACCCTGGCTGTACTAGCTAACCAGTGAGCGCTAACCCTGGCTGTGCTAACCAACCAATGAGCGCTAACCCCGGCTGTACTAGCCGACGCAGCGGGACTGTTAACAAAAAAGCCGACTTTTGGATCAACAGCAGTAAAGAAGGAATAAGAATAGGGTTGAACTTGATGGACTTTTTTCCATCCAAAAACCCAACTGAATAAACCAGGACTAGACTTGGGGGGGGGGGGGGGCTGAATAAGTTTTTACTTTCATTCACAGTCTCGGGCCCCTGCTGAATATAACACCCATAATGCTCTATGGGAAGGTCAGTATTGAATGTAATGGTGCAGGGTGCAGACATCCTATTTATAATGGGCGTCTAACTCATCTTATAGTACTCTGGAAATGATGGCAATGAAGGAACTTTCCACTCCGCTCCATGTATCCTTAATGTAAATACTACAAGGTACCATTACCCATTATATCAAAGGTAAAGTGGGTTATTAGTAAAGTCCTGCACAGGAAAGGAAGTTTTAAAGAGAACAAGCAATGGAAGTGCAACGTGTGTTGCACCAATGCTAGCGGTGCCAGGGAAACCGTGGGGCCATAGCATTAATTACCAATATTTGGCAGTTTGTGTAATGCACTGAGCCACTATCAAGCACGATTCCTGCTTTTGCCTGTTTCTATATATAACTTATCATCTAAAACTGCAACAGTGGGCTAACCCACTGAATTTCATTGTATCCTTGACTGAAACCCAGATGCCCAGCGTTAGACCATGCCTTTCATACAGGCCCACTGTATCCCTTATGCATGGATACTGAGGATATATTACACGCCCCGTGGGTTGGCCCGTGCGGGTTGTCACGCCCCGGGGGTTGGCCCGTGCGGGTTGTCGCGCCCCGGGGGTTGGCCCGTGCGGGTTGTCGCGCCCCGGGGGTTGGCCCGTGCGGGTTGTCGCGCCCCGGGGGTTGGCCCGTGCGGGTTGTCGCGCCCCGGGGGTTGGCCCGTGCGGGTTGTCGCGCCCCGGGGTTGGCCCGTGCGGGTTGTCGCGCCCCGGGGGTTGGCCCGTGCGGGTTGTCGCCCCCCGGGGGTTGGCCCGTGTGTTCTGTCGCCCCCCGGGGGTTGGCCCGTGTGTTCTGTCGCCCCCCGGGGGTTGGCCCGTGTGTTCTGTCGCCCCCCGGGGGTTGGCCCGTGTGTTCTGTCGCCCCCCGGGGGTTGGCCCGTGTGTTCTGTCGCGCCCCGGGGGTTGTTGCACCCCCGCTTTACTCTCTACCGGTTATAAAGTATTCTCAAATCATTTTATACAAAGGGGGAGACAATAATCACTCTACATTTTTGACAAACGCTTGTATACATACCCCCCATTTTTTTCTTTTCTTCTAAAGAAACAAAAGTTACAAGTTAAAAGTGTAGTGTCTCGTTACAGATTCATTTGCTGAGTGGTTTTATTTTTTTTCCTGGTGGGTTATGTGTTTTTCAATTGGCAGGAAAGACAAGCATTCACTAATGTCCCTATGTGTCTTTCAGTAAGTGTAGTAAATAGCACCCATGCAAAGCTATCCCACAGTCATACCCTGGAGAAAAAGTGTACTGCGTGCATGCCTTCTGTATACTGACGGGAAGGGAGGGGGCACCTCTGACGGGAAGGGAGGGGGCTCTCTGACGGGAAGGGAGGGGGCTCTCTGACGGGAAGGGAGGGGGCACTCTGACGGGAAGGGAGGGGGCACTCTTAATTTCATATCTGGGCACTGCATACCTTCAGCTAGACCAGCACTGCCATCACTCGGTGAATGACATGGTATACATAGAATTGTTTACAAAGACAGCCACTGACAGAGAGGCTCACACAGCTCCCTACCCACTAAAGGTCATCGCCCTCCCATAATGCTTAGCGTGCTGCAACCTAGCAACTGTGGGATGTCCGCATGGCTTTCTGCAGGCAGATGCTGGTGCGCCTCTGTCGGTAGCCATCTTGGTGTAGGTGGAAGGAAGCTTTGGAAAAGTGTGTATTTTTTTTTTGTTCATATGTTTTCCGAAAATATATTAAATATCTACATCTTCTTGCAGCTGAGTAAAACATCCTTAAATTGTGTGAAAGACTGGATAAAGTATTTAACTGAAATGCAGCTAAACAGCTCAATGGATCTGCTGAGTGCTTGAAAAAAGCGAAATGTGTCATGTGCAATATAGTGCAATATAAACATATTATTCCCTCTTATTTAATATAGGGCTTAGAGGGATGGACAAGGGTCAAAGTAGCTGAGATTAAACTATTTTTCAGTGATGCCTCTTCATTGTTACATGATGGGCTCGCTTTAAATAGCATATAAACTGATATACGGGCTTGCGCTATTAGCATATCAGACCGGTCTGATATAAGGGCTGGCAAATCTCCCCTGTGTGAGCAAGCACAGCCGTATGTCACATCACCATTTAATACAGCATAAAGATTGTTAGTGCTTCTGTGCCAAATGTAAGGGTAAATTGACATATAAGGATTGGAGTCAGACAGGTGCCGTCTAGGACCATTATGAATTTAAGTCACCTGGGGGCTATTCACTAAATATTTATGGGCTTTATTTGTAAAATGCAGTGGGGGAAACTTTTTTTTTTTTCTTTCCCAACTCTAATTTTTGCCTTAAGTTTGATATTCTCTTTCATGAGTCTCACTATTTCAGCTATACATTATGCAGGGACAGAGATTACTGAGGACTATGGACCTGGTCAAAGCTGTAGAGGATTATGGGAATATTTATACATCTCAATCCTAGAAGTGGAGCAGTTACCATGGAAACGAATGGAACCTTCCTGCTGATTGCAATGTTTAGATCTGCATTATTGCATTGGCCCAGTCTGTAGGTTACTGTGTGAATTTGCTGTATGTAGTGGTACTGATTCTGCCATTCCTTGTGGAGTATAGTTTGTCCAATACACAGCTTTTATATTTTACTTGATAGCTGCAATATTCAGGGTTGTCGGTCTGCAGCTGCTGAATGGCCTACTTTTCCCCTAATGCTGTGTCAGCTAAGTGGTTGGCAGAGGAGTCTGGGAGATGTAGTCCTTCAGCAGGTGGAGGGCTGCAGACTTGACACCCCTGGTTTTAGAATAGCTTTTAATCCGTTGGTAATTTGCATAATGTACTGGTGAAATGTTATCCTTTAATGTGACACTAATTATTATACACGACAAGTATACTTAGAAATAAATTGCTCTGCTTGCCAGTTATACATGGAATATGAGCCCTCGTTACATGCTTCGTTATGGAAAATTGCACATCCTTGGCTTGATTTGTACAGCATCAAATATTTTTAGATTTATATTTTTTTTTTTTAGAGCAGGATTTTGATCACATCTATTTAAATAAGTAGGAGACGGCTGTGTGTACTTGGTAATGAGGTACCTTGTTTTTTGTTTTTATTTTAACACATATATATGTTCACCTTTTCACATGTCTGACACGACTGGCAATTTGTCCTTTTTTTAAAAAAATATTTTTTATTAAGGGTCTGTGCGCGGACTCCCCCGAGAGGCAGAACATTGCCTACATGAAAAGAGAGGCATTGTGGGTTCTGGATGAAATGTATTTTCTGGGTCAAAGTTCTAAAAGTCGTCTGGTCACCATGGAAACCATTGGAATGTCCCTGCTGATTGGTGACCTGACTACTTTTAGAACTTTGCCCCAGAAATGACCTTGTGTACAGAACCCCCAGTGAGTTTACTGCAGGTGAGGGGTACGATTCCTTCTTTTTATTTATTTTAACTTTTGCTTCTTCTAAAAGTTCAGACAATAAGTTGCTATTGCAGCCAACTTGCTCCAGGATTATTAGCGTTGTATTAGCTCTGTCACGCTTGTATAAAACAACACTGAATGTATACGTTATATCAAGGTGTGTGTGTGTGTTTGAGCAGCAATTATTGAGGTGTTCTAATGAAGATGGGTGGTGGCTCTAACGTTTGCACATTACTACTGGATGGTACCAAGAAGTTTATAGAATGGGCTAATCTCATTCAAAGGAGAGAATAGCTGCCATAAGGATCATTATGATCCGACCTTGATTTGTCATAACTCTTCATGTGGAAAGTGCAGACAGACGGACACATACATTAACAACCAGGGAATATAATCCATCCATGCATTAACACGTGAATGTAAAAGAAGCCATTTCACTAGAACACAATAGCATGCCTGACATTGCTGTGTGTATCCCTCATTCCCCTGGAGATAGGGGAAGCGGATGTGTAGTATATTCCTCGGGAGGCCATTAAGTCTCAGCTCTTGCCTCTTACTGTCATCTCTGTGCTGCTCTGCTTCCTCCTCTCTTCTGTGTCAGTTTTTTTTTTTTCCTCGGAGCTTGGACTATGTTTTACCTTTCCTACGTTACTATGTCTATCTGCATGGTATTGTATGTTTGCTTTGTTTGCTGGGCTCACCCGTTTCCATACCACCCAGTTGCCCCGGGTTACTGTCGCAAGCTATGCTTTTATAACCACCCCGGCTGAAGCATGCAGAGCTGTGAATTGGAATGGACGGGGAGACGTATAACAGTTTCTTCCCTTGGCGCGAAGGGAACGAACTCAATGGAGAATTGTGTAAAAAACCCAGTGCCTGGTAGATGGGGAGAGGCAGTGTCCATACCAGTGTCTGTGACACGGTGTGTGAAGGACAATAGAACATCATTAACCCTTTAGTGACAGGACTGTTGTGAAATGTGTGTACCCTTCATGGCTATGGCTGTTTTAGCATCTCTGCTGTGTTTGTGTTTAGCTGTAATTTCCTCTTTCTCATTTAATGTACCCACACATATTATATACTATTTTTAATCACAATGAATAGGGCTTTCTTAAAATACCATTATTTTCATCATATCACATAATTTACAATAACATTATAAAATATGATGGGGGGGGGGGGGGGGGAAACGTTTTCCAACTTTGACCTGAAAAATGTTTTGCACAATTGCAAATGATAGAATAGTTTCTAAATGTCTAGCCTGAGTTTAGACATATGCATCTTTTTCCCACCCTAACTCATCTGTAAAATTAACCCTACATCTAGGGTTAGTAAGTTCTAGGGAACATTATATAAGAGTCAGTGTTTATTAAGTGAAGTGATAATGTGTGAATGTTATGTGTTCTTTGTTTGTATATAGATTTGCAGAGCAGCAGTGGTATTAATGTCTTGTCCTGTTTACAGCCTCACGCTACATAACTAAGCTCTGTTACATGCTCAATAACCTTTGAACGTTAATGGATCTTCAGTAGAAAGCTATCTTTGGATAGATTTTATTAAAATAAATTTGATTTAAAAAAATATCCAATTTTTAATTATGTTTAATAGTCCATTTTAATCCACCCTGCTGTGTCCCCATCGTCTTATCTGTATCCCCACTGGGCAGTTCTTGTCATACTCTAATCCTTATCACAGCAATCATGCCCACAGTGTATTAGCCAGATCTACCTAGCGGTAGCCAGCTTTTTATATTTGTAAATGGGTTAATGCTATAGCCCATAGACTGAAAAGAGCCCAATGATGCCTGTTCCTTTAAGGACCATTCTTATACGTTCTACATTTAGCTAGCGTTTTTATCGCCCCGATAAAGGTTTAATTAAGCCTTAGGTGCTCCGTTTCATTGGCTCTTTATTGCCAGGATGGCGTTTTACAGTTTGCTTACTCCAAATTAAGATACGCGGAGCTGAAAGGGATATTGCCAACGAGCTGTAAGTGGTGTGAATGAATTTGTGCGATGGTCCTTTTTAATGTTTATACAAGTGCAATACAGAAGGTCGTTGCCTCTTCCTGTCGAGTCATTTTAACATTGGCTTTACTGGAACTTTGGGTCTATAATTGTATTAGTGCAATCTGCCAGATGCAGAGCACTGGGGATTATGTATAAATACTGGTGCTGTTTCTATCTCTCACCCGGATGCCCGTAGCTTTATTTCTGCTCCTGTACTTGTCTCTTATGTACAATGTTGGCTGAATCGATTTTAATTAAAAAAAAAAAATATATATATATATATATATTTTTTTTTTTTAAATGTACTCCTAAAATTACAACTATAGCAACAAATTAACTTTGTGTTTAATTGAAAGATCTCATCAACTGTAGGCATTTTACATAGCAATGCTTTAGTGAAATGATACAAATAATGTACTTCATTGAGCCCTCTTTGCTTCACATAGCTCTAACAGGGGGCAGACATGTTGTTTAGAATCTTGGGACAGATCTCCATTCTTAAAGGTTAATGCAGATCTGACCCAAGATTGTACACAACATGTCTGCCCCCTGATAGAGCTATATGAAGCAATGAGTGCTCAATAAGGTGCTGTATTTGTATTCTTTCATTAAAGCATTTCCATATACACAATCTACAATTGATGTTATCAATTAACCTTGATTTATTTTTTTGCCTACAGCTGTCCTTTATTATTTTTTGGATTTTTACATGAAACTCTATTGAAGTTCCATTTCCCTGGCTGGCTTCTGAATTAGTCTGGCGACGAAAGGCTACAGAAATTGGTTTAGAGACTATAACAGTTTAGTCTTTTTGTTTGGCTGTATAGAATGAATTATGTTGGTTTTTTTTTAGTTATCTGCAGCAAATAATGAAACATGTTGACTTCTCTTTAACTGCTCTATATTTCCATTTACAAGCATGGTTAAGCCAAAGCCTTATACAAGCGCACATGTCATAGCCTCGTAACTGTACGTTTAGAAATGTCCAGATATTCAGAGAATCCATGCCTGCAGGGGGCAGGTCCACATTCCTGTGGATTGAGTATACTAATTGTGACTGGAATTAATCAGCTACGTTGTGAAAGGCACTCTATAGAAACCAGTTTAAAAAAAGCTCGCAAACCTCAAAGCACAACAGTTTTATCTTCCTGGCAATCGGGAAGAAGACATTTTAAAAAGAAACCCCTTCTATAACGTCCACTTCTTTTTTTTAAATATTTGTATTTTATTGGAAAAGTGCATGTAAAAATAAATTTTTGTTTATTTTGCTCATGCATTTGGTGGAGCGTTCTGTTTAAAGCATGGCCAACCATTTCCCCAATTTGTCATTTACATGTCCCCCTGAGCATCCCCAGCATTCCAAGAGATGCTGGGAATACCCATTTATAGCAGCAGTTGAGCATACCCAGGAGGAAGTCTGCAAAAGTCAACTTTGATAGGTGCCAATTGCAATATGTAAAACAAAATTTGAGTTTTTTTAACCCCCATCAGTTTGTCAGAAGCAATGGGGACAAAGGGGCAATTGCCTCCTATAGGTTGCGCTCTAAACTAACTCAGTGGGCACCATTCTTCAATTCCCCTAGTGTGGAGTGTACAACCTCCTGTATTCTTTCAATTGCCTTGTCTCTCTAACACTCTGTACCATATTTGTCAGCATAATTCGTCTTGCCTGTCTAGCTGTATCTATCTCTGATGACAATGAGTGGGCTGATGTATTTGCTCCACAGGCCTCAAATTTCCCCGCAGGCCGGAAGTTAGCAGGCCTCCGCTAGGTTTTTGTTATATATAATAGAAGTGCGTATTGCATGTGTACCTTCACTTTTGTATGTAATGATGGCAATCCCTAGAAGACTGACAAATTCATTAACCCATATGTGACAATAGGCGTACCTGGTACGTCCTGTAGTGAATCCTGCGTAGGGAGCGATCAATTGTCAGCGCTTATGCTTTAGCAAGTGTTGCTATGATGCCTCGATATCGAGGCCTCAATCAACACCAAACTGGGGCACCACAATCATAGTCACGATGGACACAAGATTTCAAAACAGTCCTGCCTAAAGGATTACATTATAGTTTATTTTATTTGGGGGGGGGGGGGGATAGAGCTTAAAATCCATGATTTAATTATTTATAATTACCTTTGTATATAAAGGGATGGTTTATCTCACACATTGTTTTTTTTTTTTTCTTTTCTTTCTTTCTAGGTACGAAAAGCTGCTGATATTTGAAACGATCACCAACGGAAGTAGAAGTTTACATCCCCCTGGTTTTCTGTTGCATCATGGGTATTGATCACACAGTTTATAATGTCAGGCACAGAGGAAAAGGTTTTTCCAGCCCAGCTGGGATTCAGTCCATCTGCTCGTCTGAGTCACTATAACAACTTAACCTTTCTATTAAGTCTTGGCTAAAACTGACTTAAGGAAGCCCTGCATGTCTGCGTGTTCTATTTACATTTTTAAAATCAGCTCTTGGCTTTTCTTACACCGGAAAGAAAAATGAAATTTCCATTTTATTGGCTTGCTACGAACCAAACACAGTAATTCAGAGTTTGTTCATCCAAAATCTTTTGGGCATGGCTACTGATCCAACGTGATTGGCTGGCGATCACCCTTAGACTCATGAGTGGATATACCATGCTGCGAAATGGGGGCTTGGGGAACGGAGGTCAACCGTGGATGTTACGGTGGTCTAGCCGGATCAGACTCTCTTGGCTCAGCTTCACGTTGTTCATAATCTTGGTTTTCTTCCCTTTGATCGCCCACTATTACCTCACAACCATTGATGACGCAGATGATGCGGACAAGAGGATCTTTGGCCTGCGGACGGTAAACGAACTCTGTGAGGTCAAGCATGTTCAGGACCTGTGCCGGATCCGAGAATCGGTCAGCGAAGAGCTGCTCCAGTTGGAGGCCAAGAGGCAAGAGCTCAACAGCGAGATTGCCAAGTTAAACCTAAAAATCGAAGCCTGTAAAAAAAGCATCGAGAATGCAAAACAAGACCTGCTCCAACTTAAGAACGTTATCAGCCAGACTGAGCATTCATATAAAGAACTCATGGCACAAAACCAGCCAAAGCTTTCATTGCCAATTCGGCTGTTGCCAGAGAAAGATGAAGCTAACATACCATTGCCAAAGTCCAAAAGGACATGCCGACTACACAATTGTTTTGACTACTCCCGTTGCCCTCTTACATCTGGATTCCCCGTTTTTGTCTACAACAGCGATCAATACCCTTTTGGGAACATGGTGGACCCTTTAATCAAACAAGCCTTGGAGGCGAGTGTCAGAACTAATGTGTACGTGACTGAGAACGCGAACATTGCTTGTATATATGTAGTTTTACTGGGAGAAATGCAGGAGCCAATGATGCCAAAACCTACTGAAATGGAGCAACAATTGCACTCATTGCCATATTGGAGGACTGATGGCCACAACCATCTAATTATAAATCTGTCCAGGAAATCGGAAACTCAAAATTACCTTTATAACGTAAGCACAGGGCGTGCCATGATAGCCCAGTCCACCTTCTACGATGTACAATATCGACCTGGTTTTGACATCGTGGTGTCACCGTTGGTTCATGCCATGTCTGAACCTAACTTCCTGGAGATACCATCGCAGGTGCCCGTGAAAAGGAAGTACCTTTTCACTTTCCAAGGGGAGAAAATAGAATCTCTCCGCTCCAGTTTGCAGGAGGCCCGTTCATTCGAGGAAGAGATGGAGGGCAACGCTCCTGCGGACTACGATGACCGCATTATCACCACTCTTAAGGCTGTCCAGGACAGTAAATTGGATTTTGTCATGGTTGAGTTCACGTGTAAAAACCAACCAAAACCAAGTCTGCCCACTGAGTGGGCTCTTTGTGGGGAAAGGGAGGATAGGATAGAGCTACTGAAACAATCCACTTTTGCACTGATTATTACCCCTGGAGACTCCAACCTCATTATATCAGCTGGCAGTGTCATGAGGCTTTTCGAGGCTCTTGAGGTTGGAGCCATCCCGGTCATTCTTGGTGAACAAGTCCAGCTGCCCTACCACGATATGATCAGGTGGAATGAGGCAGTGCTGATCATTCCCAAACCCCGTATCACAGAAGTACATTTTCTCTTGCGGAGCCTTTCCGATAATGACCTCCTCTCCATTAGGAGGCAAGGACGCTTCCTGTGGGAGACCTATTTTTCCACATCCGACACAGTGTTTAATACCGTCTTGGCGACCGTAAGAACCCGTATCCAAATTCCGGCTGCTCCCATTAAAGAGGAACCAGCTATAGAGATCCCTCATCGGTCTGGGAAAGCAGCTGGTACGGATCCAAATATGGCCGACAACGGGGACTTGGATTTGGGCCCAGTTGAAACCGAACCACCTTATGCATCACCGAAGTATCTTCGTAACTTTACACTAACCGCGACCGATATCTACAGAAATTGGAATACTGCGCCAGGTCCTTTTCATCTATTTCCTCACACGCCATTTGACCCTCTTTTGCCCTCGGAAGCCAAGTTTTTGGGTTCTGGAACTGGATTTCGGCCGATTGGTGGTGGTGCGGGGGGCTCGGGAAAAGAGTTTCAAGCTGCCCTTGGTGGAAATGTACCCAGGGAACAGTTCACTGTGGTTATGCTTACTTACGAACGTGAGGAAGTACTTATGAACTCCTTGGAAAGGTTGAATGGTCTCCCATACTTGAATAAAGTGGTAGTAGTTTGGAATTCGCCAAAGCTCCCCTCTGAAGACTTGCTATGGCCCGACATCGGTGTCCCTATAGTGGTAAGTTTATTTATTAAATCTGCTTTTGTGCAAAATGGGAATCTCCTTTGTTCTAGCAGGTTACGTTTACTTCCGTCCTTGTCCTGCTGCCATAGAACATCACGTTAATCAACATATTACTTGTTCTAACAGATTTCACAATGGCTCTGTGGTATTTAAATAATTTGGTTTTAGTGAATAGCTTATTTTGATTTTGTAGTGCAAAGTTTGTTTGATATGTGAATTTATGCCTTTTATTTTAACTTTTAAATCTGCAATTAGGTCATAGAAGGGGTTGTTTTGTATGATTCTGATTGGATCATGTCGGCATATATGGTGACGTACTAAAAAAAGTGAATATATTTTAAGTGTAAAAACCATTTTTGCTTTATGCTTCTTCTGCAATGAACTAACTCTTAAAACTCAAATAGTAAATATGAACAAACTGCGGATAAAAAGGGCATATTTGTGCATAAAAACAGGCAAGTTTGTGAATATTTGTTCTGCCTTTTTGTATAGTACTTGCTAAAAGCTGGTGTGATTTTTTTTTTTTTTTTCACTCGCTGAATAAGAATTATTTCTCACAGAATATTAGCAAAAGTCTTTAGCGTGCGCAAATATAGTTGCAATATAATACCGCAGCAGAAATAATGGGCATTAAAAATTGAAGAGACGCAAAACGTGGGGGGGGGGGGGGGGGGTTGCAAAATGTAACAAATTTATTGTTCCATACTCATGGATTAATTTTTTTACCCCCACTGCCTTGTTAAGTACATGACCCCCCATAGTGTCTGGGATGTGTATTTGCAGCTGTGTTTTACTTAGATCAGTTTATCTTATTTTTTTTTGTGTGCAAAAGACTAAATTCTGTAAATACAAAATAGATCCCTTGTTGGCCACTGTCTTTTCACCCTTCTGTCCTAGATTTATTTGACTACACTTCTTGTGAATCACATGGGTTGGGATCTAATGGAGATTAGACTGATAAGATTGTCTGCGGATTGTATCATACTGATATAGTGCCAAAAATCCTAGAAAATCTATGGAAAGATTTATTATCTAAGGCATAACTCGCATTTCAAGGGAGATGGACAATCTTTTCCAATTTTCCCAAGCCGTGACTTGGGAGTATGGGTGTGAAAGGACTAAACGCCAACCAGACTTCCGGTGCGTTTGTCACTTTCCCCACAAGGCACAAATCAACCACCACGAACCGCCAACGGTCACCTCCAAATCTCCCAGCTTAAGACAAGATGGGGCGTCTTAAGTTACCCCAACAACACACTCTTACTAACCAAATACCTAATAAATTAACCCTCTAATAACATTATGTAAAAATGCTATATCTCTAGGCTGAAGTTGATTTAGAAAAAAAGAGACTGAACTGATTACATTTTATTTTGTTTATTCAAGTAGAACAAGTCACAGAGCTGTTACACAAAAAATCTATATAAAAAGAGACGGACGTAAATGCAAGTATATAAAAACAGTTTCAAATGAAATAATTGTACAATAGTTGGGATGTTAAGGCTCTTAAGGTAAACAGACTCCCTCAATTAGTCCCCATACACATTCTTTCCTTCCCCAGTCCCTACACACATTCTTTCCTTCCCCAGTCTCTACACACATTCTTATCCTTCCCCAGTCCCTACACACATTCTTATCCTTCCCCAGTCCCTACACACATTCTTATCCTTCCCCAGTCTCTACCCACATTCTTATCCTTCCCCAGTCCCTACCCACATTCTTATCCTTCCCCAGTCCCTACCCACATTCTTATCCTTCCCCAGTCCCTACCCACATTCTTATCCTTCCCCAGTCCCTACCCACATTCTTATCCTTCCCCAGTCCCTACCCACATTCTTATCTTTCCCCAGTCCCTACCCACATTCTTATCTTTCCCCAGTCCCTACCCACATTCTTATCCTTCCCCAGTCCCTACCCACATTCTTATCCTTCCCCAGTCCCTACCCACATTCTTATCCTTCCCCAGTCCCTACCCACATTCTTATCCTTCCCCAGTCCCTACCCACATTCTTATCCTTCCCCAGTCCCTACCCACATTCTTATCCTTCCCCAGGACTGCCTATTCTCTGTCACCCGGCAGGGGGTTCAACGGCAAATTACATCTTGAAGGAGGGGTCATGGCCGCTTAACGTTTGCCTGAGATTACGAAATATGCAATCGTACTGGTTAAAAAATGGGTATTCCTAGCCAAATGCCATCTTCAGATAGCCACCCCCCTTGTCTGCCGCATAGACTCTGCTGAACCCAAACGTTATACTTAGGACACCCTTTCAACATGCATCTAGACACAGCAACTTCTAGATTTGTGGCCATTTGCTCCTGACCTCTCAAAAGAGCAAAAGTCTCTTTATTTCATTATCCTCCGGATCCCACCCAGTGCTGGCTGGAGTCCCTGTATAGGATGTGGCAATTTACATCAGACAGATCAGTTTGCCTGGGATAGATTAGACTACGGCCATTTGCTTTATGCTAGGAGATATTAATTGGTCTGTCTTGTACAGCCATCACTGCAATGGGACTTGTTGGACAAATACGTCTATAAAACACACATACTTTGCTGAAGTTCCACTATGCAGAAGTTCCATCTATGCCAAAGGCATTGCAAGGTAAACTAGCGGAATTGGTGCGTGCGTATCTGCCCACCCCCCCCCCCCAAATGGTGATGCCTTCGTCTCACAATGCTTAGTGTACCACCCCCACGTTGGGCACCGGGGGTAATAAACCACACCTCTACTTCTGTTTCAGCAGCCATGTTGGTGGGCAGTCATGGTGAAGGAGTAAAAGTAAGACGTCCACTTTGGATGAGCGCCATTTTGTTTTGTTTGAAACTGAAATTGCCAGAACATCTGTCTGTTAAATGTTTTATACCTTAAGGAATAAACCGGCAGACACAAATAGCTAAATCTGAGCTGCTACTACTCGCACCCTGACCGGGGGAAGATAATAACAATCAAATCAAATGGTGGAGGTGCGTCAACAAAGATTAAACTGTTTTTATGCTTGAAGTTTATGCACACCAATAAACTGTATTATCTCTTTCACAATTGTGATGTTAGTATTGTTCAATCCCCACTTCAATTTGATCTGTGATTCATGAGGCTAAACATCCCCCTGTGTTAAACCAATTAGCGGAAAACCAGTCAATAATTAGCCAACAAAAAAGTTAGGAGCCAGTAACATGGATTTTAGGAGCCCGGGATTTGTTAAGCTTTGGTTTAGTGTGCACAAAAATCTGCACTTCTTAAAAGGAGCAGTCTTAAAAGTAAAAATGTACTATTAAAAGGTTTAACATTTGCCTTTTGCACTGTGTAAGGTGTGTGGAAACCAGGTATTTACAGTGTACTGTACAGTGTGTAGTGTTCTGTGCTTCCTCTTCTTTTCCAGCACTGGCATCCTCTGATATTCTGCTTCCCTTTTCCTTCTCCATTTCCACCTGCTTTCTCCTACTTTACCATCGTTCTTCCTGCATAGTCTCATTTCAGAATGCAATGATTTCCCCCAAGACCCCTTTAAACCAGGTGTGTGTGTATATGTATGTAAAATAAATACGTTTGGGGGTGTTTAGTCTTCAAGTAATATTTAGTGACCATACAGATAATTAGCCAAAACATTTAAAACGTTAATTTGTTTTATGTAAATTACATTTTATGAAGCATTTATTTCATCTTTACCTCATTAATAAAGCTGCACCCCAAGCGAAACTATGTCCCCCTCATTTATGTGCATAGGGCTTAATGGAACAGTCAACGCTGTATTTTACATATCTGGATTTATCAAAATGGAACTTGATGGATGTAAACATATATTTTTTTATATTCAGCAGACTGTTTTGAAACATGTCACTGGCACATTCCTGTTCTTTGATGCAGGCGTTCCAGCCATCTGAAAAATTGTGTTGTGTGGTTAAATATTTTTAAAACCTGTTCACCACATAATCTTTTTGTATTTATGTTGGTTGAATTCGGTATAATGTTGTGGTTACATTTTTTTTTTTTTTGATGGCAATATCCATGCTCTTGCTGCCTAGTTTAAAGTTTAATAAAATCTTCAAGTTTAATTTCTTGCTCTAGTGATCTAACCCAGGGAAGTATTGAGAGTATTTATGTGATAAATTAACCTCTCTATGACCGGACGCTTGACAGTTTTAACTCTGTTGTAGTGCTTGTATATTTTGCTGTAACATTCCTCTTTCTCATTTACTGTACCCACACAATTTATATATATATATATATTTTTTTTTTTTACAGGATACAAAGGACTTTCTTTAGTTACTTATTTTTTTTTATCATATTGTTATTGTAAAATAACTTATGATGGAAAGTTTGGGAAACAAATTTTTTTTTCTTTTCTAACTTTTACATGGAAAATCATGTACAAATGCTAAAAAAATAGATTCTAATATTTGTCCTGAGTTTGGAGCTATGCTGTTTTGTAAGTTATAGGGCAATAAGTAAAGGTAGTGCATTGCTTTTATCTATGAAATTTGGGGCGGAGGGATGGGCACATGAGCAAGTCACATATACTGTAATTAGTCTCTCCTTGCCCCACGATCTCTGTTGGACAGGGAGGGGCTGAAGTTGTCAAAGCCAAGCACATTGCGATCACTGTGATTGACGGTCCCATCGATTGAATGTAACTGGGGGGGCTTACCATGATCAGAACTGCAGAAAGCGCAAATGTCCTATATTTGCAAGAGGACGTGCCTGGCACATCTTTTGTCACCAAGGGGTTAAAAAGAAAGTGAATTCCCAACTCCTTAGGTGAAAATACAACGTGGAACGACGGACTGATACGTATAATAATGTAATAGTATTTCTTATACCGCTATTGATAGAAACCCCTGAAGCATGGGTTACAAATGACCATTTTCTATCCCAATAATCCCAATAAATGAGGCAAAACCACTGGATGCCACTGCAAATAAATATACAAGCCCAATGTAATGCTGCTTGGCAAGCGATATAGAAATAGGTAGCCATCTGTAGTATATTCTAAAGGGGAATTTTATGTGAACCTTTGACAAATTCAATTTTACAAAGCAGACGTTACTTTATTTGAAGCGTTGGCTGTGATGTAACCCACCCGATCTGCTTCATTGTGAGCGAAACTTTCTGTACGGCGATTTCCAAAGCTTTGGGGGTAATGCTGATAGTGGTATTTAAGCTGCTCGCAGGTAGTGGTTTGGAAAAATATATGTATTTGTCGTCACTCCATCTGTGGATCGACCCAAAGGGGGTTATTCACTATAAGGTGAGCTGAGCATTTCATCCCACCAGTTTAGCAATACACTGTGCATCGATTAAACCTGGTGAGTTTGCTTTGCAGGAGATAGTTACATTGGTGAGATGAAATGCTCACCTTTTAGTGAATAGCCTCAAGTGTCAGGTGTTATTAATGATTCCGTGTTTTATGTATTGCTTTGTCCACTGCAACTGCTCTTTAGATCCCTCAAACTGTTGAACCTTGGCATTAAAGGGCAGCAATAGACAATAGACAGTATGGAATCTTTGCTCTGTATAGCTCTATCAGGGGGCAGACATGTTTACAGTCTTTGCTCTGTATAGCTCTGTCAGGGGGCAGACATGTTTACAGTCTTTGCTCTGGATAGCTCTATCAGGGGGCAGACATGTCTAGAATCTTTGCTCTATACAGCTCTATCAGGGGGCGGACATGTTGTTTAGAATCTTTGCTCTGTATAGCTCTATCAGGGGGCGGACATGTTGTTTAGAATCTTTGCTCTATACAGCTCTATCAGGGGGCGGACATGTTGCTTAAAATCTTGGCTCAGAACTTCCTTCCTCTGAGTTAGGATCTTCCCAGTAAACATGTGGAACCTACCTGAATCTCAACCTGCCTTTCAGTCTTTGATTTAGACAATGTCCTTTGACTTGCATGGGGATTACGCTGTACAAATCAAATCAGACGGGGAGAAATCTTTGTGCTGCAGCTGTAATATAGAAGTATTCTGAACTTTGTGTTTGACCACAAGATGTCCATATGTATTTTGTACATGTGTTAGTCATTGTGTACACATGTGGCTGGCCTGTGAGTGGTCCGGTCACCATGGCAACCAGAGGAATGTCCCTCGGCCTCCCTTTCTGCAGCCCTGTGAATAGGAGCTATAAAAGCCAATTGGAAACCTCCAATCTTCTCATCCAGGCAGTGGAAAAAGTATCACAATATGGCATGGTGGTCTCAGTTGTCTGTGTTATCTCGCTCTGTCCTGTGCTGTGTTTAAAGGCTGTCAGATACAACAGGCATTTGCTCCAAGCAGTCCATGTATAAAGTGAATATACTGGCAAAAAGGTGATCTTTGTTGACCTTATTTGCAAATGCCTACCCAGAATCCCTTGCAGTGGTGATAGCATGGCAGATTTTGGATTTCTGTGGGAAAAGCAAGTCCTCTGGCCTTGCACTGGAGCTTGTACGTATTCCAGGAAGAAAGGGGTGACCAGGAGCTTAGCACAAAGCAAGTGTCCCTTCCTAAAATAGACATGGATAGGATACCAGCAATTCACAGACATTGAAACCACACATGCCATATTGGGGTGAGCAGAGCGGGTTTTCCAGTTGGCATTTGCCTCTTATACACAGGGCTGCGGACAGGGGGGCTACTCCACTCTTTGGACATTAGAAGGGCTGGTACTATCCAGACTGCAGAAAAAAAAAAACACACATACCAAGAACAACTGGAGGAAATATCTGCCCCCCAAAAAAGTATTATTCCTCATGCTGATGCCATCCCATTAAGGATGTCCATGACTGGTTATCTGGCTCTGCACCTCTGTCCTGAGCTGTGTTTAAAGTCTGTCTAGTACATTGTGCATATTCTACAAGGGTCCATGTTTAAAATGGATTGAGGCGATCATTGTTGACTGGATTTGCATGTGCCTACCCAGAATCCCTTGCAGTGCTGGTAGCATTGTACACATTGATTCTGTGGGAAAAGCCGACCTTCTGACTTGTTTGGTGTGTAGATTTGTGTTTGATAATGTGCTTCCCACAATATTTGTTCTATAAATCTAGATTTGGTCAGTGTGTGCACTTCAGCTGATGACATGTGAATCCCAGCTGGAGATAATGACAGAGCAAGCTTTACTGTACACTTGGTTATTCACATTGATGAATCAGATCATGGCATTTATCTATTATACATAGAGCTCCGGACAGGGGGCTTCGGACAGGGGGCTGCTCCAAAAAAAAATAACACATACCAAGAACTGGTTATCTGGCTCTGCACCTCTGTCCTGAACTGTGCTTAAAGTCTGTCTAGTTGTGTGTGTGTGTGTGTGTGTGTGTGTGTGCGCTTCATGTTCCAGTCTGAGCAGTGGACTGTAAGTCAGGTGGGACTGGCCAATAGCTTATCAGGTACCTCTTTCATCTTTGACAATTGGCATTTGTAGTACAGGGTGGGATGTTGTGTGTGTGTGTGTGTGTGTGGGGGGGGGGGGGGGGGGGGATTGGCTGTGGGATCTTGGGATTTTTGAAGACCTGTCTATCCTGTGCTGTTACAGTGACCTATTCTTTTAGTGATCTATGACAGGATGTAAACAAAGCTCCACTTTATCTCCAGATAACCTTGTCGACTTGTTTGCACCTGGTACCTGCAAGGCGGGCGATGCGGGTGTGTTTTGACTGCTTTACCTTGTGTGTGATTTTCTTTAAAGGGACAGAATCACCTAGTATTTTTTATTTCTGTGCTTTTCATGTTTGTAATATGTTAAAATGCACGGATTTTTACTTTGAAACCACGTACAATTCTCCTGCAGTTTTACATTGAAACTCATTGCACCGGGCTCTATAAATGAATTGGCATCCGATAAGGAAGAGGCTTGGAGGGATAGGTGGGACGGTTGTGGGAGCCACACCAATAATATGATTAGACTTTGTTTTTTTGTTCAGTTTTTACGAGAAAGGAAAAGCTGATGAAAATTGCTGTTTCTTTATCTTTACAGTACAGTACTTGACGAATCCCAGGAGCCAGGGCCCTTAAAGTCCCTGCTGCTAGCTCCTAACTTTTTTGATAGATTTTCCATGGAATGATTTTGTTCGGGCACTGGAGGTGGAACTGCTCCTGTATAATAATATAGTGCATGCGTAAAGCCAAGTATGGCACCGTGACCGTTTTATACATGCCATTTTACTCGCTGGTGCACAAGCCAAATTGTTATACTTTCGTAAGAGATATTATTATATAGGGGCATTTATAAAGGAAAGGGGCAAGTGCCGCTATCCACATGTGCACTGAGAGTCAGGAATCGGCACTGTGTCTGTAGTGTAATAAATCCAATAAAGTATTCACGGCTGATGGTAGCAAAGTGTCTGTACAAGAGTCCAGTGTGCGTGGTTAGGCTTCCATAGATCATCATTAAATGGTCTGCCAATCCCTGGTCGCTAGGCTGTTGGTTTTGCTATATGCGTGTGCATGTGGTATAAGTTACATACATGTTGACAGAGCTACCAACTCTCGGTCCATTGCATGTTTGGTCACAGCTGAGGGAGAGAAGAGCCGGCCTAACTTTTTTGTTTGCAGTGTAGATGATAGCGGTACGTCACGCATGGCTTTACTGTATGCCGCAGCCATCCATGTGAGAGTTCAGTGCACGGCAAGAGATGCTTTAGATTTGCAGTTTTGTGGTACAAGATGGTTATTGATTTCAGTGCGTTGGCGTGGAAGGTTCTACATTACGCACACAGTTCTCTCCATTTTTCATACCTGGCTGCAGATCTGTTTTTCTGTGGCCCATAGAAGTTTTTTTTTCTCTCTTGGAATAGTTGGTGTTGTACATGTGATAGTCTGATGCCGAGCTTTTATGTTGCTGGCTTCTAACTGTTTTGTTTTACATCTTAATGTTTTGTAGGCTGGCTCGGAAAGAGGAGAATTCAGGCGGAATGTTTCATAATCCTGAGGGGTTTTTTTTTTAATTTTTTTTTATGCGATGTAAATGTATTGCCGGTGGTCTTTACGTATATAATCTATATTCTCCTTTCTATGGTTATGACTTATGTGAGATGCATAAACTGACAGGTATATTTTGCCTTTGCCAGGATCCGAATTACATATTTAAAGTGGACAATATTGCATTGTGTTTTGTATAGCTATATTAGAAAGGGATGTTATTATGTAAGTCATTGCTGGATTTGGCAGATACAGAGAATGTATATATTAAACATATTTATGAACCTGCAACTTAAACCAAATGAAACCCTGTATGTGATTCTCACAGGGAATATGTGTATTTGTGGTTGTTAGACAATTTGACTTGCCTCCCACCTCCCCTGTAACAAAGCCCTAAATGAAACTGATGAGGGAATTGACAAGGGAGTTTCAAACCTAAAGGCCAATGTAGCAGAGTTGGAAAAATGTCAAAACCGTTTTAATATTTGAAAAAAATACTAATGCTTTTATAAGGCAGGGCTTGACAAATTTAATTTAGTTTTAGGAGCCAGCTAAAAAATTTAGGAGCCAGACAACAGAACATCACAAAATCATAAACGCACGGAGACAGTCGCATACATGCACCTCACATCCACAGCCAGTTACATTCACACACACGTACACACACAGCCAGTTACATTCACACATACGTACACACACACACGCCACATACACAGCCAGTTACATTCAGACATACGTACACACCCACACGCCACATACACAGCCAGTTACATTCACACATACCACATACACAGCCAGTTACATTCACACATACCACATACACAGCCAGTTACATTCACACACACACCACATACAGTCAGTGTCATTCACACATACATACACACACACCACATACACAGCCAGTGTCATTCACACATACATACACACACACCACATACACAGCCAGTGTCATTCACACATACATACACACACACCACATACACAGCCAGTGTCATTCACACATACATACACACATACCACATACACAGCCAGTTACATTCACACACACACCACATACAGTCAGTGTCATTCACACATACATACACACACACCACATACACAGCCAGTGTCATTCACACATACATACACACACACCACATACACAGCCAGTGTCATTCACACATACATACACACACACACCACATACACAGCCAGTGTCATTCACACATACATACACACACACCACATACACAGCCAGTGTCATTCACACATACATACACACACACCACATACACAGCCAGTGTCATTCACACATACATACACACACACCACATACACAGCCAGTGTCATTCACACATACATACACACACACCACATACACAGCCAGTGTCATTCACACATACATACACACACACCACATACACAGCCAGTGTCATTCACACATACATACACACACAACATACACAGCCAGTGACATTCACACCATTTTTGTGGGGGGGGGAGGGTTTAAAGAACAAAAATGTATTTCTTAGGGTGTCCTCCCTCCCTGCTGCATACCTCATTGCAGGGGAGGGGGACATTTATGCTGGAGCCCGAACTTCTTTCGGTTCCTGCTAAGTGCCGTGTTGTCACGTGACAATCGGCACTGCAGCGTGTTGCGCGAGGGGGCGGAGCTTACAGTCTGTGTGATCCGCACAGACTTTCTCCCCTCGCACTGAAAGTAAAACGGATGGCAGCCGGCAAGGGCTCCCTGTGACAAACAGCACCCGGGCGCCAGGTCTGATTTCCTGGTCGCCATGGCGACCTGGCGCCCGGGGTTTGTCGAGCCCTGTTATAAGGAGCTGTAATTATTTGTCCGTCTAAGCTACAGATGTGGTGTTTTCAAAAGGAATTCCATCTGTGACTCAAACCATCACCATCTTTGGTGAGATCAGGGCTGTTTCCTGTGGCTTAAGAAAGATCAAGTGTAGGCATTTTGAATAGAAATGGTTTTAATGAAATAATTCAAATTAACTTTTGGAGCAGCTCTCTTTGTTCCAAATAGCCCTACCAGGGTGCCGACATGTTTAGAATCTTGGGTCAAGTATTCCTTCATCTGGACCAAGGTAATTTGAAGATTCTAAACAACATGTCAGCCACCTGGATGGAGCAAAGAGTACACTCTAAGGTGCTTTAATTCTATAATTTCTTATAACTCCTCTACACTTGATGCCATCTTTCATTTAAACATAAACCAACCTTTTGCTACACTTGTCCTATAATCCTTTACAAACCTCTGGTCGTAAAATTCGATTTTTCTCTGTTTTAATGGGGATTATTTTGTGGTTTGTCCATCATGGGTAAAATCGGCTCCTGTCACGAGCTTTGCCCAAGTGGAACTACTGAGATCTTTGGAGCCGTTTACAGCAAAATTGCCTGTGTTTTTTATTTATTCTGCACACACACCAAAACAAGCTTTTTAGTTGGATACTCTTTAAGTCCTTGTAGCATTACCTTATATTGAAGAGACCACAGAGTGTGTTGACAAGAAAGACTTTGAACTTGTCTCCCCCCTCCCCCATGTTGGCTAATCTCCGTTCAATAACCTGTTTATCTGTCTGTGTGCTGCACACAGATATCCCGCTGTATAATAGCAACAACGTTAAGATTAAAAACAAAATGTTTTTATTGCATTTAGATTGGGAATTTACCAGTTACATGATTTGAGAGTAAGTCTTCCCAAAAAAGCAGTTGGCAATGAATATTTTATCTTATTTTGGCCACGGTCTCCTCCCCCCACATTATTTAAAGATGTATTAACTGCCGTTGTGTTAATGTAAATTTTGTTTTAAAGTAAGAATTAGTCCATGTCACATTTTAAACACGTGTACGACATACAGAAAGTAGAGGTGGGTTCTGCTGCTCTTGCAATTTTCTCAAAGTAATAGCAGTTTCCTTACAGGCACCATTCACCCCTTAACGACATGACGCACATCATGCGCCTTTGAGGCTTCTGGAGGCGACCAAGAATCGCCTCTGGTGGTCAGGCAGTGTTACCTCCATGAGGAGGCATCGTACAACACCGAAATTCCGAAAAAAAAGCAAGGGTTAGATTTCAAAACTAGTGTTACAGTTAGGGTTAGAGTAAGGGTGAGAATTAGAATTTGGGTTAAGTTTAAGATTAGGGTTCATTTGATCATTGGGGGGGGGTCAAAAGGTCATGGTAGGGGAAAATTGTTAAGGGGGGGAAAAAATGCTATTTTAGGTTATTGCCCTATAACATGCAAAACCAGTGTTTGTAAGCCTGGCATATTTTTAAACTCAGGACAAATATTAGAAACTATTTAGACAGGGTCTTTGTGTAAAAGATTTTTCAGGTCACAGTTAGAAAAAGTGTTTATTTATTTTTTTTCATCATGTTTTATGATATAATAAAAATAATGGTATCATAATAAAACCCTACTTATGGTGGCAAAAACAGTACATATTGTGTGGGTACATGAAACAAGAAAAAAAAAAATGACAGCCAAGTCTAAAAACAGCCTCTGTCCTTAAGGGGTTAAGCAGTGAAATTAAAGGCCATGTGAGTGTATGGTTCAGACATGGATGGAACTATAGTTGACATCATGACCTCAGCCTCTTCCACCAGTCCCATCATTAAAGGATCACCTCTAATAACGTTCTGCAGGGTATTCTCACTATGCAAACCTGCCACGGAAATAAAGTGTCTATTTCTGCCACGTCTGCAAATAACCTGCTATTTTTATTCGGTGTTACAGGAACCTGACTTCATTTCACACCGGTAACGGATACCGCAGTCACTTTGCTTCTTATGGTTCCTCCTATATGGGCAGCATTTGAGATTTGTCTAGACGTGCTCGCCTCACACACTCAGAGGTGCTGCCAAAATTCACTGTAACCCGGGGGTTAAGAACTGGTAAACACAACTGGCCAATCACAGTGCAGGAGACCACAGAGGTGCCAAGGCACTAGTAACTGTGCCCCCTAATTTAACCCCAATCTTATTGGCTTCTAATATAAATATCTTTTGTAGAACTGTAGTGGATTTCACCACTATCTTTGGATACCAACCAACAAATCCTTACGGCATTTTTTAGTTATGATTTAAATCTTCAGACTTGGGCTCGTGACAGACTGGCTCAAATTCTGAAACATAAACACCATGCTTTATTGCTGCTTTTAAAAAAAATATATGTATATTTAGTAAAATCCCAGTTGTGCTCTCCTCAAATCCCTACTGCCTAAATTGGTCTGTTTCGCCCCCCCCCCCCCCCCCCTAACGTCTAGAAACATTTGTCGACCCTTATATATGTGCATATGTGAGTACCGTATTTTCTCGAATATAAGACTACCCTGACTATAAGACGAACGCTCAAACTTTGGATATTTCTTTAGGAAAAAAACTAAAAGCCTGAATATAAGACTACCCTATAGGAAAAAAGTGTAACTTGTATATATAAATAGCATTTTCATATTTAGTAAAAAAATTTATATAACAAAATGCATTTCTTGTTTTCTCTCCCCCCCCTCCCTCCCCCAGACTTGACCAATGCTGGCTCTTCCCCCCTCCCTCCCCTAGACTTGCCCAATGCTGGCTCAGTGCTCTCCCCCAATGCTGGCTCTCTGCAGCTCTGCGGGGGACCTGGATCCCAGTCTTATAATCAGACCTCAAATCGAGGTCTGATTATAAGACGGACCTTGAATATAAGACAAGGGGACTTTTTCAGAGCATTTGCTCTGAATAAAACCTTGTCTTATATTGTCTTATATTCGAGCACATACGGTATATTCCAGCTTCTATGTCAATCCTTTCAAAGCAAGACTAGTTAAGTAGGTCACTTACCGGCAATGTCCACACTGGAGTACATTTAGCACAGACCAAAATATTGCCAATGGTTTTTATGGTTTGTTTTTCGTAATCTAGGTGATGGTAGAGAGAACAGGTCACCGTGCCCTGGCATGACCTTGACTTGTGAGTGCAAAATTTGGAACCACATTATACTCTCCATATATATCTAAAAATGATTACCCCATATTATCTGTGCATGGCGTTTCTGCTTTCTTCTATATGTTCAATAACTAAGAAGATATCTTCCTGGAAGCATACCAGGCTATATACACTGTGCATTTTATTATTTTCATCTTAGCACGCAGTCACTTTGTCGGGTTTTTTGTATGTCATTTTGGGCAATTGTGGGGTATCTGCCAGACAGTTGCCCTATCATCATCCCACCACACTTTGCCCTTGACTAACCACTGTTGTAGATTTCAACATCATTATAAAGCTTGTGTATTTATAACCTTCAGGGGGGTTAGGGGGGTGATTTTGGTAACATTTGAGCGCTGTTGTAATACATAAAGCAGTCGGTTTACATTGCCATATTCTTTTGGGGGTGATTTTGTTTGTATCCTGACTGTAAGGATTGCTCTGATGGCTTTCTGTACACTGTAGGGGAGGGGGGGGGTGTAATGTGTGTGTGTGTGTGTGTATAAATTAAAACTTCCCGCACTGCAAAGAATCAGGAAGTGAAATAAAAAGACACAATATCAGTTTGTTATATAAAAAGGCAATGGCGGGTTTTTTTTTTCTTTACACTTGCGGGTAGATAACCTCTGCTAGAGTGTGGCGCAGACGCTCGGACACTAACTGGGGGCTTTCCAGCGTCGTCTTAAGACCTGGGCTGCGTTGGCGCACCCCATTCTGTAGAAGTGGCAGAGCAATGTCTGCCGGCAGTCTGCATTATAGGCTCCATGCTGGAGATCTCTCCATGCACACCATGTTTATAAATGACACTCTACATGTAAGGTTAGCCTTTACCTCTCAATAATCAAACCCCATAACTTGGATCTCTTCTTGCATTAGCTGTTGGTGTTATCAGTACACTGAGGTTTTGGGGGCTGATAAAAAGGAGGAAGGAAGAAACGGTTAAATTAGATCTGCTATCACCCAGCTGCAAAAGAGAGAAAATGTGACGGATGCTATAAATAGACAGGTTTTGAATAAGAGTATTATGGTGGTAGAGTAGCACAATTGTTCCCTGAATTTTTTTGCTTCCAGAATAAAGAACCAGCTACTAGTGGCAGTCCCACCTTCAGAGTGTGGAAAAATATGCTGTATCATGTAAAGAAACCAATCTCTCACTCCCCCCCCCCCCCCCCCCTCTTCTGTTGTAAGGGCAGCAGTTCTGCCCATCTCTCCTAGACCCTCCTTATTGGATGCCACTGAATTTTAAAGCCCCAGTGAAATTAAAGGACAACTGTCGAGGAGAGGGGGGGGGGGGGGGGGAATAAAGCTATTTAACTGAAATGTAAACATTTTACATAGAAAGACTACACGTAAAGTACCTTATTAAGCCATCTCTGCTTGTACAGAACTATTCCTGGTAGAGCTCTTCCTGTAACAAGTAGAGAGGCACAATAATGTACAAGGTTGAGGACAGGTTGGAAAACTTCTGATAATTTCAGATAACAGATAATGTTTACCATTAAGATATATTAAAGCCAATACTAGTCCTGCACACGTGTCACTGGATTACCCTTTGCAGGCATGCTTGTTTGGGGGAAGGCGGGCATACATGGAAAGGTTACACCGCAGTAAGGGGACTGAAAGCTGAACAAGCTGTTGTGCGCTTGCATTCTGACAGACTTGTGTGTGGAATTTACAACTTGTGGCAAAATCCCCCAAATTATTATTATTATTATTATTATGGGATTTTTCGGATAAGGGATACTCAATCCATAACCATTGTATGCTTTCCTTATAGTATTTTAGTTTAAAACTCTTGATGTAACTTAGACTAAACATGTTTGGACTCTTGGATCAGATTTTCCTTCCTTCATCCTACCCAAGATTGTAAACATGTCCGCCGCCAGGTAGCGCTGTACAAGCAGAGAGAACTCAAAACAGGTGCTTCATTTGTATTCTTTCATGATCACGTTTTTATGTAAAACACTTTAATTAAGTGTATACTACAGGACAGTCACCCTTGTAAAGTCTGCTGCTGGTACCAGTAGGCTGGTAAGTCTGCTACTGACGGTTTTCCCTTTGTACCAGCTTGTTGGGTTTGTAGCCACGCAGAAAGGCCCTGATGCAGTATTTGGCGGGGACCAATCGTTACTGACGGCTGAGGATGTATTTGTGGGAATTTGTCCAAAAACTCTGTCTGTCTGACCTTTCAAAGTGGCAGATAAAATGTCATCTTGTCTAATCCCTGTTTTTCTGCCTCTTAACCGTTCTGTGGAAGGAAAGGAATCGATCAGATTACTTTGCCGATATCCTAATAATTCAGATTTCTTTATCGCACCTTCACATTTCTGCAGTTTGCTACAAAGGGAGAGCATGACCCTCATCCAGCAGATTTGATTACCTGTCACATGGAAGGAAGACGGGGGTTTAAAACAAAAAGAAAAAAAGTCAATTCTGGGGCAAAGTGTGGGTTAAACAGCAGGGAGATTCGATTGGTTTCCATGGTGACCGGAATACCTAGAACTTAGGTCCAGATTTGGGCCTATGTGCTTCTCCTGTATCTGCCTGAATCCCCTTTAATATGGGCATGCAGCACACCAGGCTTCTGCTCTTACAGGAAGGGTAGATTATGTCATTATTTAACAAGCACTTGTGTAACATTTTTCAGTGTATGTTTCTACAACCTGTTTCACTGTTAATTATGGTTTTTTGCCTTTTATTTCAACATCTGGAAGGACAGGTAAAAGGGCTGAACTTGAATCTAAATTACTATGTTACTATATTACCTGGTCATGTGTGTTATTGTGCTTGGCCAAGAACTGTATCCTCAAGGATCCAGTCTATATAAAGAGGAATTGAGAGGGGAATTTCAAACATAAGGCCAAAGTAGCTGAGTTGGAAAAAATCTCCCATTCAGCTGCACTGGAGAGTTCTTCCAGCTTGGCTACTTTTGCCTCCAGTGCTCTGTACATGAGAAGTCTCTAGGTGGAAGGCTTCGATATCTACATCAGGGGTGCCCAACGTGTGGCCCCATTTGACAGCATTTGACAGCAACCCCTTAATGAGCACATGACTTACATGTACTGCACTGCCCTGTTGTGGGTGAGAGTTTCCGAAGCGACTAATCTTCCCTAGCGGCAGTCTGCAATATAACAAATAAAAATAGAAAAAGCCAATGTTAGGTTTAAAATCTAGGGATACAATTATATTTAAGGTAAGGGTTAGAATACAGTTAGGGTAAGGGTTAGAATTAGGGTTAAGTTTAGGGTTCATTTGATCGTTGGGGTCAAAAGGTTATGGTAAAAAGGAAAAAGTGCTACTTTAGGTTATTGGCCTATAACGTGCACACCCCCACTTTATGATTCAGGTCATAATATTTTATGATTTTACACAGAGCTTTATTCCTGAATGAGGGGATTGGCAATGGGCCACAGTAGCAGAGTTGGAAAGATGTCCGTGAGAAGTAAATCCATGACCTGCATGAAGAAGCGGTGCAGAGATTAACCCTTGGTTTAAGCTCGGCCGCCCGTGAGGTTTGACACACTCCTTGTGTGTATGGAAAGCCCTGACTGCAGCCCTGAGAACAAGAAGGAATAGACATTAATCGTATTTAAATAGCATTCTGGAACATTGACACATTGTGTGTTTGCATTTTGGTTTTGCTTTCCACTGAGGCAATATATATATATATTGCCATGCCTCTAGTATAGTATATATGTATACATATACTATATCTAAAGTCCCTATGTACTTCAGAAAAAGCCAGGACGCCCCTGATCTAGGTGTGAGTTCATCTCCTATTACATGCATTATATATTCCATATGGGCAGTAGTTTTGCATGGATTAGTGTGGATATCTGCTTGAGATAAGTACATAGTTGCTCTGTGTTTCTCTGGAATGTAAGTGCTGTGGTAGGGGGGAGGGGGCACAATATTTGGAGACAGTCAGCTTGTAACATTACCTTCTCATTATATCCACTGCATAACAATTTCCATTATTTAAACTGTATATAGCATCCCATCCCCTGACAATGTTTGTGAAAGCAGGCCGACTGGCTTGTTTGGTGTGTAGATTTCTCTGATAATGCCTCTGCTACCCACTGAATTTCAGTTGGAGGGGTTTTTCGATCACTGTACCACGCCATTAGCGAAATGGTTTGTTCCTTGTGTACTGCTCCAAGCCTCAAGCAGTAAGCCAGTAAACCAATCTAAGATCCCATTAAGGATGAGACCGCTGTCCCAGAATCCCTTGCAGTGGTGATAGCATGGCAGATTTTGGATTTCTGTGGGAAACACAAGTCCTCTGGCCTTGTACTGGAGCTTGGACGTATTCCAGGAAGAAAGGGGCGACCAGGAGCTTAGCTCAAAGCAAGTGTCCCTTCCTAAAATAGAGATGGATAGGATACCAGCAATTCACAGACATTGAAACCACACATGCCATATTGGGGTGAGCAGAGCGGGTTTTTCAGTTGGCATTTACCTCTTATACACAGGCCTCCTGATAGGGGGGGCTGCGGATAGGGGGGGGGGGGGGGGTGGTGTGGACAGGGGGGCTGCTCCACACTTTGGACATTAGAAGGGCTGGTACTATCCAGACTGCAGCAAAAAAAAATTGTTGACTGGATTTGCATGTGCCTACCCAGAATCCCTTGCAGTGCTGGGAGCATTGTACACATTGATTCTGTGGGGCAAGCAGACCTTCTGACTTGTTTGGTGTGTAGATTTGTGTTTGATAATGTGCTTCCCACAATATTTGTTCTATAAATCTAGATTTGGTCAATGTGTGCCCTTCAGCTGATGACATGTGAATCCCAGCTGGAGATAATGACAGAGCAAGCTTTACTGTACACTTGGTTATTCACATTGATGAATCAGATAATTGCAGCATGCTCTGCACATTCTCCTGCGTTTCCATTTGCAAATATGAAAATATAATGTTTAATTTCGATACGACTCCAGTCATCTGTTTTTTTGTGTTGTCTATATTCATGCACTGTGTCAATCTAGTCATTGAAGCCTTGTGTTCCTTATGCAAATGCATGATCCGGGCCCCTGTTTATATCCATTTACAGGTTAGACATTGCACTAAGTTTTTTTTTTTTTATTTGTTTCCTTTTCAGTAATTCTGATGACTTATTTTGTGTTAATATAGCTGTCCATATGTGTACTGTGGGAGGTCATTTATAATGTGTGCTAATACAGAGCCTTCACTCAAATTTCAGGATTTGAAAAGTATTGGGACTTGTAAATTGTAAGTGATAATCATGGATAAAACACCTAAGTGTATATTGCCAGGTTTGATACATTTCAGTAGATTTGTTATTAAAGAGCCAAACAGACCAATTCAGGAGTCAGGGAAATAATCTTCCAAAGAGTATATGTACAACTACCAAAAAAAGTTAGGAGCCATGGCTCCCGGGATTTATCAATCCCTGGTGTAATATACGAGAATAAACTGTATATCGTGTGTGTGTGTGTGTGTATGTATGTATATATATATATGTGTGTGTGTGTGTGTGTGTGTGTGTGTGTGTGTGTGTGTGTGTGTGTGTGTATATGTGTGTGTGTGTGTGTATGTATGTATATATGTGTGTGTGTGTGTGTGTGTGTATATATGTATGTATATATGTATATGTATGTATATATATATATATATATATATATATATATATATAATCACACACACGAATGACAAACCTAAATTTTTAATGTCACAATCTACACACCAGTCATTAAGGAATAATTGCATAAATTTTGTGAAACAAACATGCTTATGTTTTAAAAATAAATTCTCATTTGAATCAAAAATCAAACCACCAGTTTAAAAAAGAAAACGCCTTCCCTTTATTGGTTTCACTTGTAGTACATTTGCTCCAAAAAGGGTTCATCTGATTGCTGAGCAGTATGTTCATTTTTGGATGTTCTAGATTATTTCTAACGGTTTCTTTTGTATGGGGTATAACTTTTTCTCACCTAAAATGAAAAATTTGTCTTGGAAAAGCTTGTTTTTACACGGTTTCATATAACATATATGTTGTTGAATTGCACTTGCATTGGATTCTATGTCATTAAAACTTACACTTTATACAATCTTTAAATTAAACATAACTTAGTTTTTTTTGCTGATTGTTTACTAAATATGTTTCATAATCCTACAAATGTATGGTTACAGGTTACTTGCCTGGATCCATGTTAAACCGGGTTTATTATACATCCAGCCACCCGTACAAGTACATATATATATTTCAGCACACAAACAATAACCGCAAGACAGGGTCTTGGAGAACCAGCCTAATGAGTGATTTGCTGTCTTTCTTATAATTGTAATATTTATCTTGACCTTTAAAATAAAACTAAAACCATGGCAGTCTCAAAGTTACCTTGTACAAGGGTGCGTATAACCAGCACCGTGTAGAAAACATCTGAAATTATTTATATGGAAACAAATTACTCCGTTCTTCCAAAATAACAGAGGGCTGGCAAATTACAAGGAAACATTAGCAGCAGGGAATATGTAAGCAAACTAAAAAAAAATGTGTGATGTTGGCAGTGAGTGTTGGATTTTGTGAGCCAGCCAGAGTTAAAAGAAAATTAGCAGAATGCATGTGGATTAAACCTGAGAAAGGTGACAAGCCTAGAAGATGGCTCCTGTTTGCAGGTATCTGAAGTCTAGCCAGTCCTGCAGTCCAGGAAGAAAGTTGTGATCCCTATGTAGTGACTGTAGAAGTAGACATCCGTCCTGCAGGTGTCTAGACATCCTATGGGTGCTTACAACCTAGTATGAGGATAAACAGGCATGTCTTTTTTAAGATACATGCCAGTGTATCCTCTGGCTAGCAGCCATGATGCTTTTCCTGGGGCAGATGTCCAGGGGATGTTATCATAGCAGGCATAACATTAACTGGTTAAAAAAAAAAAAGTGACATTCCTTTTTCAAATGCACTCCACAGATTAAGAGCACATGAAATATTTGGATAGAAATATTTCACAGCTGGTGGCTGTCCCCCGCCGGATTCCCCCCCCCCCCCCCCCCCCCCTGTAATTTGTAGCATGTTACATGTCCATGGGTTTGCATGGTAAATTTGCTTTTAGAGTCTGTTTTTCAGTTGAGCCTCTTGCATATAGAAGTCTCTGCTCCCTGTTTATTTTTTTTAGCTCAGACTGTTTATGAATATCATAAAGCTCCACACACAGCTACAATTTGCAGTAATGTGCAGTGTGGGTGGATCACACGCTCCACAGCAACAATTGGCAGTAAAATGCAGTGTGAGTGGATCACACGCTCCACAGCAACAATTGGCAGTAATGTGCATTGTAAGAAAGTATCATAGAGCTCCACAGCAATATCTCAAATTAATGTGCAGTGTGTGTGTATCACAGAGCTCTACAGCAATATCTCAAATTAATGTTCAGTGTGTGTATCACAGAGCTTCACAGCAATATCTCAAATTAATGTGCAGTGTGTGTATCATAGAGCTCCACAGCAATATCTCAAATTAATGTGCAGTGTGTGTGTATCACAGAGCTCTACAGCAATATCTCAAATTAATGTTCAGTGTGTGTATCACAGAGCTTCACAGCAATATCTCAAATTAATGTGCAGTGTGTGTATCACAGAGCTCCACAGCAATATCTCAAATTAATGTGCTGCGTGTGTATCACAGAGCTCCACAGCAATAACTCACAGTAATAAAACTCCCGTGTGTGAAGATGGTCGGTGCTCCTGGTCTTACTATATGGAGGTATATTTCTGCATTAGCTAAAAGAAACAGTGTTGAATTAATACAGATGGGGGAGTTCATTTATTTTTGGTTGTTCTTTTTGGTTCCATTTGGAATATTGTTTTATAAAGCTTGTTGTTTGATCATACATTGGATGCATAGTGTTACTAGTTTGCGGTTGTTTCAGATTCCTTTTTAAAGGACTGTCACCTAAACATTGTCTATACTATGAATGAAAATGTAAAAGAATTATGCATTGTGTTAACACTTGCGTACAAATGCATGGATTGGAGCAGGGCTCGACAAACCCCGGGCGCCATGGCGACCAGGAAATCGGACCTGGCGCCCCCGGGTATGGTACGCCCCGCATGGTGCCCTTGTTGCTGGGATTTTTTTCTCTCTAAACTTTAATCCTCTGGCGCTGAAGGGAGCAGAGTGAGTGCACCGGCTGCACAGACTTCCTGCTCGGCCCCCTCACGCACCATGCTGTAGTGCCCGCGTGCAGGGCTAGAAGTAACAAGTGTCTATGTAAGAGGCACAGACCAACGTGGACTGAAAATGCCCCCCTTCCCTGTAATGACTGTATATGTGTATCTTTCGGTGACCAACTGACTGTATATCAGGGCTTGACAAATTTATCTGAGTTTTAGGAGCCAGCTAAAAAATCTAGGAGCCAGACAACAGCACATAAACACAAACACACGCAGTCACACACAGTCACATAGTCTGTCACATATACATACAGAATAAAGGATCCTTTATTCTGATTTGGAGGACTAGGGTGAAAGTCCTCTCCTTGCACCCTCCACTTCTGAGTGCGAAACCTGTTACACCTTGTTTTTCTACATATGCATACAAACATACATCCAGTCAGTCACATACATACACACACACACACACACACATCCAGTCAGTCACATTACATACACACAAACACATCCAGTCAGACACATATATACACACAAACACATCCAGTTAGACACATACATACACACAAACACATCCAGGTAGACGCATATATACACACCAACACATCCAGGTAGATGCATATATACACACAAACACCTCCAGGTAGACACATATATACACACAAACACCTCCAGGTAGACACATATATACACACAAACACATCCAGGTAGACGCATATATACACACAAACACATCCAGGTAGACACATATATACACACAAACACCTCCAGGTAGACACATATATACACACAAACACATCCAGGTAGACGCATATATACACACAAACACATCCAGGTAGACACATATATACACACACAAACACATCCAGGTAGACACATATATACACACACAAACACATCCAGGTAGACGCATATATACACACACAAACACATCCAGGTAGACGCATATATACACACAAACACATCCAGGTAGACGCATATATACACACAAACACATCCAGGTAGACGCATATATACACACAAACACATCCAGGTAGACGCATATATACACACACACACACACAAACACATCCAGTCAGACACATATATACACACACACACACACACACAAACACATCCAGTCAGACACATATATACACACACACACACACACACACACACACACACATCCAGTCAGACACATATATACACACACAAACACATCCAGTCACATATATACACACACACACATAAACACATCCAGGCAGACATATACACAAGACAGCAGTTTTTTTTTTTGGGGGGGGGGGGGGGGGGGGTTTAAAAGAAGAAGAAAAAAAAAGTTCAACTATCAATGCCCCCCCCCCCCCCCCCCCTGCCATTACACCTCAATGCAGGGGGAGGGGTGGGGGGGGCGATTTCTGTTGAAGCCCGGTGGCACAG
This sequence comes from Pelodytes ibericus, assembly GCA_036172795.1. NCBI lineage: Eukaryota > Metazoa > Chordata > Amphibia > Anura > Pelodytidae > Pelodytes > Pelodytes ibericus. Next base: position 208,706,372 of record CM069861.1, read on the forward strand.
AGCAGCTTCCCTACTATACTCCCCGGTGATCCGCACTATAACGCGGGACTGACTGTATATATGTATCTATTTGGGACTGACTGACTGTATGTGTGTATCTATTTGGGACTGACTGACTGTATGTGTGTATCTATTTGGGACTGACTGACTGCATATGTGTATCTATTTGGGACTGACTGACTGTATGTGTGTATCTATTTGGGACTGACTGACTGTATGTGTGTATCTATTTGGGACTGACTGACTGTATGTGTGTATCTATTTGGGACTGACTGACTGTATATGTGTATCTATTTGGGACTGACTGACTGTATGTGTGTATCTATTTGGGACTGACTGTATGTGTGTTTGTGTGTATGTGTTCTTGTCTGGCTCCTAAAAATGTGGGTTCTGTGTATGAAGCCTGCACATGAAAGGGTTTTATCTTGTGTGGGATTAAAATAATTTCCGAAGCTCTTGCAGGTAATTGCCAAATGGATTTTACACAGACGTATAGAACAGACGAATATAGAGCAAAGTATTTCCGCTTGTGTTGCTTTTTATACAGAGCTCCCAGTGTGTTTTAAGCAATTTGTTGTTTCTCTCGTTTGTCACTCTCTGACTTGATATGCAAATAAACTGGAAAGTGATAACAGACGACGGCACACCTATACGTATTTTTGCAATCCTGTTTGTTTTATTTTAGCATTTCACATGTAAGCCTTACTGTGTCTGGTTAAACATTGCTCCCAGAACTCTCTGCTTATAATTTTATTTCAGAGCTTTACAAATATTTGTAGACTTCAGGAAACAAAAATAACAGGCTGGCTCCGGAATTATTATAAGAGCCAGGGAAATGGTACTTCAATAGATCTCTATGTAAAACAATCGAAACCTTGACAAAACCCTGGGATTTGTCGAGGTTCATTAAGATACAACTGGACAGAGTATTACTGTATTTCACTTTGACTACTATAATCCTTTATCCACTTCGTGGCCAGACTGTTTTTGAAATGTATACCCTCCGTGATTATGGCTATCTTTACACTTCTGCGGTGTTTGTGTTTAGCTGTAATTTCCCTCTTTCCTCCTTTTTTTTAATTTACTGTACCTACACATAAATGTATTCGTTTTTCTTTCAAGATAAGAACTTTCTTTTCATACCATTATTTTGATCATATAATTTACTATAAAAAAATATAAAATATGAAAAAGAGGTAAAAAAAAAACAAAAACATTTTCTAACTTTTAATTGAAAAATCTTTTATACAAAAGCTAATGAAAAAACATGTTGAATTGATTCTAACATTTGTCTGAGTTTAGAAATATCCAATGGGTTTTTTTTCTGCTTTTTTTTTTTTTTTTTTTTTTGCAAGTTATAGGGCAACAAGTGCAAATAGCACATTGCTTAATGCTAAACTTTTTTTTTTCCCCCTCATAAAATGAAAGTTCTGAGGTATATACTGTTCAGTAACATATTGAAGAAGGAATCAAGGCCATTATCCTAATACTAGTTCCTTAATGCCCTAATAGCCCTGTTGGTGGATTAGAGTTGTAGGCCTTAATCTTGTGCCTTGATACTTTGTCATTATGCCCATTTAAAATCACCCTGGCACGGGAGACAAATACTTTTAGGAAGGCAGTCCACTGGGGCTGATGAAAGAGCTTTCTCTGTATGGATAGGTTTACCAGAAATGGTATCTGTGAGGAGTATCCAGTATTGTTTTAATCCGCTGCTTATTGTAATTTAAGTTCAGATAATTGTGAGCAGCCATTTTCCTTTTCCAGCTGGCCGTATTAGAGGATGGGTGGCAAGATATTTTTTTTTAACTGACCCTGCTATTTATTTATTACTATGTTTGTTCCTTTTCCCAAAATGTTTGCTTTAAAAAGTCTGTCCAGCTGGTAAATGATAAAAAAAAATAAAATAAATGTTCCTTTTTCTTCTCCAGGTTGTGCGCACAGAAAAGAACAGTTTAAACAATCGTTTCCTGCCTTGGGACGAGATCGAAACCGAAGCAGTTCTGTCCATCGATGATGATGCTCACCTGCGCCATGATGAGATCATGTTTGGCTTCCGGTAAGTAATGCGCTGTGGCATTCATGTGTAAAACGGGATCCTCCCAGATTTGAAAGTCTTATGTAAGAATTTCCACTTTTCTTTTTCCTGCCTGTGTCGGGACAATATTCCCACCAACAAGTATTTATTTCCTCCAGTAGATAAGTTTTTGTATTATGCTGGCATTCTGTAAAATATTACAATTTAACCTGCGTACAACATGAAAAGAAGAAATTAGATTTGCTCCATGTTAAAGGGCTCTCATCACAGGAGCATTGTTTATACGTGAGGAGGAGGACATGATCAAAAATGATCTATGCATTGTGTTTGGCAGATTTGCACAAATTATGTATGTTTTACATATGTCTGTCGGTGTCTCCTGTTTGTGAAAGAATAGTGATAGTGACAAGCGCTATAGAGTGAATAAAGTGCAGCAGACACTAGTGCATTCCCTCCGAAGGGCACAAATAAATAAATTGAGAAGGGATAAAGTGTTGCGTAATGTGGAATTATGGATAAAAAGATAATACTCATCGGCGGTAAATGTAACAATCCGATCGGAGGTACATGTGTGGAAAAAAAGAACAATACAAAAATAATGTGCAATATTGGCAATACACTGTAGTAGTAGAAGATATTTCCCCCTTTGGAAGTGTACTCACACAACCCAGAAGCACCTGTTTTCTACCTCGCCGACGATACTGTTGTTTGTTCACTACAGCTTAAGGACTGGCTCCTGAACGCACTGCTGCTGTTGGAACTTTGCTGAACAGACCGGCCTGGTGACTTTGCTTCCTATTTGTTTTTAATATTGGATGCCGTTTTTTTAAAATCTTTTTTTACATGTAAGCTTCTATACTCCGGGGGGATATTAAAGTTTGTTTATATTTGGTATACTATATTGCAGGGCTTGACAAATTTAATTTAGTTTTAGGAGCCAGCTAAAAAATGTAGGAGCCAGACAACGGCACATCACAAAATCATAAACGCATGGAGACAGTCGCATACACCCACCTCACATACACAGCCAGTTACATTCACACATACACCACATACACACCACATACACAGCCAGTTACATTCACACATACATCCACACACACACCACATACACAGCCAGTTACATTCACACATACACCACATACACACCACATACACAGCCAGTTACATTCACACATACATCCACACACACACCACATACACAGCCAGTTACATTCACACATACATCCACACACACACCACATACACAGCCAGTTACATTCACACATACATACACACACCCCATACACAGCCAGTTACATTCACACACACCCCATACACAGCCAGTTACATTCACACATACATCCACACACACAGCCAGTTACATTCACACATACATCCACACACACAGACCACATACACAGCCAGTTACATTCACACATACATCCACACCCACAGACCACATACACAGCCAGTTACATTCACACATACATCCACACACACAGACCACATACACAGCCAGTTACATTCACACATACATCCACACACACAGACCACATACACAGCCAGTTACATTCACACATACATCCACACACACAGACCACATACACTGCCAGTTACATTCACACATACATCCACACACACAGACCACATACACAGCCAGTTACATTCACACATACATCCACACACACACAGACCACATACACAGCCAGTTACATTCACACATACATCCACACACACAGACCACACACACAGACCACATACACAGCCAGTTACATTCACACATACATCCACACACACAGACCACATACACAGCCAGTTACATTCACACATACATATACACACACAGACCACATACACTGCCAGTTACATTCACACATACATCCACACATACATCCACACACACAGACCACATACACTGCCAGTTACATTCACACATACATCCACACACACAGACCACATACACTGCCAGTTACATTCACACATACATCCACACACACAGACCACATACACAGCCAGTTACATTCACACATACATACATACATACACACAGACCACATACACAGCCAGTTACATTCACACATACATACATACATACACACAGACCACATACACAGCCAGTTACATTCACACATACATACATACATACACACAGACCACATACACAGCCAGTTACATTCACACATACATCCACACACACAGACCACATACACTGCCAGTTACATTCACACATACATCCACACACACAGACCACATACACTGCCAGTTACATTCACACATACATCCACACACACAGACCACATACACTGCCAGTTACATTCACACATACATACATACACACAGACCACATACACAGCCAGTTACATTCACACATACATCCACACACACAGACCACATACACAGCCAGTTACATTCACACATACATCCACACACACAGACCACATACACAGCCAGTTACATTCACACATACATCCACACACACACACCACATACACAGCCAGTTACATTCACACATACATCCACACACACAGACCACATACACAGCCAGTTACATTCACACATACATACACACACCCCATACACAGCCAGTTACATTCACACACACCCCATACACAGCCAGTTACATTCACACATACATCCACACACACAGCCAGTTACATTCACACATACATCCACACACACAGACCACATACACTGCCAGTTACATTCACACATACATCCACACACACAGACCACATACACAGCCAGTTACATTCAAACATACATCCACACACACAGACCACATACACAGCCAGTTACATTCACACATACATATACACACACAGACCACATACACTGCCAGTTACATTCACACATACATCCACACATACATCCACACACACAGACCACATACACTGCCAGTTACATTCACACATACATCCACACACACAGACCACATACACTGCCAGTTACATTCACACATACATCCACACACACAGACCACATACACAGCCAGTTACATTCACACATACATACATACATACACACAGACCACATACACAGCCAGTTACATTCACACATACATACATACATACACACAGACCACATACACAGCCAGTTACATTCACACATACATACATACATACACACAGACCACATACACAGCCAGTTACATTCACACATACATCCACACACACAGACCACATACACTGCCAGTTACATTCACACATACATCCACACACACAGACCACATACACTGCCAGTTACATTCACACATACATCCACACACACAGACCACATACACTGCCAGTTACATTCACACATACATACATACACACAGACCACATACACAGCCAGTTACATTCACACATACATCCACACACACAGACCACATACACAGCCAGTTACATTCACACATACATCCACACACACAGACCACATACACAGCCAGTTACATTCACACATACATCCACACACACACACCACATACACAGCCAGTTACATTCACACATACATCCACACACACAGACCACATACACAGCCAGTTACATTCACACATACATACACACACCCCATACACAGCCAGTTACATTCACACACACCCCATACACAGCCAGTTACATTCACACATACATCCACACACACAGCCAGTTACATTCACACATACATCCACACACACAGACCACATACACTGCCAGTTACATTCACACATACATCCACACACACAGACCACATACACAGCCAGTTACATTCAAACATACATCCACACACACAGACCACATACACAGCCAGTTACATTCACACATACATCCACACACACAGACCACATACACAGCCAGTTACATTCACACATACATCCACACACACAGACCACATACACTGCCAGTTACATTCACACATACATCCACACACACAGACCACATACACAGCCAGTTACATTCACACATACATACATACACACAGACCACATACACAGCAAGTTTTTTTTTATAGAACAAAAATGTATTTCTTACGGTGTCCTCCCTCCCTGCTGCTTACCTCATTGCAGGGGAGGGGGACATTTATGCTGGAGCCCGATCTTTCGGTTCCTGCTAAGTGCCGTGTTGTCACGTGACACTGTCACTACAACGTGTTGCGCGAGGGGGCGGAGCTTACAGTCTGTGGGATCCGCACAGACTTTCTCCCCTCACACTGAAAGTAAAAGAAAAACGGATGGCAGCCGGCAAGGGCTCCCTGTGACAAACAGCACCCGGGCGCCAGGTCTGATTTCCTGGTCGCCATGGCGGCCTGGCGCCCGGGGTTTGTCGAGCCCTGCTAGTATATTGTATTCCTCTGTTTACATCCTTATTTATATCACCGCGATCCCACTGATGAATGAGCACCCTATTGAGAGATTCCATATTGCGATTGGGGATCATAGGACTGATAGTCCAATCGTCTAACACACCCAGAGCCGGTTATTCAGGCTCTGTATAGTGTGAGTACACTTCCAAAGGGGGAAATATCTTCTACTACTACAGTTTATTGGCAATATTGCACATTATTTTTCTATTGTTCTATTTTTCACATGTACCTCCGATCGGATTGTTACATTTACCGCTGATTAGTACCGTATTTGCTCGAATATAAGACGAGGTTTTTTTCAGAGCAAATGCTCTGAAAAATCCCCCTCGTCTTACATTCGAGGTCGTCTTATAATCTGACCTCAAATTGAGGTCAGACTATAAGACTGGGATCCAGGTCCCCAGCAGAGCTGCAGGGGACCTGGATCCCCCTCTCTAGCAGCAGGGGATGTCTGCGCAACGAGCGCAGACTCCCCTGCTTCCGCCCGGCACGACCGCCGGGGCTTCTGTGAAGAAGCCGGGAACTTCCGCTTTCGTCACAGAAGTCCCGGCGAGCGTGCCGGGCGGCAGCAGGGGAGGTCTGCGCTCATCGCGCAGACTTCCTCTGCTGCCCCACTAGACACCAGGGAAATGCTGGCAGCTGGGGGATGTCTGCACTATACGTGCAGATATCCTCCATGCTGCCCGACACCTCCGTCTATTATGACGGACCAGCTGTCCGTCATAATAGACGGAGGTGTCGGGCAGCATGGAGGATATCTGCACGTATAGTGCAGACATCCCCCAGCTGCCCCCACTAGCCACCAGGGAAAGGGGGGAGATGGATAGAGAGAGAGGGGGGGGGGGGGATAGAGAGAGAGAGGGGGGGGGGGGATAGAGAGAGAGGGGGGGGGGATAGAGAGAGAGAGAGGGGGGGGGATAGAGAGAGAGAGAGGGGTGGGATAGAGAGAGAGAGAGGGGTGGGATAGAGAGAGAGGGGGGGGTGGGATAGAGAGAGAGGGGGGGGTGGGATAGAGAGAGAGGGGGGGGTGGGATAGAGAGAGAGGGGGGGGGGGATAGAGAGAGAGGGGGGGGGATAGAGAGAGAGAGAGGGGGGGGGATAGAGAGAGAGAGAGGGGGGGGGGATAGAGAGAGAGAGGGGGGGGGGATAGAGAGAGAGAGAGAGAGGGGGGGGGATAGAGAGAGAGAGGGGGGATAGAGAGAGAGAGAGAGGGGGGATAGAGAGAGAGAGAGAGGGGGGGGGATAGAGAGAGGGGGGGGGATAGAGAGAGGGGGAGAGAGAGAGAGACTAGGGGAGGGAGGGGGGAGATAGAGAGAGAGACTACACTGGAGGGGGGAGGGAGAGAGGCCGCAAGGAAATAAAAACAAGAAATACATTTGTATAATATCAATTTTTAATTACATATTAAAAAGCAATTTACATATATACAAGTTAAACTTTTTTTTTCCTATAGGGTAGTCTTATATTCAGGCTTTTAGTTTTTTTCCTAAAGGAATATACAAAGTTTGGGGGGTCATCTTATAATCAGGGTCGTCTTATAATCGAGCAAATACGGTATTATCTTTTTATACATAATTCCACTTTGCGCGACACTTTATCACTTCTCCTGTTTATGACATCACCTTGTGGCTTGATATTCAAATTACCGACACTAGCCAGTACTCTGTAGAGAGGTGAGTTTCACAGACGGGAAGCTTTCTGATATACACACTAAACATTTCCCATTGAAAAGTATTTGATTTGCCTTGTAAGCCAGATGTGATGTCATAAGCGGGGGACACCACAGACGCATTGTAACACCCATTCTCCTCTTCTGCATGTGCTTGCTACGATCCTGCTAACAAAATATATCGATCTGTTTTGTTTGTTTGTTTTGTATTCTCTACATTCACAGTATAATGTAAGTGACACAGTCCCTTTAATAAAAAGATAACATGTAAATGAGATGAGCGGCCAGCCAGGTGCATTCTGGGAAATCATTACAACCACAAGCGTATTTATTGCCCTCTGTAACTCAGCCTGGGAGGTAGAATCCATTTACTGTTTATACTGCCTGCATTAGCTGCCACCTTGCCCTCTGCTGGGCACCTTGAGTAAGGCACTTAATTTAACCCAATAGCTGTGTCCCGAACGCCCTCTCCCAAAAGGGAAGGCAGAGTGCTTTGGATATTGTGCCAGCGCCCGAGCCCGAGGCCATGGATTTCTATCAAATAAAAGCTACATTGTTTAGCTGGCAAAGGACACTGCGCTTACTTCATCCTCCTAATAACTGTGCTCACAGCTGCAGGGCAGCAAATGTCTCCAGCGGCATTGTCACAACTTGCTCGATTTGTGCGTGTGTGTGTAGATTGGGATGTGCAGTCATTGCTGTAGCCATCTTAGTACTCTCAATAGTATGGGCCTTGCTGTAGCCATAATATGGATCATGCCATGATGAATTATTGGAGGGAGAGAAGATATGATGTGCTGTCATTGCTGTAGCCATCTTAGTACTCTCAATAGTATGGGCCTTGCTGTAGCCATAGTATGGATCATGCCGTGATGAATTTTTGGAGGAAGAGAAGATGTGATGTGCTGTCATTGCTGTAGCCTTCTTAGTACTCTCAGTAGTATGGGCCTTGCTGTAGCCTTCTTAGTACTCTCAATAGTATTGGGTCTTGCTGTAGCCTTCTTAGTACTCTCAATGGCATTGGGTCTTGCTGTAGCCTTCTTATTACTCTCAGTAGTATTGGGTCTTGCTGTAGCCATCTTAGTACTCTCAATAGTATTGGGTCTTGCTTTAGCTATCTTAGTACTCTCAATAGTATTGGGTCTTGCTGTAGCCATCTTATTACTCTCAGTAGTATTGGGTCTTGCTGTAGCCACCTTAGTACTCTCAGTAGTATTGGGTCTTGCTGTAGCCACCTTATTACTCTCAGTAGTATTGGGTCTTGCTGTAGCCTTCTTATTACTCTCAGTAGTATTGGGTCTTGCTGTAGCCACCTTAGTACTCTCAGTAGTATTGGGTCTTGCTGTAGCCACCTTAGTACTCTCAGTAGTATTGGGTCTTGCTGTAGCCACCTTAGTACTCTCAGTAGTATTGGGTCTTGCTGTAGCCACCTTAGTACTCTCAGTAGTATTGGGTCTTGCTGTAGCCACCTTAGTACTCTCAGTAGTATTGGGTCTTGCTGTAGCCACCTTAGTACTCTCAGTAGTATGGGTCATGGCTGTGATGTCATGCTCATGGCTAAGGTCTTGAGAGAGGAGCCATTCTAATGTGTGATTTTACACATTACACTATTACAAGTGATCTGAACTGTGTAATTAAGTAAAGGGAGATATGACCCAGCATGTCTGCCCCCTGTTAGAGCTACACAAGCTCAATAGGATACTTTATTTATATTCTTTCAAGACAGCATTTCTATTTGAATGCCTGCACTAGATGCACTCTTTTTCCATTAAACAGAACTTGATTTGTCCTTTAATAATTCCTGCTCTCATTACTGTAATGTCTGTGTGAATTCCAGTTCCATAATTAGCAGAGCCTGGGAATATGTTGAGTTAATTTTGATATTGTCAGAGGGGGAGGCTTTCCCCGTGTTATTGGGGGGGGGGGGGGGGGCTTTGTTTTTTGTGTGTAAATCATGCAGAAATTTACAAAATAACCATAAAGACAGTACACATATATGTAATAGACCGGATAGGCTTACTCCTCTTCAACCACAACATTGGCACTAACCTCTAGATTGTAAGCTCTGTGAGCAAGGCTCTCTGTCTCCCGTATCAGTCTGATCATGTAACTTAGCATGTAGTCCCCCTCTATACTCTGTGCCTAGTGCTACGTAACTTATAAGTAAATTAATGTTATGTATCCCACACAAATTAAATGGGACGCCATTCGAAGCTTTGATTCCAGTCTCTTCTGCAGAGATTCATGCAGAACATGACAGTCTCCCATAGTGTAGACTCTTCATTTCAGCCACATAACTTTGTATGACATAAATTAGGAGACCTAATACATAACCTGTGCTAGGAGACCAATACAATACAAACTTGTCACTTGTTTTACTTTTCAGAAGCGCTTTCTGCACATGCCAGCCCTGCCACATCTTGCTTGTGTCCGATCCCCTACTCTACAATCCAAGCTTCCTGCCTCCCAACTCCATGCAGCCCCACCTCCCCTGTGTGGTTGCACCCCCTCCTGGCTGGCTATCGGACTGCATTGGGCTTGTGACCCTGTTTGTGGCAGTGGTTGCACATGGTCAGGTAGTGATCTGTGATGACGAGAGCCATTGTTTAACCCAAGATATTATAAGGCCCCTTCTCACCCCTGCTCACATTGCACTGCAGAGCGGGCTTGTAGATGCCAGTCCCTTTCTGCTGAATTTATACATATTTTCAAATATGCAAACAAATAAATTCGTGGCCAGACTTGCAGCGATGTAAGTACCTGGCAAGAGATTTATTATCCCTATCTGCATGCCTGTCAAACCTCACCAACACCCTGAGTTAAAGGGACAGTCTCCCTGGGATTTTTAGTACACACTTGTGAAGCCATGGTGCGGAGGTTGCCCGGGGCACTTCCTGATGCCAGCCAGTGTTCTGACTTGTCCGTCCAGCCAGCCTCTGGTTGTGGATTCAGGATGTATGTTTTTGGGAGTTTTTTAAATGGAAAATCTGAACGGCAGGTTTACAGTGTACGTTTGAGCAGAATACTAACCCCTGGTGAAATCCAACGCAAATTACAAATACAGCATGGGGGGTGCTAATTGCTGGGAAGGTAAAGTGCAGCATTCATTGTGTGCCTTTCAGTTTATTTTCAAGCAGTCTAATCTATGCCTCCACCTCCCCTGTTTACTGCTGAGAAACTTTATTATAATTATGCAGTGTTAGCAAATACCCTGCCAGCAAATGCATGATTTCCATTCTTCATCTCCATAAAATAACTTTGTAATGATATTGTAAATCGAACATGGACTCTTTATTTAAATAATGAGGTTTGGTGCTGCTGGCATCGGCTTTTTAGTGCATTCGTTACAAGCAATACGTGTCTGTATAGTATGCTGGCACACTATATTTATTGCCTTCCATTTACATAAACATTTTATTTATATAGCTCCAGCAATTTACATAGCGCTTAGTACAGAGAGTAGAAAGGTACTGCATACGATGTTAGATGAACAGGGACAGAATGATACATGAGGTAGAGAGCCCTGCTCACAGAGCTTACAATCTAGATAAAAGGGAATTACAGACTGTGTTATATGAACAGGGACAGACTGATACATGAGGTAGAGAGCCTTGCTCACAGAGCTTACAATCTAGAGAGAGTGGGAGGTGCGTGGGGAGGTGAAAGGGGGAGAAGGTGGTAGTGACCGCATTTGGGGACTTTGATATCCTAGATATAAGATAGGGAACTGGGGACTAATAAAAGTATTTAGAAAATTGTGCAGACTGGATGGACCGAATGGTTCTGATCTGCCGACACATTCTATGTTTCGTGTGGCTTCATATGCAAATGACAGTTTCCCATTGAAAAGCAGTTTAGTTGCATACCAAGCACAGGTGATGTCATCAATAGGAGACTACACAGACACATTTTTAAACCTGTATTTCTTTTCTTTTCTGCTAACACAATGTATAGAACATTTTTCACAATTTTTTTATTCTCTACAGTCGCAGTATAAGCAATGTGTAAGTTCAGAGTCCCTTTAAATGCCATGGTTAAAAACCCTTTAAAGTACGGTCACCTAAACATTGCTTACAGTCCTTCTAAGCGTTTTAAGAATAAGTGCTTGAAAATGAATCTACAGGCGCCTTCTCAGACAGAGATGTCTGTTACCCAGGTCTGCGTCTGATTAATGGATGTTTGGACATGAGGTCTCTCTAAACAGGCTTTCCTTTCTATCTTGTTCTGTGTGCTGCAGAGTCTGGAGAGAGGCAAGGGATCGGATCGTGGGGTTTCCTGGCAGATACCACGCGTGGGACATCCCCCACCAGTCATGGCTCTACAATTCCAACTATTCCTGTGAGCTGTCCATGGTACTGACCGGTGCTGCGTTCTTTCACAAGGTGAGACTGTAGGATTCTGCTTACTGTACACAATGTGACTGTTTGTCTCTGCTGCTCGTCTTGCATTGAGCATTATAATGGTGATATTATCATCTCCAGCCATGACTAGAAAGCAGAGTTATGGTCCATGACACAGAACTGTGAATAAAGCTCTCCTACTGCTTAGACTGTGTATGTGGAGTGTAAAAATGATCATTTAGTGAGTGGAATGGCAAGTTAATGCATAAAATAAGAGAAATATTTTAATTGTCAGTTTGTGTCCCCACCTTGTGGCTTGAAATGCACATGATCCCCCCCCCCCCCCCCCCCCTCGCTCCTGCCTCTGGCGCTACACTGTCTGGTTGCAGTTAAGATCTTAATAGCCCATAGATGGAAATCAAGTATTCCTTTTCAAAAGAATCAGCTTATGCACCAACTTTGGATGGAGAGAGGGTTGGCGTGGTCAGACCAGCTACCCCCCTATAGGTTTGGTCTTTATGATCAGTGGCTGGACAAATTGGATAGCCTATACCTGCATCATCCGAATCCGGTGCCCTGAACGATATATGAATAATATATGATTTAACATCATCTGGGGAGATTCACTCTGTCTCCCCCCCGGCGTGCACCCCCCTTTTTTTTTTTCTTCTCTTCTTTCTCTTTCTCCTACTCATTGTCTCCGTAATATGCATTTCCTTTGTATATACGCTTATTTTGTATGTCTCTTTTCTGAAAACAATAAAGAATTTTATATTAAAAAGAAAAAGACGAGAAAAAAAAAAAAAAAAGAAATGCACATGACCTGCTTCTCCGTGGCAAATTAGTCATTTGCATATCAAGCGACCAGGTGATGTCATAGACAGGAGACGTTTAAAACACAGCTTTCTTTAAGTGTTGGCATGTAATTTTGCTAACACAATGCTTAGGTCATTTGTGTCTACATACACAGTATAAGCAATGTTTACATTGCGTGCCTGTAACCCCCACATGAAAGCAATAAGACATCTGAAAAGGCAGCATTTGGTAACTCCAAAGGATGCATAATACCTGTCCTAATAGGAACTACTTTCTACAGGAACATTTGTCTCTTTTATTGCAAGGTACAAAGTGGTGTCATAAAAGGAAGACGCCACAGATGTCCAAAGTAGAGTTTGAAATCTGTTTTCCTCTTAATCTATACATTGGCTTGTAATTGGTCTAGCACAATGTATAGATCTTTATTCTCTCTACAGTCAAAGCACAGTGACCTGCTCTGAAGAGGGAGCCGGCCTGCTTGTCATCGTGTGTGTTAGCTCACATGTGGAGAGTAAATGGCCATATTAGGATGGACAATCAACCGTTTGAATTGACTTGTTATCATTAATACATCATGAAATATTTGCTTTTTATTTAAGCACTTTCTGAGCTCCAGGTTTTTTTTAAAAAAAGGGTTGCTTACTAAGTGACATTCCTGATCCCTTTTATAATGATTTAATACTTACACCTTCTGCTCAAAGGTAAATTTGTATCCCAAAGGGCCTATTCAGTGTATCCTGTAAGAAGGCATCCATCCTTTGTTATAGAAATGTAACACCAGTTGGTCACTGGGAGCAACACTGTAGCTCAATGGACTCTCTCCACGCAGCACAGCTGTCAGATCTGTCCAAGCAATCCTACCAAGTGCAAGACAAATCTGCAATAAAAGTCACAGACCATATCACAACTCATTTTACGCTCCATAAACTGGCCATTTATTTAAGAAAACTTTTGAAATGTTCTGCTCTTGATCCAGTCCTTGAGTGGCATGGCATGGTCTCACTGTATACGTGTTAATGTATAGTGGGAGACTGGCACGTTAATCCCCCCACCCGGCTCCATGTAGCGCTACTGTGGCTATTCTATTAAATCTTGCAGCGCTCTTAATTTAACAATAGTATTTGTATTCATTGGATCGTTTGATACTTTGCCCTGTTAATGTGCAGATCACACACAGTTATCCCTCACCCTGTATGGAAGGCAGTTTGAGCAATGAAAAATTGGGACAATGGAAATTACAATTGGTTTGGCTGCTTGAAACAATATTGTAACAATTATTAAACATGTGCTTTGGATTGTTTCTTATAAATAATAAAGGGAGTAAACTCTAAAAGTATTTTTTAGGCGGACAGAGAAGTCAGAAAACTGTAATTTGGCACACAGATCGTACATATTAGCTCTAGGGATTTAGTCATTAAAAAGGGAATTGACAAGAGAATTTCAAACGTATGACCAAAATAGCAGTTTGATGTATAGTGGAATTGGAGATTTTTTTTTCCGCTCTACTTTGGCCTTCAGTTTGCAAGTTCTTGTCCATTCTCTCTGTAATGAATAAAGTCTTTGCGGAAGATTAGGAGGCCTCCATCTTCCGGAGTATCGGCCTAGCGACAGTCTCCTTCATTGGTATGTGTGCACTTCAATCACGCCGCACACAGCCAATAGCCGGGGTGTGATCACAGACTCCACCCAGCAATCTGTACTGCCAGATCCAGGAGCCAGAGAGATCCCTGAAGGAGCGCGTTTCAAAGCTGTTTTAATCAGAGAGATGTGGTTTTTCTGCCTGATTTATATAGCCCCCCCGGGGATGTTGAGCCTGTATTTATCATGAGGAGATGGTTTATGAAACGTCGATGGTGCCCATGAGTCGCTGACTGAGTTAACCCTCCTCTCTCTTCTTTCAGTACTACGCCTACTTGTATTCCTACGTGATGCCCCAAGCCATCCGCGACATGGTGGATGAGTACATCAACTGCGAGGACATCGCTATGAACTTTCTGGTCTCTCACATCACCCGGAAGCCTCCCATCAAGGTGGATATATGGATATACCAGACCTCCCTTCCCCTCCCCTGCTGTATTGATTGCATAACATAACTTGGCCTTTTTCTGGCAGCCTGCGAGTACCCAGCAAGCCTAGCATGTTTACAAATCCCTCCAGTCTTTAAATACCTTGTAATTGTGTCAAGCTGGGGATCTTACTCGGCACACATTGCCAGCTCTAGCGTTTGGATTCCCTCATCCCTGCTCTGTTCCAGATTATAATGCGTTTCCAGCTCCCCAATGATTACAGTGGTGCAAGTTAATTTTCGAAATGCAGTATGACTGTTCACACATTTATTACAGTGGGGATTTACTGGTTGGTACGCAATATGTAAAACAAATATGGTCTCCCAGGAATACAGGACTCCTTAAATCCCTACTGCTGGCTCCTAACTTTACTTGGCTCCATTGCGTTACATAAAAGCTTCTAGAAGTACCACCTCGCTGGCTCCTAATTTTTATTGGGTTGTCCCCTGAATTAGTCTGTTTAACCCCGGGCTAATCTGACCACATATAATGTAGTAAGGGTATCAATGAAACACATCACATCTTAGACTTAAAGAAAAATTTAACTTTTTTTTTTCTTCTTTCCTTCAAGGAAGCAAGGGTTAATTAATATGCCCTGCTTCTCCAGAGCAAACCAGACCTGTGTCTTGGCGGGGACACAACCGGTCAGGAGGTTCGCCCCGTTAGTCTTGTTGGGGTCTGCAGTGTACTAGTGTCTAGTTAAGTTAGCGCAGATCGTTCCAGTTGCCGACCAGACCAGACACATGGCAGCTGCCAGTCTGACAATTTATCCTTACACTAGGGGAAACTCATTTTTCACTTGTGCGTCTAATACATTTTTTGTCCTTTTAAAGGAGCCACTTGCTGCTCACATCTATCCGATGTCTGTCACAGACTTACTTTTTTCATATAGTCGATAGTAGGGATCGACCGATATTGATTTTTTAGAGCCGATACCGATAACCTGTGAACTTTCAGGCCGATAGCCGATAACTTATACCGATATTTCGTGCATTTTAATTTTTTGGGAAAAAAAACAATTTCTACACAAATCTGCTGTTAAATGAACATGTTTATTGTTAACGTTTAGCTTTTTTTTGTAAATCTTTTTCATTGCTAAATAAAAATAAATAATGCAGCAAAACAATGGTGATATGGTCAAATACAACAAATTGGACCACTTTTTTTTTTTTTTAAATAAATATCGGTCAAAAGGTAACAAGAACAACAATGTTCAATTGCACATAGTCCATACTTAGATTAAATCTTAGTAAAATGAGCAGCAATGACATAGGCAATTATATCAAAGGGACACTACAGTAAATATAAGCAAGGCATCAAAACAGCTTAATTAACCCCTTAGTGACAAGACATTTTCACCTTGACTTTCCCTTGGTGACAATGGCTGTTTTGACATTTCTAGGGTGTTTGTGTTTAGCTGTAATGTTTTGCTTTCTCACATACAGTACCCACACAAATTATATGTTGTTTTTATCGTCATAAGAAGGGCTTTCATTAGATACCATTATGTTCATCATATCTTATAATTTACTACAAATAAAATCATAAAATATGATGAAAAATTTAAAAAAACCCACTTTTTCTAACTTTGACCTAAAATATAATTTACACAAATAAAATCATTAAAAAAGACCCCGGCTAAATAGTTTCTAAATGTTGTCCCGAGTTCAAAAATATGCATGTTTCCATATTTTTCGGTATTTTTTTGCGAGTTATGGGGCAAAAACCAAAAATAGTGTTTTTTGGTTTTTTCCTATATTGATCTTTTGACCCCAACCCGAACCCAAAATTTAACCCTAACACTAAATTTAACCCCAACTCTAATCCTTATTATATCCCTTAATATTTTTTAACTTTAATTTAATTTTAACCCTATCCCTTATGCTAAAAAATATTTAATTTTAACCCTATAGGCTAATATAGCTAAATAACCTATTTTTATTTAATTAAATATGTATTTTAATTATTTTCCATTGCAATGCTACTAAACCACCACTAGGGGTAGTCAAGTAGCATATTCAGAGCGACGGAAGTGAAGTTACTTTCACTTCCGAAGCTCAGACCGGCAGAGGACTTAGCCATATTGACGGAGCAGCATGCTCCGTCAATATGGCTCCCCACGATCGCTCCGTGGGGCGATCGTGGGGGTCCCAAAATAGAAATATCAGTGCTGGCTATTGCCTCGATGTCGAGGCAATAGACCAGCACTGTTAAAGCGGTTTTCGCGATCGTTGATCGCGAAAACTGCTTCATTCAAATATCGGCATTATCGGTAAAGTTAGATGCCGATACCGATAATTTAGGAAACTGTGAATATCGGCCGATAATATCGGTTAATCCGATAATCGGTCGATCGCTAGTCGATAGAAGAACCTAGTTAGTGTCCCCCTTTTTTTAAATGTAACAGAGTCTCTGCCGTCGGTGACCTTTCCTTTTTCCCTATATAAGGGAAGCAAAAGTGGGATAAAAGTTTCCCTCTCGAGAGATTAATGCCAAAATGTAAATTGCCCATTTTTTTCCCTTCTAAATAATGATTTTTTTAAGTTACATTGACAGACCAATAAGAGAGCAGGGGTATCAAACGGAGACCCTCCAGGTATTGAAGGACTAAATCTCCCATAATAGTCTGGCAAGTAACGTGGCTGATAAACAGCTGGTTATCACTTACTATATTTCCTATTCACTTAATAGACCATTCCAGGAAGATCAGAATAGAACTTATTGTTTAAAAATGTTGGTATTAATCCCCTCCAAAAAAAAAAAAAAATGCTTTCTCCACCTCGCCTTGGCAAAGTGAAACCCTAAAATAGTCCCTCCGTCCTACTAATATCAGTTGCGATTATAGCTCTTTTGCTTATTGTTTTATAGCTTGTGGGGATTTTAAACATCAAAACTTGCTTTAAAACCCACAGGCATTAGAAAAAGTCAGTGGATAGAAGTAAGTAATCTTTGTAACTTGCTTTTGTTCCTAGGTAACGTCTCGATGGACCTTCCGCTGCCCAGGATGCCCCCAGGCCCTCTCCCACGACGATTCCCATTTCCACGAGCGACACAAATGCATTAACTTCTTTGTCAAGGTGTATGGGTACATGCCATTATTGTACACCCAGTTCAGAGTGGATTCCGTTCTCTTCAAGACCCGACTCCCTCACGACAAGACGAAATGTTTCAAGTTCATATGAAACTATGCTGACGGGATTCGATAAAGAAAAAAAAAAGGGGGGGGGGGGGGGCGTTGGTTAAAACGGTGCAGAGATGTCACCTCCAGTGTTCAGTCTTAAAGGAAATAATTCTAATAAACTAATGACACATTATAACACTAGAACTGAGTATTCTATACACTGAAGAAAAGAAGGACTTTATTCAAATTTTTATATTGGCCAGGGAAATGTAAAAAAAAAAAAAATTATTGTACATTTTTTGTTTTTTAATTGCCATGCAGAAATGTACAATTTTGCTTGTTGGAACATTTTCTTTGTATATTTTTTTTTTCTCTGTTTGGTAAAAAAAAAAAAAACACTTGCATGCGGTCTAAAATGAACTAGAACTAGCCTGCCCCCAAGACGCAAGCAATTTGGGAATCTCCTTAAATTAGAATGGATAGAAAGTAGACGACTTTCCCTGCCTTTCATCATCGACGCAGCTACAGAGAAATCCGTAACGTCGACATATCCAATGTCACATGTCTCGTCCTACCGCGAGAGGGAAATGTAAACATTCGCTGTACGTTGCAGTTACTTCCCCGCGAAAGGAATGAACGTTGGGGGAGGGGTGGAAATCTCCTCCGCTAGTCGTGACACAGAAAAGCTGCCAACCACGCCACCGCGCTTATCTCCCTACACCTTGTAGGCATTGTTCGACTTCACGCCTAGCAACCACCATTTTCCCTTCCACAGAAATAAACCGAAGCACAGATATCCGCCACTGCCTACTTTACCCCGTTTGTACATTAATACATTGTTGTACAGGTCAAGAGATGTAGAGTATATATTTAGATTTTGTCTGGTCAGGTGATCAGGGCAAGCAGAGAGTTTCATTGGAAGCTGATCAAGAAGGGAGGAGCCAACTAGGCTTGGCAGCCATTTTGTTTAAGTAGAATTTTTTTTTTTTTTTTTTTTCCCTAGCGGACATGATTTACCGATGAGGAGAATAGTTATCAAAATCAACAACTGCAATGGACTTCACCTACATGAGGTGGATAAGACCCATGTAAAGGACCAGTGATATTCAGTAATCCTGTGGTTTTTATTTATTTTCTTGTTAAAATGAATTTATAACAATGGTTAAATTAGGACTGACATTTAAGAAACAAATCCAGGAATTGTGTTCAACCAAATATGCCTGTTCGGGCAGAGAGCAGTTTTTCTGTATACTTGTGTAGAAAGGTTTTCGAATAAAATTGTTGATCTGCATTTTTTTTTTCTACTGCATCTCCCATCACCCTCATCCAGGCCAAGTAACTGTCAAACTGCAGCTGAGAAACCAGGATAGGTGTAGCCAATAGGATGCCCTCCCAACTGTTGCTGAACTGCATCTCTCCCTATCAGCAGCCAAAGGCCGGTAGAGCTTCATGGGAGTTGGAATTCAGTAGCTGGAGAGCTACCTATTGGTGACCCTTTGGAATAGAAGGGTCTTTAACCTTTGTCTAGTATTATTTATAATGGAAGCTCTGTCCTGGGTACATATACTGTATACTACCTGTTTAGTGTTCAATCTATTATCTGGGTGAGTAATGTACTTTTCATTTTGTAGCGTGGTCTGTCACGGTTTTGATAACCTCACAGTTTGTTTTAGGAGTGTGAAGCTGTCATTCGGAATTCTGACTCCTACACAAAGCTGTAACTCCCTGTAAACACATTCGGTTTTCTCTCCCACATTTTCTGAAATTGGAAAGTGTGTGTTGGAGGTGCAGACGCCCCCCAAAGACAGAGATGGCTCGTTTTTAGGCAGTTATCTCTGTGTATCGGAATTCCCCATGTCAGTGGCAGCATCACTTCTTAAACCAAAATAAAACCTTAATATCACAGTTTATTTTAAATTGTTGTGTTGCTACAAAGCTTATCCAGATAGTAATAGAACATTTGAAACTGCCCTACAACATAAACTGTAAATTATTGTGCACCAAATAGTTTTCTTTGTCTCATTTTCTGTTCCAAACCTTTATTTAGAAGGGACCCGAGTGGACGATTAGAATCTTAACCCCATGTCTGAAAGCTCAACCTTTCACCAATGCTCCTCTACAGGCCTGTCCCTAACTTCCCTCCAGTGTTTGAAGCATCTACTTCACTTTATGATTTTCGAAATGGCAGGCAGTAATTGGTTAGAATTTTTTTATTTTTTTGTTTTAGTTCTTTGTTTGTTTTTGTTTTCATTCTTTTTTTGGATTTCATTTCTTTTTAAATTGTTTACATTTTGATTTGCTTAATTTCGTGATTTTTTTTTTGTGAGAATCCGAAGTACGAGTTTGGAGGTTAACGTGTTTAATCTATTACATACGAGACGCACACGAGGGTTTACATTTACAATTCTATGAAATTTGGACTGTAGTAATCTATGAAATGATGGATGTCTTAATAAAGTATTTCACGGGTTGTTTTTATTGTGGCTCTTTGCAAAGTTTATTTGGGGGTCTGGGAGTGATGGGAGTTTTTAAACCTCAAACGCTAGGGAAATATACGATATATTTAAGTGCACTGGCTATATTCTTACATCTTCACCTGGCTACAGGATATTTATCTTTAATTGTTTTGCTGCTGGGTTCTTCCTCCCTGCTTAGTGCGTCACAAATCTGTGTCTACATGCCAACCTTGTCCGTTTATATCTCCCAAACAAAATATGTGATATTCACTTCTCTTTAAAACAAATCACCCATCTCCTGTAGATTTACATTTGAAACTATTTCGCCAGGGCTCCCTATATTCAGGGAGAGCACAGGAAAAAATGCCTTAATGAAAGAACATAAGTAAAGCACTTTATTGAGCCCTCTACAAGATTCTAAACCATATCCCCCATTATAGCTATTTGGAGCAGAGGGGGCTCAATAAGACAAACTAGTGTATTTTTTTAATTAAATGATGCAGTCTTTCAATTACACATGTTTTTGGGGGGTTGGTGGTGGGCTAGTGCTGGCTGATTTTATTGGAAGGATGGATGGCAAGCCTTAAGAAAAGGCAGGCACCGTATTCCTATTACTGAGGTCAGTGACTGACGATTTAATGATGATCTCTGGAGCTTCACTGACTGTGCCATGGACATGGGCGACCATGACCCCATGGTAGCACCCTATCGAGTCCAAACATGTAGTAGCCTGTTGGAATCCACATGTATGTCTCTTGGAGCCCTCTGATTGGGTCACATGACATGCTATAGACAGGTAGCATACAATACATCTCTTCCCCCAGCCATTCACCAGTCGCTCCGTGAAATACATTGTATTAAAGTCTCACAAATCTTTACCTATTCATCCGACATCTTCAGCCGTTCAAACAAACCTACCATTTCCCTGGCTGATACAGAGTCATTACAATTAATTACCCCTTTTCAGTATTGTTCTAAAACCGAACATCAAAAGAATAATTCCGCACACAAATCCTGCTCTCGGTAATTACAGTAACGATCAGGGCCCGGCTTTGATTTTTACTTTATTTGCCAGAGAATCTTTCTTTTATTACATTTCATACAAAGTGTCTCTAGCATCACTGCTGCGGATTACAACTCCTGTAAGGCTCAGCCAGACAGAAGGCCCACAGCTCATATCCGAAAACCCCGTAAGGCATTATCAGAGCTGGACTAATGTGGACTGTAACTCCCATGATGCTCAGCCAGTCTGCTGTCTGTACCCGTATGGGGATTTTCTATGCCGGGGTTAATTGGACCTGCACCATGACGGGGAATATGACACGAATCCAGCGCACGAAAAAATTTAGTATTGTTACCAGCTTTTCACCTTGAAAATCAATACAGCCCAGCGAGGCGGCTACAGTGCAGGAACGAGCATGCTGAAACGCGGTCATCGGTAAAAAAAAGAGCAGGATAGAGGGGGCTATTCACTATAATAAAACTGACAAGTGAACTGCACCGAAATATTACTGTGAATGTAGAGTATTCTAAAAAATGATAAATATATAATGTGTTGTCCGAATTGCAAGGTAATGGATACAGTACGAGAAAGATATGATTTAAATGGGTCTCCTGCCGATGACATCACCTTGCGGTTTGGTATGCAAATAACGCTGCTTTGCAATGGAAAGCAGTAGATTTTTTTTTGGCCCCCGTTAACCGGTAGTAGAGGTTAGCACGGCGAAGGAGTTTAAGTATGGATGGTATGGGCACAGGGTATAAAATAAGGTCAGGGACTAATGAAAGTATTTAGATAATTGGGCAGACGAGATGGGTTAGCCTTGACAAAGCGCCGAGTTGTGGCACGAAACGCGTAGACGGCTAGACACACCGGGTAGGAGATCACTGTCTTGCATTAGGGTTTCCCTTTTCTACTTTGGAATGTTCCTCAAACGGTTCTTATCTCCCAGTGACACACTCTTATGTTTCATACACGTCATGTTGTTATTAGACCCGTCAAGGGAGGATTCTTAATTGGTGCACATTTCCACTGTAATACTGAATGGGGCCAAAACGTTTACCGTTGGAGAAAGAAAACAGATCGACAAACTATCATAGAAGCCATTGAACAAGATGCTGTGAATACACTTTCACTAACTGATATCGGAGCCAATGGCCTGATAAACTCCACAGCAGCAGTGAAAATCTAGGGTTTAATAGATGTAAAGTATTTCTCTTCCAATTGTTTTTCTTTTTTTTCGCTGCTTTTACATCCGCAATAAAACGCTGCAACATAAACTCAAGAGAGAAAATAGTTATGGGGGCTCCTGGGGGAGAAGGCGGTACGGGGGGGGGAAACAAAAGGTGGAATGCGTGATATTGAACAAAAACTTTTATTATGGGCTTTTTACAGTCCTCCTGACCTTGAATCGTTATAATAAAAGAAAAATTAAACAAACTGGGATAACTACCAGTCCATGAACACAATGGGGGTTATTTATAAATATTGGCGCTGTTTTATGTCTAGTCCGGATTCCTTCATTCAGGTGCCTGTATAAATGGGTTTTAAACGCAAGATTTAAAAAAAAAAAAAAAAAGTAATTGGGGGGGGGGGGGGGGGGAGGGGAGACGGACTCTGTGCAGATTATGCCAGCAATATGAGCAATTTGGCCGGGTTTTTTTCTCCACTAAACTAAGAAACCCAGACTCTAAGTTGACCTATATTTTTAATCCCCTAAAATATGGCTGATTAAACCTTAAAAAAATATAACCTATGCCATACAAAACAGTTCTCCCAATACTTACCTTTTATCTCGGTCCAGCATGAAACAAACAACTATAAATCTTCAGAATGTTTGGTGCTCCCTTTTTCTACTTCAGTGCCAGCATCCTGTGTAAGGCTCTGGGCTTCCCCACTTCTTCTCCCTGAGTAATCTCCGTGTGCAATTATTTGTAAAAAATTAATTCTCACAATTTCCTGAACTGAGCTCCTGTAAATTCCACTGTGCATGGGAGGAGAGGGGGAAGTGTTAAGAATGATGCAATGTACCAAAGCAACAAAAAAAAAAATAAACTTCCTGCAGGATTCAGTCTATGATTTATAAATTGGTTCCATTAACAGGTATCCAACAATACACACTGTCCTGGTAACCCTAGCTGTACGTCTGGCTCCGTACAGGCTCCTATACGATTACATGTGTGAATAAAGATTTATAATACAGATATTCTCATTTAAATAAATTTGTATGATTCACTTCAATACGTATGTTAAAATGTAGGTCATTTTGAAGCCGTCCTGGTCCCTTGATTAGAAAACCAAACAGAATAAGTTATGGTCTTCGCACTTTGCGATTGATAATGGTGGAGTAATTACTCATCTCTTCGGTTCTCAGTTTTAAAATAATTTGTGAATTAATGAGCATATTCCAGATCTGCTCGTAACCACAAGCCAAAGGACAACAATTAATACGGGAAGTTTGAATGCTCGTTATATACTGGAAAGTCTCTACTCTGCATACAATCCGTGCACATTGTTACCTCCAAGTAAATAGTTTGTTTGGGGGGGTCACATCTAGGCTTTAAACTGAATTTTACATCTGAATAAAATTAAACTTGGTACATATTGTACAATGTAAGCAGACCAGATCATCTTCCTGATAATTACATTACTTAATGTGTGAAGAGCGGACATTTAGTCGTTCAATATTAACTTATTTAACTTCCAGTTGTGTTACATTTAGAATAAAAGAAATACAGCATTTAAAACATATATGTAGCAGGTAAAGTTTGACACTGAAATTAAAAATTGTCATTACTTTCACATAAATATGTTTATGTCGATATTAAAATACACATATATTCTACAGATTATCTGAAAATTAACTATGCAGCCAGTGCTATATAAAAAAAGGCAATACCATCATATTCAGGGAGATGTTTATTACTGAAGGAGAGACCACTCTAAAAAATGCAAAGCTAGAATCACATTATTCTACTAATACCCCTAGAGGACAACTGTCTGCAA
The DNA here is from genome assembly GCA_036172795.1 of Pelodytes ibericus. Classification (NCBI taxonomy): domain Eukaryota; kingdom Metazoa; phylum Chordata; class Amphibia; order Anura; family Pelodytidae; genus Pelodytes; species Pelodytes ibericus. The sequence continues at coordinate 208,731,186 of CM069861.1, forward strand.
AAAAAAAAAATATGTATAGCTCTATCAGGGGGCAGACATGTTGTTTAGAATCCTGGGTCAGATGGGACTAGAGATTCCTTAATCTGACCCAAGATGCTAAACAACATGTCCGCCCCGATAGAGCTATACAGAGCAAAGATTCTAAACAACATGTGCACTCACTAATAGAGCTATACAGAGCAAAGATTCTAAACAATATGTCCGCCCCCTGATAGAGCTATACAGAGCAAAGATTCTAAACAACATGTCCTCCCCCTGATTGACCGACATGGAGCAAAGATTATAAACAACATGTGCACTCACTAATAGAGCTATACAGAGCAAAGATTCTAAACAATATGTCCGCCCCCTGATAGAGCTATACAGAGCAAAGATTCTAAACAACATGTCCTCCCCCTGATTGACCGACATGGAGCAAAGATTCTAAACAACATGTGCACTCACTAATAGTGCTATACAGAGCAAAGATTCTAAACAATATGTCCGCCCCCTGATAGAGCTATACAGAGCAAAGATTCTAAACAACATGTCCTCCCCCTGATTGACCGACATGGAGCAAAGAGGGCTCAGTAAGGTGTTTTATTTGTATTTTTTCATTAAAACATTTCTATTTTTACACAGCCAATTTACAAATGTTTATCAAAATATCGACTGTGCTTTAAAGTGCCAACCAGACCACTTCTGGCCAACCTCTGGTTGTTGAAAAAAGCAAGCCAATCATTGTTTTTTTGTAAAAAAAAAAAAAAAAAAAAAAAGAAACCAAGTTTATCTATTAATTATACAATATTACAGATTATAGATCAGCACAAAATATCTGTGATTTATGGACAGCTCAAATAAACAGCATTTTTTTAAAAAACATGAAATAAACCGACAACAAATATAAATAAAAAAAAGACCAAGTCATGAATCTGCAGATGTAAAATACGCCTGCTCAGAATCGAAAAAAAGAAAGAGAACAAACTGCGCCATTATCAAAAGTTGAAACTTTTTCAAAATGCATCAGCCCCCCCATAATTTAATCCACTAAACCTGGGGTATCAAACGGTAGCCCTCCAGCTATCTCCCATACTCCCCTGCCAGATTGACAAATATCTGTAGATTTTAGTAGCCAGACAGAACAATTCAGGAGCCAACCTTGGCTTCCTGGATTTGTCAAGCCCAGCATTAAGCCAACATAATATTGTGGAAGTAGCTGGAAGGTCAGTTGGACACCTCTGAAATAAATAAATGGAGAAAGTGAAGCAAGTTATTGCTGCAAAAGAAACATAACACGTGTTGTCTTCCGATTGCCATAACACAACAATTCTGAAGGCTTGATGTATTTCAGAGGTGTTGGGGGTCTTAAATGCAACTATTGTCATTTCAAAGTATACCATTCCAGCTCGATGCAGCAGGGTTTACTCATTATGTACAGGAGTACACCCTTCGGGTATTAAAGCTGTCATCTCCAAAAATCTGCTTGGTTTTCCTTAACAACTGTTATTTCCTTTATCAAATGGAAGAGGATATTTGGCCTTTAAAACAAGCTTAATGGTGCGTAGTATTTAAAAGGAAAAAACATGTTTGAGAAATGCGTTGGGCGCATTGAAAGTAGTGACAAGAAAACACCACTAAGACACGATAGAACATGAGAATTCAGACTCCGCTGAGGAGCTTCCCCAAGAGGGAGAGGTCTTATAAGTCCACCTTGAAGGGTTATCTTTTTCAGACCCTGATGCATTTTGTGTCCTCCCATAAAATTCTACATGTACAATACATTACACATGTATACTTTTTATCGTATAAAATGTAGCCTGAAAATGAGTTGGTAAACGAGTTTCCCTGACAGTGACATTGTTTCTTTCATGTTTTCAGCGATGGGAAGAATCACATTCCCAGATGTACGTCTGGAGGATGCTGGTGGTCCGTAGCAGAGGATCTCCCTGCACTGAAACTAGAACTTTCGCAGAAATTTGAGGACCAGGTCACGCAGTCGGACCCTCAGTCGCTCGTCATGCTCGCAGATTATGTGGGTGGAGTCTTCTTCGAACTGGATGAGGGTCTCCGCTTCCTGCAAATGTACAATGTGCCCCTTGGAAGTGTCCTCGATCTTCACATCACTAAACCCGTGCTGAGCAGAAAGGACAAACAAGGTTAAAAAAGGTAGAAAGGTGTTATCTCAGGGGTTTATAAAACAATTTAAAACAAAACCACTCTTATACCAGGATCAGTGCTGTCCTTTAAGTGCAACTGTAGGCAACCCCCCCAACACAGTTTTTGCTCGAATACAAGACGAACACGATTATAAGACGACACCTCCAGCCTTGCCAATCTGCCCCTTGAACTTGCCAGTGCACCCCTAGCCTTGCCAATCTGACTAGTCCCTCCCATGACTAGACTTTCCAATGCATTTGAGGTCTGATTATAAGACAAAGCTCGAATATAACACTTTTGAAATGAGGGTGATGCTGGCATGTAGTGGCGGTGATGGGGCATTTAATGTGTGTGCAATGTGTGTGATGGGGCATGTAATGGGTGTGCAATGTGTGTGATGGGGCATGTCGTAGGTGTGCAATGTGGGGCCCGAATTATGTCTGCCTAGGGCAGCACAAAACCAAGATACACCACTGCCAGGCGGCCATTGTCCAAACCCATTGCAGTCGGGAAGGAATGCTTAATCTGTTATCTGAAGCGGCTGAAACCCCCAGTGTGTAAAGGCTACGCAGGAAGTACATTCTGCCCACGGGCTTGCGTACCTTCTCCAGCGTCTGCACAAACTGTTCCACGGGAATGGATCCACTCAGTAGCGGTTTGAAAGGCTGGGTTTCTGGGGTTTCCTCCGCACCTCTCTTCCTTTTCTTGCCAGGTTGGACTGGCGCCGGTTTTGGAACAACCTTGAGCATAGAAGAGGAACAGACCATATTTTATTTTTGAGGGGTAAAGATTATACAAGGGAGGTAATGCAGCCCAATAATACTAAATAAAAATTTGTACAGTATCTGTAGTCTCTAGAAAGATGGAATTTCATTTAAATTGACGTAGAAAGGGTGGAAACCAAAAAATCCACATGACGTATTTAAAGAAGGTCCATAATTTAACATTTATTTAAAGAAAAATCAGTTTAGTGTTATCAGCTAACTAAACACATGAGTGAATTCCACGGTGCTAAAGGGGAGAATGAAGTGATGCAGTGTGCCCTCAGAGCCCAGAGAGACATATCAAAAAGTGCAGGTTTGCCGTCACTAAATAAACCGATCTGCACGGAATAAAATTATATAAATCCCGGCGTCACTAAATCTTACCTGCAGGACATGCTTGTTATCTTTGGAAGACAGGAGGGCGGAAATGGTTGCCAAGGATACTCCCGGTTTAATTTCCATCGGTACCAGCGATTCGGCAAGCTAAACAATCAAAGAAAAGAGTCAACAAAGCGAGGAGCGCGACAGAAACGTGTAACGGCCTCTCCTCGTCCGCTAATGAAGGATTGGACGCCGGAGCCAACTGTGTGAACCCGAGGCAATACTCAAGCCCATGTAAGCAGGTCGCTGACAACACCTCGGGTGCTGAAAGGGTTATAAAAAAAAAAAAAAAAAACGTGTGCACTCTCCAGTATTTCCCGTCGCGGATTTAATGCTGTGAAAACTGCGCAGCGAGGAACTGAGGCAAATAATCAATACCCCATGTAATAATAATCTTTGGTTTCCCTGCACGCTGTGACCGCAGTACAGATCCTGTGCAGGAGGAGCAAGCGCCGGTATCACTCACGTCTGGCATGATCTCGATCTTCTCAAAGCGCCGTTTGAAGGGCAGGGTGAGGACTTCGGCTCTGCGGTACGACATGGGCAGGGGCTGGCAGTCTATCATGAGGTCAGATCGGTGAGCCTGAGAGGCCGGAGGCTGCGTGTACTGCTCGGGGCACACCACATGGACCGGCTGCGGGACAACAGAGGAACGAGGTTTACACAGACCACATGACTGACCCCGTCAACTAAATACTGTGTACGATGTGAAATAGCGGTTATACTCTATCAGGAGAATCTGTTCTGCCCTTGGGGTTGCAGATTCACTTCCTGGCAGGGTAGATCCAGCTCTTCATCCTTACGAGATTGATAAAAATGAGTACCATTACACTGGGTAAGGGAAACCTCCCCCGTCCCCCATCCTATTATTTATTTGGTATGTTTGTATAGTGGCTTTTGTTTCCGGTTTATGACATCACCACAAGTCACAACCAAATGACACGGGTCTTAAATGGAAGTTGACGCAGAAAAACTTAAAAAGAAAAAAAATGTTTACTCGTTAACCTATGCATGTGCTATCTCGCTGACACAGAGGCTAAATCATTTGGAAAAATCTGTTTAAATGGAAGTCAAACATTTTTTTTAAAAGGACGTCTAACCATTTTTTTTTTTTGTTTAACCGATACAGGAAGCAAGTTTTAAAAAAAATACTGCGTCCTTGATCAAGTAAGCCAGACACGTAGATTTACAGATACAGGCGGGTATACTCGACGCTCTGACTCAATCCACAGATGAGTACATGAGACTTTATTCTCCCACCAGTGCCACTTCTATATCAGAAGCACAAGTGAAAGAGAAAAGGTTTAGTAGCCCTTCAAAATGAACATTTCCTGTGTTACTGGATAAAAATGCACCTGTCCTAAAACATATAATCTTACATTCCCTTCCTTCATATGTGTGTAAAAGACAGATTCGGCTATTGATACGGATCTCACCAATGGCCATGCAATCATCAACCCTCGTATGGAATATTATACTTGGAATTTTACAACTAGAACTTGAAAGATTTCAGTTATTTCCAGCGCTCTCTTACAAGTACAGGACCCATTTTCACAATACCAGGAGATTATTTATTTAGACATATCTTTTTAACTCTATAACAGCAGAAAGTGCTATTTTTCATCTTTAGTGGCTCCGAGACCAAGGTTTTATCCAACACACAATGAATAGTTTGATATGGATCGTCCTGATGGGCAGTTTGACAAATGAATTAATATAAATGGTGTGAGAGCTACGGTAGAGAAGAGTGGATGAGTTCGGGTTTGTAAAACTGTAATCAATGCAATATAATCAATAAATGTAATAAATAATACTAAATCAGTAGGTTACACATAACATGTCATTCATACAGTAGAAACCAGAACATACAGTTTGGACAAGAGATTTTGTAGATGACCCGACACATTTCGCTTATTGACTTCTGCGAAGGTAAGTACATGCAGTGTGGTTAGATTATGAGAGGGTCTGCTAAGACTGCCGCAAACGGTCTGATGAGAGAAGGGTGGTCTCACCTGTACTTCTTTAAGAAGCTTTGTAACTTGAATGAAATTTAGCCGTGTGTCGATCGGACAGTAGACGCATTTCATGGCCAGCGGCTGGTAAGGGGCCAACGCATCCAGGTAGGAGAAATCTGGCTCTAGTTCGAAAAGAATGAAGCAAATCAGCGTTAACCATTATATAGAGAGCGGGGGGGGGGGGGGGGGGGGGGAATCACTCATGAAAGATCTATACGTTTACCAGCAATTTATGAAAATATTTCCTATTTGGGTCATAAAACTGGAGCACAAGATTTGGTCGGCAAAAAAATGAAGTTGTGTTTAATTGAAAGATTGTGTCGAGTTCTAGACATTTTAAACAGAAATGTTTTAATAAAATTAGTAATTATGTTTAAATAAAAGATCCGAGTCCATCAAGTTCAACCCTTCTACCTGTCATTCCTGTTGTTGATTCAAAAGAAAGCAAAAAAAAAAAAAAAAAAAGCATAATTAAACTATTTCAAATATCGCTGCTTAGGAAGGGAAAAAAAAAACATTCCTTCTCGACTCCAAAAAGGCAATACAATTTCTCCTTGGATCACAAATCTATAAATATTACTGTTTATTCTATTATTAATAGCTCTGTATGTTCTGCTTTTCTAAAAATAATTTAATACTATCCAGACCCCTTTTGAGTCCATCTAATGTATTTGATAGCACCATCTCTCTTGGCAGAAAATTCCACATCTTTACTGTCCTTACTGTAAAGAATCCCTTCTATAAAGTACATTATTAAGCCCCTTTTGTACCTGTATTACTTTCAGGGGTATGATGAAGAAAGATCTGACCAATCTAACCCAAGATACTGTATAAGAACAATAGATACCTCCTCGAAAATCAGTCCATTTCTGTGGGCTGATAAATATCCAGCCATATGTCCTTAAGTGGGGTTTAAGTCGGTGATTTAAAATAAAACGAAACTATAGGAACAATAATGCACTCTCTTAATTAAAGATGGATGTTTATTAGCACCCGATAGAGACTGATTTCCAGTGTTTATTTAAGGAAAGGTATGACTTTATTTGGATACCATATGTATCCTTATAAAGCACAATTCAGTATGTATATATATATATATATATATATATATATATATATAAGGATACATATGGTATCCAAATAAAGTTATAAGTTTCCTTAAAGGGACACTAAACAGCAAGAGACCCTCGCAACTAGCAGCAAGAGACCCTCGCATTCAGTCGTCTGATTGGCTGCTGTGGAACTGCTGTGTCTTGCATGTGAGACACAGCACATAGTAACCCCGCATGTATCTATTAAGATACACGGCAGGTTTACTTACAAAGACCGGGACATGTTTTGTTTAACCCTTGCTTCCTTCATGGTTGGAATGTCCCTTTAAATAAACAATGTAAAGGTAAAGAGTTAAAACACACATAAGACATGATCCCCCAACAGATATTGTTTTCAAGGCTTTAAATAGAACTCTTGCGGTTAACGAGCAGTCATGTGATTAGCTGCCAGAATTCAATTCGTTAGTATTGTCGTATTCACACAACTCATATAACACACAACGTTCTGCAGACTGGTGGAATAAATAAACTGCAGATATATTCCTCAGACTCCCGGTGAGTGACCAGCTCAGCGTGGGGACATGTACCAGTGAATATAACGGTATTCAGGCTCGATTTCCCCCAGAGCTCCATAAAATGCACCACGTCTCCAAACCGCAGGGTGGGGTGACCCGTGAACACCACGCAAGGCTGCTTGAAGTCATTACTGAAGTCTCCGTGTATGCTGGGATAGTGCTTCAGTTTATTCGTTTGGATGAGCTGCAACACACAAAACCACATTACAACAAACATCACAAAACCACATTACAACAAACATCACAAAACCACATTACAACAAACATCACAAAACCATATTACAACATCACAAAAAATAGACACTCATGCAACTCCAGCCATTGACACGGCCCCTGATAGAGCTATACAGAGCAAAGATTCTAACATGTCCACCCCCTGATAGAGCTATACAGAGCAAAGATTCCAAACATATCCACCCCCTGATAGAGCTATACAGAGCAAATATTCTAAACAACATATCCACTCCTGATAGAGCTATACAAGCAAAGATTCTAAACATGTCCCCCCACTTATAGAGCTATACAGAGCAAAGATTATAAACATGTCCCCCCACTTATAGAGCTTTACAGAGCAAATATTCCAAACATGTCCGCCCTCTGATAGAGCTATACAGAGCAAAGATTCTAAACAACATGTCCGCCCCCTGATAGAGCTATACAGAGCAAAGATTCTAAACAACATGTCCGCCCCGATAGAGCCATACAGAGCAAAGATTCTAAACATGTCCACTCCTGATAGAGCTATACAAGCAAAGATTCTAAACATGTCTGCCCCCTGATAGAGCTATACAGAGCAAAGATTGTAAACAACTTGTCTGCCCCTAATAGAACTATACAGAGCAAAGAGTCTAAACAACATGTCCTATAGCTATAAGAGTTTCTCTGTCCCTCTTTCCCCATTGTGTGTTAGCTCTGTATTGTAGATGTGTCTGAGTGTATCACCCAGCTCCAGAGGAGCAATACTCATTACACAGCGTGCTTTAACTGCAGTAACCCTGTTTGTATATTAGTCTTTGTATATAAACTGCATTATTATTACTGTAAATGGATTACTAAATTACATAAATACCTCTCATTGGGCCATAAAGTCACCTAATATGTCCCCGCCCAAAGCCACTCATCCCGAAAAAAATAAAATAAATAAAGTGTCCCTCTTTGGCCATTTGGGAGGTTTCCTACCTCCGCGTGCGGGAATGGAGGCTCCGGGAGATAAACCTTGTTCTGTTTGTTATGACAGAGCCTGAGATAGAACGAGAGAACACATAACATTGTAGACACTGCCATCCGGTGGCCACGAGCATGCATTGCAATTTATTTAACATATATTAAATACAAGGGAATTTCGGTTATAACTGGCACTCTAACCATTTCCTTCTGCACATACACTGCACATTATACACTGCACATTATACACTGCACATTATACACTGCACATTATACACTGCACATTATACACTGCACATTATACACTGCACATTATACACTGCACATTATACACCGCACATTATACACTGCACATTATACACTGCTGAGGCGCCAACCCCCCCCCCCCCCCCCCCCAAAAAAACCAAGTTTTATCTTCCGACGTGCATTTCATCCTGGGGGGAGTTTTTTTTTTTTATAAAACTTAATACTGGGGCAACATTCTAAAATATGGCTGCCAGGAGCATTCCAGTGGCTCCCATGGTGAACTTGCCAAATACAAAGCGGAAGCTCCGAGTTCTCAAGATACCCAGGGATTTATAGAGAGAGGGAGCAGAGAAGGGAATTTCAAACTTAAGGCCAAAGTAGCCGAGTTAAAAAAAATTCCTTAAGTTTGAAATTTCCTCCTCAATTCCCTGCAATTCTCTCGGTGTGAGCGCCGGGCCTCTAACTCATTTGGTGCACTTGCATAGATCAACCCACCACTCCGCGAAGATCTGGGAGAACTCCAGCGAGCTGTTGGCCACGGGGGAGATGAAGTAGAAGGGGACGTTGGAGAGCCCAGCCGAGTCTATATATTGATAGAGGCATTCCAGCAGGTCATAAATCACCCCTGAGGGGTAACAAGGCACCAGGACATTGCCCCCATTCCGGATGGTCATTGCTGCATAAGGAGACACGCCAGAGAGAAAATAATCAACTCCAGTTAGCCATCACGTGAAAGCACTCAGCCATGCATCCTATTAAGGGTAGTGACATGCCAGATCAGAATCTGGGGAGAGAGAGAGATGCATGGCTGCAGGATGTTACTATACCAGTCCACCAATGTGGCTCTCTCAGATCTCTCACATTCTATGGTGAGCTCTATTTATCTAGCGATTGTGTTCGTGAAGCTGAACCTTTTGCAAGGTTCAGCAAACTCTGCAAGGTGGGCTTCAAAAACACAAAAGACTGTTAAACGGCAACTAATGTTTTCCCTTGCTTTCTTGGAGAGAAAACGAAAGAGAGACAGAAAGAGAGCGAGAGAGCGAAAGAGAAAGCGAGAGAGCGAAAGAGAAAGCGAGAGAGCGAAAGAGAAAGCGAGAGAGCGAAAGAGAAAGCGAGAGAGCGAAAGAGAAAGCGAGAGAGCGAAAGAGAAAGCGAGAGAGCGAAAGAGAAAGCGAGAGAGCGAAAGAGAGAGCAAGAGAGACAGAAAGAGAGAGAGAGAGCCAAAGAGAAAGCGAGAGAGCGAAAGAAATACAAAAAGAGAGACCGAGAGAGACAGAAAAGAGAGACCGAGAGAGACAGAAAAGAGAGAGCGAGAGACCGAAAGCGAAAGAGAGACCGAGAGAGCGAAAGCGAAAGAAAAAGAGAAAGAGCGTGAGAAAAAGAGCACAAAAGCGAAAGAGAAAAGGAGAGCGAAAGAAAAGGAGAGCAAAAGAGAAAAGGAGAGAAAGAGAGAGCGAAAGAGAAAAGGAGAGAAAGAGAGAGCGAAAGAGAAAAAGAGAGCGAAAGAGAAAAAAGAGAGCGAAAGAGAAAAAGAGAGCGAAAGAGAAAAAGAGAGCGAAAGAGAAAAAGAGAGCGAAAGAGAAAAAGAGAGCGAAAGAGAAAAAGAGAGAGCGAAAGAGGGCGTGAAGGAGAAAGAGCGAAAGAGAGCGCGAAGGAGAAAGAGCGAAAGAGAGCGCGAAGGAGAAAGAGTGAAAGAGAGAGAAAGAGCGAGAGAGAAAGAGCAAGCGAAAGAGAGAGTGAAAGCGAGAATGCAAAGAGCAAAAGAGAAAGAGCGAAAGAGAAATGGCGATAGCGAAAGAGAGAACGTGAAAGAGAAAGCAAGAGAGCGAAAAAGAGTGAAAGAGAAAGCGAGAGAGCGAAAGAGAAAGCAAGAGAGCAAAAGAGAAAGCAAAAGAGAGAGCAAAAGAGAGAGCGAAAGAGAAAGCAAGAGAGCGAAAGAGAAAGCAAGACAGCGAAAGTGAGAGCAAAAGCGAGAGAGCGAAAGAGAAAGCGAGAGCACGAAAGAGAGCGAAAGAGAAAGCGAGAGCACGAAAGAGAGCGAAATAGAAAGCAAAAGAGAGCGAAAGCGAGAGAGCGAAATAAACAGAAAGAGCAAAAGAGAAATGGCGAAAGAGAAATTGTGATAGCGAGAGAGAGAGAGACTGTCGCTGACCAGTCCACGCTGTCAGCTTCCCAAAAGTACATGCCAGTGTGTCCTCATACTAGGGGCAGTACATTTTTCTATATTAGAAGCACAATAAAAAAAAAAGGGGAAGAAAAAATAGTTTTGTTGTCCTTTATGAAGAAGTCGGAAAGTTATACAGTTTTTATGGGACTGGAAATTGCAGAGGAAAAAAATGTAAATACAAAAACACACGTGTTCCCTTTCCATCCTTTATATGAAGCACACAGATCTAATAACTCGACATCAGTAGGCAACACCAGGTTATGACGATGGCATAAAATATAAGGGGTGGCCATTCATTTTCGTTGGGTCGTGTATCATATCAATAAAGAATGTTCCCCTAGAGGCCCTTAGAGGAACAACCACAATGTATGTATGGAGTGAGAATTAGAATCAAGGAGATCCCCTTGATGGAGGTGACAGAGCTTGGTTTTGAAGACGGCTTGGTGTAACCTGCCTGAAGGGACTTATCTTTTTCCAGCACTGGACTGAACACCATGTAGGTAAGATAACGGCACGCGGAAGACGGCCACCTTACCAAGGTTACTGCAGAATTCTCCCACCATGCCATCCGGATTGGCCGTGGGAATCTGGGTGAGGCCAGTGAGAATGAGCACGTCGCTGTTCTTTAGAGAGGTCTGATCCATTGGCTGAAAACAGGACAGGCAGACGATCAAATCTCACCCTCCCTCCCGATCACATGTCTAATATTCACCCCCCCCCCCGCCCAAAATCACAAATCTAATATTACCGTCGAAAGCTCGCCTATTGGCCATCCATTGCATTCTCACTAAACAGTCCAATGACCACTACGTGAAGCAGTTCTACAGTCAGGGAGAGATATAACGCTCATCTTAAAGGGCCAGTATTGCGCTTGCTCGGTCTGCTTGACGGCCGTGCCCTGAGAAGTTTATTTGCGTCTGTGCTTTTTCTGGTCGCATGATCGACACGCATTCTGACTCCCTCGTTGGGGGGTTCTGTACAAAGGTCGTTTCTGGGACAAAGTTCTAAAAGTGGTGTAATCAGCCGAAACATTCCATTGGTTTCCATGGAAAATGGACCACTTTTCTAACTTCGTCCCACAATCGACTTTTCTACAGATGTCGGAGTCGGGTTCTCATCTCGGTTTCTTGGTGGTTGCTCACCTTCTGGAATTGTCCGTTTAAAATCCATGTTAGAGATTTTTTTTGCGGAGAAGCGAACTCATATCTAAAATTAGTCCAATGTTTATCTGTCCCAGTCATGGCCGAGTATTAAAACAAATAAACACCGAGCATCCCATGTCTTCAAGCATTGACAATTAGGGTTGGCCAGAGGTACTGGATCTTTTTACCTGTGGGTGGGTGGTGAGCAGGGAAGATCCCGAAACGTAGGAAACCTTCTCGTAATGGGATTGGATGATCCAGTTGGAGCTTCCGAGGGCATAACCCGAGCTTAGAGGCGTAACTTGTACCACCCCAAACAGCTCCTGCAGGGAATAGAGATGGATGGAAATGGGGGGGCAGGGCAAAGTTATCAGAAACAGGAACATACAATCAAAAGGCACGGCTGGGCACCCCGGCTATTTTTTTTTTACCGGTCACATAACGTTTGCAGACTGCCTTGCAGTTTGTTCATAATATGTGATCAGAAGGAAATTAATTAACTAATCAACGTGGTTCTGTGAGATCCCATCCTTGATTTCCTTTGGGTGAGAAAGGACTTCTACACAGTGCAAAGCAGCCAGCAAAAGTTATACGTGGTTAATAAAATAAAAGGGAAAAAAAAGACTAAAAAGGAGGCAAGTGGAATACAGAAGGCACATACTTCACGATCTTCTGGACTGCTCTGACACTCTTGGAGTTAAAAACACTCCAGTCACTGCATGCATGGAATATTAAAAAAAAAAAGCGTAGGTACATGAAAAGGAGACGAGAAATATAGTGCAATACAGTAAAGACAGTGGGTAAGCCGCAAGTATTCAGTGCACTCCAGGGAAATCTCCGTATATTGCGCCCATCAACATAGATGAAGACAAATATACCAAGATTTTCTGTGAGTGTGCTGAATACTTGCGTTTTACCCACTACCTTTACTGTATCACACTATATTGCTTTAATTTTTCGTCATTACCCTGCGCCCCCCATTCCTTTGTATATTGTGTGTAATGAGTACTGGAGGAGCACTCTTCTGGTGGATCTTGTGGGAAAGTATTATTTTTTTCCTTGGCCCCAAGCTTGGAATTCTGAGGCAAACGTGGTCAGTCCCTGACAAAATATATTGACCTTGCAACACTGCGGAGGTGTGCCCGAACCCGGATGTTCGGTCAAAGCGCAATTTTGTTAAATGTAACGTCGTGCGTCCGTTACATTTACTCTGTCAGAAGGAGTCCATCATCTAAACAAACAGGTGGTCCCGCGACGAGCTGTTGGTCAGAGGAGCCATATAACCCCACAGGTTAAAGGTTTTCATGTAATCAAAATAATATACATTGGGCTGTGTCTACCACACGGGAAGATACGGCGGAATTCAGTTCAACAGAAATGGCAGATGCCTAGGAATGGGGAACTGACAACTGAACTGCAAAAAAAAAAAAACAGGCATTGATAGGCGAGTTGGAGAGACAGACAAGGTGGAGAATTTTACCAGCTCAGCTATTAATACCTGAATTGTGCAGATCTATTGTCTGAAAGAAATTTAACAATAAGGGAAGTATGAGACATAAGGGGAGTTATTCACAATGGTTTCCAAAATTAACCTGTATAATATTCTTGCCGATTATGCCAGTTTAAGGAATCCCCCCCCCCCCTCCCCCATAATCTTTATTTATGTGGTTTATTGCTTGCCTAGTATCAGGAGTGGTATAGCTGGCACAGAGCACCCAGGGTGGCTGTTAGATCCCTTGTTTTCCCTACAGGGAACTGCTGGGGTCCTATGTAAGCTCCACACTCCCTGGGGGTGTTCCTTCTTCAGGCAGTAACCAGCCAAGCAGCCCAGGACCCGCACACTCACTATTTTCTGGGAGTATCCAACCAGCTGGATCTTGCTGAGTGCGGAGTTCACTTCCTGTATCGTGTAACACTTCCGCCACGTAAATACTTCCACCGCGTCCTTCAGCGGCGTGGGCAGCAGCCTGGGATACAGAGGAGGAACACAACAAGGATTTTAATAAACACTAAAATTATTAATTCATTTTTATAAAACAAAAACAAAAAAAATCCTCTAGGAAGAAAATAAATAACAAAATAAGCCCTAAAGCATACAGTCCCATCGATCCTCCCTGCTTCCTCCGGGAATAACATAGTAGAGTGGCATGAATAAAATAAAAAACACATTAGGTTTGATACGGTCCTGTAAGTATTCCTGTGAGACTAGAGACTGAGGTTTGTGGAGTGTATCATCTATAGCTTGTACAGGTGGTTATTAATAATCCCAACCGGTAAGTTTTCTTTTTTCAGAAACCCCATGCAACAAGAGCCGGCAAAGCCCAATGCGGGAGGAGCCGGAAAAGCCCAATGCGGGAGGAGCCGGCAAAGCCCAGTGCGGGAGGAGCCAGCAAAGCCCAGTGCGGGAGGAGCCAGCAAAGCCCAGTGCGGGAGGAGCCAGCAAAGCTCAGTGCTTTACGATTGCGGTATGCCAGCCTTTTATTAGGATTTGTAGACGTGTAAAAGTTAGAAAAAAAAAAGTTGTTGTTTAAATTTTCCTTTATTTTTTTTAAAATAGTAAATTAGAGGATATGACCAAAATAATGGTATCCCTGACACCCCCCCCCCCCCTCCCACAAAATATAAATTGAAAGGGTACAATAAAATGAGCAAGAGGAAAATTACAGCTAAACACAAACACCACAGAAGTGTTAAAACAGCCATTGTCAGGAAGGATACAACAAAACAAATAAAACAGCCCGGCCATGCAGCGGTTAATGCACAAGCCAGCATTAGAGTCTCTTTTAAGTAACTCACTTAGCTGCTCTGAAGCACCCCATTGATTTCCCAGTGTGAGGAAGAAATGACGGACAACCTTGAAAGGAGTCTGAAGAGCAGGCAGGCTGGGCCTCAAAAACCAAGCCAAGCAGTACTTTCTGCTGCATTAACACACACACACACCATTAGTGGTTTAAAAACTCTACCACTTATAACAATCTCTCATGGTTATAAAACAAACAAAAGCCAGCCTTGCCCCCTCCTTCGCTAAACTATATTTGGGTTGGTTGAAAGGAGACTCGATAATGGTGTTTTTCTTCTAAGCTCTTCTCTGGTGGTTCTGTACAAAGAGGCAGTGCTGTGCCACCGACAGTGCTGTGCCACCGACAGTGCTGACTTGTCCACAAACAAAATGGATTTACACTCTACTATATCATATGGAGTTTTATTTACTAAGGACACATTGGCCAAACTCTCGAGTACTTTTAAACTGAGTTACTAAATTATATAGAAAGTCCTGTTGTGGCATCATGCTTCTACATGCCCTCTTCTTGCCATCCCTACCTGAATGAATACCTACTGGGCCAGTTTCTCCAAATACGTAGAAACCTTTCAAATTTGGATCATTTACCTTCTACATCAAATAAAATAAAAACTTAAAAAAAGACAACTGTAGCAAAACAAAATGAACTAAAAATTAATTAAAAAAGAAACGCTTTAATGAAAAAAATACAAATAAAGTTCCTTATTAAGCCTTCTTCACTCTTTATCGCTCTCTCAGGGGGCAGACATGTCGCTTAGAATCAATACTCCATATCGTTCTCTCAGGGAGCAGACATGTTGGTTAGAATCTTTACTCCATATAGTTCTCTCAGGGAGCAGACATGTTGGTTAGAATCTTTACTCCATATAGTTCTCTCAGGGGGCAGACATGTTGGTTAGACTCTTTACTCCATATCGTTCTCTCAGGGGGCAGACATGTTGGTTAGAATCTTTACTCCATATAGTTCTCTCAGGGGGCAGACATGTTGGTTAGTATCTTTACTCCATATAGTTCTCTCAGGGGGCAGACATGTTGGTTAGTATCTTTACTCCATATAGTTCTCTCAGGGGGCAGACATGTTGGTTAGTATCTTTACTCCATATAGTTCTCTCAGGGGGCAGACATGTTGGTTAGTATCTTTACTCCATATAGTTCTCTCAGGGGGCAGACATGTTGGTTAGTATCTTTACTCCATATTGTTCTCTCAGGGGGCAGACACGTTGGTTAGAATCTTTACTCCATATAGTTCTCCCAGGGGGCAGACATGTTGGTTAGAATCTTTACTCCATATAGTTCTCTCAGGGGGCAGACATGTTGGTTAGAATCTTTACTCCATATAGTTCTCTCAGGGGGCAGACATGTTGGTTAGAATCTTCACTCCATATTGTTCTCTCAGGGGGCAGACATGTCGCTTAGAATCAATACTCCATATCGTTCTCTCAGGGAGCAGACATGTTGGTTAGTATCTTTACTCCATATAGTTCTCTCAGGGGGCAGACATGTTGGTTAGAATCTTTACTCCATATAGTTCTCTCAGGGGGCAGACATGTTGGTTAGAATCTTCACTCCATATCGTTCTCTCAGGGGGAAGACATGTTGGTTAGAATCTTCACTCCATATCGTTCTCTCAGGGGGAAGACATGTTGGTTAGAATCTTTACTCCATATAGCTCTCAGGGGGCAGACATGTTGGTTAGAATCTTTACTCCATATCGTTCTCTCAGGGGGCAGACGTGTTGGTTAGAATCTTTCCTCCATATTGTTCTCTCAGGGGGCAGGCATGTTGGTTAGAATCTTTACTCCATATAGCTCTCTCAGGGGGCAGACGTGTTGGTTAGAATCTTTACTCCATATTGTTCTCTCAGGGGGCAGACATGTTGGTTAGAATCTTTACTCCATATTGTTCTCTCAGGGGGCAGACATGTTGGTTAGAATCTTTACTCCATATAGTTCTCTCAGGGGCAGACATGTTGGTTAGAATCTTTACTCCATATCGTTCTCTCAAGGGGCAGACATGTTGGTTAGAATCTTTACTCCATATAGTTCTCTCAGGGGGCAGACATGTTGGTTAGACTCTTTACTCCATATAGTTCTCTCAGGGGGAAGACATGTTGGTTAGAATCTTTACTCCATATAGTTCTCTCAGGGGGAAGACATGTTGGTTAGAATCTTTACTCCATATAGTTCTCTCAGGGGGAAGACATGTTGGTTAGAATCTTTACTCCATATCGTTCTCTCAGGGGGCAGACATGTCGCTTAGAATCTTTACTCCATATCGTTCTCTCAGGGGGCAGACATGTTGGTTAGAATCTTTCCTCCATTTAGTTCTCTCAGGGGGCAGACATGTTGGTTAGAATCTTTACTCCATATAGTTCTCTCAGGGAGCAGACATGTTGGTTAGAATCTTTACTCCATATCGTTCTCTCAGGGGGCAGACATGTTGGTTAGAATCTTTACTCCATATAGTTCTCTCAGGGGGCAGACATGTCGCTTAGAATCAATACTCCATATCGTTCTCTCAGGATGCAGACATGTTGGTTAGAATCTTCACTCCATATCGTTCTCTCAGGGGGAAGACATGTTGGTTAGAATCTTTACTCCATATAGCTCTCAGGGGGCAGACATGTTGGTTAGAATCTTTACTCCATATAGTTCTCTCAGGGGGCAGACATGTTGGTTAGACTCTTTACTCCATATAGTTCTCTCAGGGGGAAGACATGTTGGTTAGAATCTTTACTCCATATAGTTCTCTCAGGATGCAGACATGTTGGTTAGAATCTTTACTCCATATAGTTCTCTCAGGGGGAAGACATGTTGGTTAGAATCTTTACTCCATATAGTTCTCTCAGGGGGAAGACATGTTGGTTAGAATCTTTACTCCATATCGTTCTCTCAGGGGGCAGACATGTCGCTTAGAATCTTTACTCCATATAGTTCTCTCAGGGGGCAGACATGTTGGTTAGAATCTTTACTCCATATAGTTCTCTCAGGGAGCAGACATGTTGGTTAGAATCTTTACTCCATATCGTTCTCTCAGGGGGCAGACATGTTGGTTAGAATCTTTCCTCCATTTAGTTCTCTCAGGGGGCAGACATGTTGGTTAGAATCTTTACTCCATATAGTTCTCTCAGGATGCAGCCATGTTGGCTAGAATCTTTACTCCATATTGTTCTCTCAGGGGGCAGACATGTTTGTTAGATTCTTTACTCCATATAGCCATCTCAGGGGGCAGACATGTTGGTTAGAATTTTTACTCCATATTGTTCTCTCAGGAGACAGACATGTTGGTTAGAATCTTTACTCCATATAGTTCTCTCAGGATGCAGACATGTTGGTTAGAATCTTTACTCCATATCGTTCTCTCAGGGGGCAGACATGTTGGTTAGAATCTTTACTCCATATAGTTCTCTCAGGGGGCAGACATGTTGGTTAGAATCTTTACTCCATAAAGCCATCTCAGGGGGCAGACATGTTGGTTAGAATCTTTACTCCATATGGTTCTCTCAGGGGGCAGACATGTTGGTTAGATTCTTTACTCCATATAGTTCTCTCAGAGGGCAGACATGTTGGTTAGAATCTTTACTCCATATAGTTCTCTCAGGGGGCAGACATGTTGGTTAGAATCTTTACTCCATATAGTTCTCTCAGGGGGAAGACATGTTGGTTAGAATCTTTACTCCATATAGTTCTCTCAGGATGCAGCCATGTTGGCTAGAATCTTTACTCCATATTGTTCTCTCAGGGGGCAGACATGTTTGTTAGATTCTTTACTCCATATAGCCATCTCAGGGGGCAGACATGTTGGTTAGAATTTTTACTCCATATTGTTCTCTCAGGAGACAGACATGTTGGTTAGAATCTTTACTCCATATAGTTCTCTCAGGATGCAGACATGTTGGTTAGAATCTTTACTCCATATCGTTCTCTCAGGGGGCAGACATGTTGGTTAGAATCTTTACTCCATATAGTTCTCTCAGGGGGCAGACATGTTGGTTAGTATCTTTACTCCATATAGTTCTCTCAGGGGGCAGACATGTTGGTTAGTATCTTTACTCCATATTGTTCTCTCAGGGGGCAGACACGTTGGTTAGAATCTTTACTCCATATAGTTCTCCCAGGGGGCAGACATGTTGGTTAGAATCTTTACTCCATATAGTTCTCTCAGGGGGCAGACATGTTGGTTAGAATCTTTACTCCATATAGTTCTCTCAGGGGGCAGACATGTTGGTTAGAATCTTCACTCCATATTGTTCTCTCAGGGGGAAGACATGTTGGTTAGAATCTTTACTCCATATAGTTCTCTCAGGGGGAAGACATGTTGGTTAGAATCTTTACTCCATATAGTTCTCTCAGGGGGAAGACATGTTGGTTAGAATCTTTACTCCATATCGTTCTCTCAGGGGGCAGACATGTCGCTTAGAATCTTTACTCCATATCGTTCTCTCAGGGGGCAGATATGTTGGTTAGAATCTTTCCTCCATTTAGTTCTCTCAGGGGGCAGACATGTTGGTTAGAATCTTTACTCCATATAGTTCTCTCAGGGAGCAGACATGTTGGTTAGAATCTTTACTCCATATCGTTCTCTCAGGGGGCAGACATGTTGGTTAGAATCTTTACTCCATATAGTTCTCTCAGGGGGCAGACATGTCGCTTAGAATCAATACTCCATATCGTTCTCTCAGGATGCAGACATGTTGGTTAGAATCTTCACTCCATATCGTTCTCTCAGGGGGAAGACATGTTGGTTAGAATCTTTACTCCATATAGCTCTCAGGGGGCAGACATGTT
Organism: Pelodytes ibericus; assembly: GCA_036172795.1. NCBI lineage: Eukaryota > Metazoa > Chordata > Amphibia > Anura > Pelodytidae > Pelodytes > Pelodytes ibericus. The sequence continues at coordinate 208,750,415 of CM069861.1, forward strand.
GGTTAGAATCTTTACTCCATATAGTTCTCTCAGGGGGCAGACATGTTGGTTAGACTCTTTACTCCATATAGTTCTCTCAGGGGGAAGACATGTTGGTTAGAATCTTTACTCCATATAGTTCTCTCAGGATGCAGACATGTTGGTTAGAATCTTTACTCCATATAGTTCTCTCAGGGGGAAGACATGTTGGTTAGAATCTTTACTCCATATAGTTCTCTCAGGGGGAAGACATGTTGGTTAGAATCTTTACTCCATATCGTTCTCTCAGGGGGCAGACATGTCGCTTAGAATCTTTACTCCATATAGTTCTCTCAGGGGGCAGACATGTTGGTTAGAATCTTTACTCCATATAGTTCTCTCAGGGAGCAGACATGTTGGTTAGAATCTTTACTCCATATCGTTTTCTCAGGGGGCAGACATGTTGGTTAGAATCTTTCCTCCATTTAGTTCTCTCAGGGGGCAGACATGTTGGTTAGAATCTTTACTCCATATAGTTCTCTCAGGATGCAGCCATGTTGGCTAGAATCTTTACTCCATATTGTTCTCTCAGGGGGCAGACATGTTTGTTAGATTCTTTACTCCATATAGCCATCTCAGGGGGCAGACATGTTGGTTAGAATTTTTACTCCATATTGTTCTCTCAGGAGACAGACATGTTGGTTAGAATCTTTACTCCATATAGTGCTCTCAGGATGCAGACATGTTGGTTAGAATCTTTACTCCATATCGTTCTCTCAGGGGGCAGACATGTTGGTTAGAATCTTTACTCCATATAGTTCTCTCAGGGGGCAGACATGTTGGTTAGAATCTTTACTCCATAAAGCCATCTCAGGGGGCAGACATGTTGGTTAGAATCTTTACTCCATATGGTTCTCTCAGGGGGCAGACATGTTGGTTAGATTCTTTACTCCATATAGTTCTCTCAGAGGGCAGACATGTTGGTTAGAATCTTTACTCCATATAGTTCTCTCAGGGGGCAGACATGTTGGTTAGAATCTTTACTCCATATAGTTCTCTCAGGGGGAAGACATGTTGGTTAGAATCTTTACTCCATATAGTTCTCTCAGGATGCAGCCATGTTGGCTAGAATCTTTACTCCATATTGTTCTCTCAGGGGGCAGACATGTTTGTTAGATTCTTTACTCCATATAGCCATCTCAGGGGGCAGACATGTTGGTTAGAATTTTTACTCCATATTGTTCTCTCAGGAGACAGACATGTTGGTTAGAATCTTTACTCCATATAGTTCTCTCAGGATGCAGACATGTTGGTTAGAATCTTTACTCCATATCGTTCTCTCAGGGGGCAGACATGTTGGTTAGAATCTTTACTCCATATAGTTCTCTCAGGGGGCAGACATGTTGGTTAGAATCTTTACTCCATAAAGCCATCTCAGGGGGCAGACATGTTGGTAAGAATTTTTACTCCATATTGTTCTCTCAGGAGACAGACATGTTGGTTAGAATCTTTACTCCATATAGTTCTCTCAGGATGCAGACATGTTGGTTAGAATCTTTACTCCATATAGTTCTCTCAGAGGGCAGACATGTTGGTTAGAATCTTTACTCCATATAGTTCTCTCAGGGGGCAGACATGTTGGTTAGAATCTTTACTCCATATAGTTCTCTCAGGGGGAAGACATGTTGGTTAGAATCTTTACTCCATATCGTTCTCTCAGGGGGAAGACATGTTGGTTAGAATCTTTACTCCATATCGTTCTCTCAGGGGGAAGACATGTTGGTTAGAATCTTTACTCCATATAGTTCTCTCAGGGGGCAGACATGTTGGTTAGAATCTTTACTCCATATAGTTCTCTCAGGGGGCAGACATGTTGGTTAGAATCTTTACTCCATATCGTTCTCTCAGGGGGCATACATGTTGGTTAGAATCTTTACTCCATATAGTTCTCTCAGGGGGCAGACATGTTGGTTAGAATCTTCACTCCATATCGTTCTCTCAGGGGGCAGACATGTTGGTTAGAATCTTCACTCCATATCGTTCTCTCAGGGGGCAGACATGTTGTTTAGAATCTTGGGTCAGATCTTCACTCACCTGACCAAAGATTCTAAACAAAAAGGTCTCCCTCCTGGTGGTGCTATATGGGGTAAATATGTCTCAGTAAGGTACTTATATATCTATATATATTTTTAGTAAGGTGTTTTTTCATTAAAGCATTGCTTTATAAAATGCCTACACTTGATGCCATCTTTTAATTAAACAGGACTTCAGTTATAGCTACAGAGAGATCTTTAGCCGCTGTATAATATTTTAAGAGAGACAAAACAAACAATAAAGCAGCGCTTACTCCATCTCTCCTATCTAGGAAAAGCCCTTTACATCAGGGCCACAATAGGAAAGTGGTCCAGGAAAAGGTTTATCTTCCGTCAGTGTTTTGATTTGTCCAATTCGCTGTCCACTTTGTGAGGCGTTAGGCGAATCTTGAACATGAGGCCCTCACAAACACTCATAATTAAATAAAATATATGAGATAGTTAATACAAATAAACTGTATAAAGGTCATATTTAATACAAGCCTTCTAGGCATTCACAGATCCTGGAATTGTATTTTTCTCATTATTATTCTGCAAATAGCTATAAACTTGTTGTAGATAAAGTAATGTGGCCGACTAACTCACTATCTGTATTGCTGTGTCCTAAATGTGATCACTAACACATATATACACATTCGTATGCTGATCGTGTACACACACACACACACACACACACACACACACACACACACACACACATGTATGCTGATCAAATACACACATTAGCACGCTCACTAACGAGTGTTAGTATATGTGTGTGTTAGTGCAGGGCTTGACAAATTGAATTTACTTTTAGGAGCCAGAAAAAAAAAATCTAGGAGCCAGACAACGGCACATTCACGAAACCATACACACACACACCAGAGACAGTCAGTCACATTCATACAGAGACAGTCACATTCATTCAAAGACAGTCAGTCAGTCACATTCATTCAAAGACAGTCACATTCATACAAAGACAGTCACATTCATACAAAGACAGTCAGTCAGATACACATACATCTAGAGACAGTCAGTCAGATACACATACATCTAGAGACAGTCAGTCAGTCAGTCACTCACAGACACACACACATAAGCCATCAGGTTGTTATTTTTTATTGCACGGGAGGGGGATTTCTACTGCAGCTTGGTCCATGGCACAAACCGTCTGCACGCTACTGCTGATCGGTGGGATGTAACGTGACACCCGCCGATCCTAGCGCACACTCTGCATTTTTTTTTTTTTTTTAAACTAACCTCAGGACGGTGGAGCGCCGTATGCTGCTGATCCTACCCGGGTGCCAGGTACAATTTCCTAATCGTCATGGCGCCCGGGGTTTGTCAAGCCCTGTGTTAGTGTCACATTTAAGTGACTCAGTCAGCATGCACTCACTCACCCACCCACTCAGTCAGCACGCACTCACTCACCCACTCAGTCAGCACGCACTCACCCACCCACTCAGCACGCACTCACCCACCCACTCAGTCAGCACTCACTCACCCACCCACTCAGTCAGCACGCACTCACTCACCCACTCAGTCAGCACGCACTCACTCACCCACTCAGTCAGCACGCACTCACTCACCCACTCAGTCAGCACGCACTCACTCACCCACTCAGTCAGCACGCACTCACTCACCCACTCAGTCAGCACGCACTCACCCACCCACTTAGTCAGCACGCACTCACTCACCCACTCAGTCAGCACGCACTCACCCACCCACTCAGTCAGCACGCACTCACTCACCCACTCAGTCAGCACGCACTCACTCAGTCAGCACGCACTCACCCACCCACTCACCCACCCACTCAGTCAGCACGCACTCACCCACTCAGTCAGCACTCACTCACCCACCCACTCAGTCAGCACGCACTCACCCACCCACTCAGTCAGCACGCACTCACTCACCCACTAAGTCAGCACGCACTCACTCACCCACTCAGTCAGCACGCACTCACCCACCCACTCAGTCAGCACGCACTCACCCACTCAGTCAGCACTCACTCACCCACCCACTCAGTCAGCACGCACTCACTCACCCACTCAGTCAGCACGCACTCACTCACCCACTCAGTCAGCACGCACTCACCCACCCACTCAGTCAGCACGCACTCACCCACCCACTCAGTCAGCACGCACTCACCCACCCACTCAGTCAGCACGCACTCACCCACCCACTCAGTCAGCACGCACTCACCCACCCACTCAGTCAGCACGCACTCACTTACCCACTCAGTCAGCACGCACTCACCCACCCACTTAGTCAGCACGCACTCACCCACCCACTTAGTCAGCACGCACTCACCCACCCACTTAGTCAGCACGCACTCACCCACCCACTTAGTCAGCACGCACTCACCCACCCACTCAGTCAGCACGCACTCACCCACCCACTCAGTCAGCACGCACTCACCCACCCACTTAGTCAGCACGCACTCACCCACCCACTTAGTCAGCACGCACTCACCCACCCACTTAGTCAGCACGCACTCACCCACCCACTTAGTCAGCACGCACTCACCCACCCACTTAGTCAGCACGCACTCACCCACCCACTTAGTCAGCACGCACTCACCCACCCACTTAGTCTGCATGCACTCACTTACCCACTTAGTCAGCACGCACTCACTGACCCACTCAGTCAGCACCCACTAAACTTGTTATCAGACCCACTGCTCTAGGCAAACTCTGATCAGACGAGCAGGGACGAACCCCGACTGTGACGGGCTGCCCACCTCTTGACCATCTCTGCCTCAACTCCGAGGCAGAGCTGATAGGAAATCCGCGTGTATCTCTAAAAATCGTTGTGTTTAGTTTGGAGAAGGGGACACTTTGGCAAAAACAAAAAAACAGTTATCATTCTGCTGAAAGAAGTGACCTTGTACACAGCACGAAACCAACGTTTTCAATCAATGTGGGTCACAATATGCAGATATACAACCAGTCTTGTACAATGATTAAACCTTACTTATAATACGAGGGCAAATGTGTTGCTAAAAAAGCCCCTACTATGGGACATATTCTGTCCTAGACGCAGTCCCAGAACATCATGCTTTATTTGTATTCTTTCATTGATACATTTATATCATTTTTATTTAAGATACTGACCACCGGATGCAATCTTTCAATTAAACAGAACATTAGATTTGTTTACCTTTGCACTTCCTTATGCTTCCACATGGTGGCAGACTGAGCCTTAGGAACCCGTTCAACGAAATTTACCAGCTCTTCCATGAGAAGTCTGCAAAACAAAGCCAGAATATACAGATCACTAACCCCGCCTGCAGAGCCAAGCGCCCCTAACCCCGCCTGCAGAGACAAGCGCCCCTAACTCCTCCTGCAGAGCCAAGCGCCCCTAACCCCACCTGCAGAGCCAAATGCCCCTAACCCCCGCCTGCAGAGCCAAACGCCCCTAACCCCCGCCTGCAGAGCCAAACGCCCCTAACCCCCGCCTGCAGAGCCAAACGCCCCTAACCCCCCAGTAAAAGCTCAAGGGATGGAACTGAAAGCATAGCCCCTCGCTGAGCTATACAAATCCATCATAATACACAACCTCTATCACAAACAAACAAATGCAGTATATTCAGTACCTGATGCTACAATCCGGTTACAATACTGCATAGAAATAACACTGACACGTGAGAGGGACGACTTGGGATAAATCAGATTTCATCCCTACAGATAATAACCGAGCCACAGGTAAGATCTCAGTCTGTCTGACATTGAACCACAGAGTGAAAATCAATGATCAACAGCACAAAGAATAACATGATGGGACGGTGGCTGTATACGCATGAAGGGTGCCTGGGTGGGGGGCAGTCAATAATCCCCCTACCTGGGCAAGAGATCATTTTGGGCAATGATTTGTTTATTATGGAGTGATTGGCAGTTCCAGATACCAACGGGGGTAATCACATTTTTCTGGGGGCATTTGCCCAGCCCTTAGGAAAGAGGGGGAGTTAGTATTACCATAATGAAGGCAAGGCAGGGCGGGCATCATCCAACATTTTTTGTTTGGCCCGTGACAGGTGTATCGCCCATCACCCGGGGCCAGGGAGAGTAGCCTTGTCCCCCGATCTATTTAATGGTTCAAATGGCTCCCAGCCCAAGTGATATACTTGCCCAGCTCCTAGCCCCATTAAGCTATTGCATGAAGCCCCTCCCCCCCCCCCATATGTGTAATTTTAGTGGCTTCCAGCCCAGTTCTACGGAGATGGACCAGCAACCATCAGTCGCCCCTAGTGGTGTATCTGTCTGTCAATCATATAAGCTAGTAGGGAGGAAAATATTGTGAATACGTATGGGAATGCTAATGTGAACAGTAAGAAAGGAGACAGCGGTGCGAATGCGAATTTTAACAACTAGGAAGTAGTAGCAGGCAGACGGGGGACAGACTCAAGATGTTGGCACTGTAGTAGAAGACGGAGCACAGAACGCACTGAATATTTATGTGTGTTTCTTCCAACCCATTGGACCGGCATAAAAAGTGTTAGGTGAAAACGTTTATATGGCAAATTTTTATTTTTAGGGTTTAAATCCATCTTTAATGTTTGTCGACAGCTGTCCTTTAAGTGAACAAAACCTCTAGTCCTTTGTAACATTACCAGTTCTGGTGCAAGAAATCAAAGTCAGAAAAAGGTCAAATAAATAAATGGACCTTAGGAAAGGACATAAAATCTAGAAGTAATGAGAATCTCCTGCGTTCCATTTTACCTGCCAATCTGTACGGTGGGCTCGGTGGCGTACACTGTCCCAGAGAATCCTGTGTGCTCTGTGATGTATGGCAGCGCCATCATGCAGTGATAGTTAGAGATGAGAATCACATCGACAGTAGACAGATCTATCAACTCTGTCTGAAAGCGGAGAGCAGAATATTAAAAAGGAGTCTGCAGAACAGAGCGACGGAGACCGCTCTGAATACACCACACCCAACAGACAGAGGACACAACAGGCATCTAACTAGTCCATACTAATCCAACGGGCATGATCAACTCTGATCTCCCCAGCCACGGAGACCGCTCTGAATACACCACACCCAACAGACAGAGGACACAACAGGCATCTAACTAGTCCATACTAATCCAACGGGCATGATCAACTCTGATCTCCCCAGCCACGGAGATGGCTCTGAATACATCTTTACACACTGTCCCTTTATAACAATGCATTATACAGGGCCAACTCTGTTCTTCTAGCAGGAGAAACTCACCAGACCCTGCACAATGTATAGAAGAATATATAGAAGAGCTCAGCTGGCTATGGATAATGCAGAGTTACATCTTTACACACTGTAACTTTATAACAATGCATTATACAGGGCCAACTCTGTTCTTCTAGCAGGAGAAACTCACCAGGCCCTGCACAATGTATAGAAGAATATATAGAAGAGCTCAGCTGGCCATGGATAATGCAGAGTTACATCTTTACACACTGTCACTGTATAACAATACATTATACAGGGCCAACTCTGTTCTTCTAGCAGGAGAAACTCACCAGACCCTGTACAATGTATAGAAGAATATATAGAAGAGCTCAGCTGGCCATGGATAATGCAGAGTTACATCTTTACACACTGTCACTTTATAACAATGCATTATACAGGGCCAACTCTGTTCTACTAATAGGAGAAACTCACCAGACCCTGCACAATGTATAGAAGAATATATAGAAGAGCTCAGCTGGCCATGGATAATGCAGAGTTACATCTTTACACACTGTCACTTTATAACAATGCATTATACAGGGCCAACTCTGTTCTACTAATAGGAGAAACTCACCAGACCCTGCACAATGTATAGAAGAATATATAGAAGAGCTCAGCTGGCCATGGATAATGCAGAGTTACATCTTTACACACTGTCACTTTATAACAATGCATTATACAGGACCAACTCTGTTCTACTAATAGGAGAAACTCACCAGACCCTGCACAATGTATAGAAGAATATATAGAAGAGCTCAGCTGGCCATGGATAATGCAGAGTTACATCTTTACACACTGTCACTTTATTACAATGCATTATACAGGGCCAACTCTGTTCTTCTAGAAGGAGAAACTCACCAGACCCTGCACAATGTATAGAAGAATATATAGAAGAGCTCAGCTGGCCATGGATAATGCAGACTTACATCTTTACACACTGTCACTTTATAACAATGCATTATACAGGACCAACTATGTTCTTCTAGCAGGAGAAACTCACCAGATCCTGCACAAAGTATAGAAGAATATATAGAAGAGCTCAGCTGGCCATGGATAATGCAGAGTTACATCTTTACACACTGTCACTTTATAACAATGCATTATACAGGGCCAACTCTGTTCTACTAATAGGAGAAACTCACCAGACCCTGCACAATGTATAGAAGAATATATAGAAGAACTCAGCTGGCCATGGATAATGCAGAGTTACATCTTTACACACTGTCACTTTATAACAATGCATTATACAGGGCCAACTCTGTTCTTCTAGCAGGAGAAACTCACCAGGCCCTGCACAATGTATAGAAGAATATATAGAAGAGCTCAGCTGGCCATGGATAATACAGAGTTACATCTTTACACACTGTCACTATATAACAATGCATTATACAGGGCCAACTCTGTTCTACTAATAGGAGAAACTCACCAGACCCTGCACAATGTATAGAAGAATATATAGAAGAGCTCAGCTGGCCATGGATAATGCAGAGTTACATCTTTACACACTGTCACTATATAACAACGCATTATACAGGGCCAACTCTGTTCTTCTAGCAGGAGAAACTCACCAGACCCTGCACAATGTATAGAAGAATATATAGAAGAACTCAGCTGGCCATGGATAATGCAGAGTTACATCTTTACACACTGTCACTATATAACAATGCATTATACAGGGCCAACTCTGTTCTACTAATAGGAGAAACTCACCAGACCCTGCACAATGTATAGAAGAATATATAGAAGAGCTCAGCTGGCTATGGATAATGCAGAGTTACATCTTTACACACTGTCACTTTATAACAATGCATTATACAGGGCCAACTCTGTTCTTCTAGCAGGAGAAACTCACCAGACCCTGCACAATGTATAGAAGAATATATAGAAGAGCTCAGCTGGCCATGGATAATGCAGAGTTACATCTTTACACACTGTCACTTTATAACAATGCATTATACAGGGCCAACTCTGTTCTTCTAGCAGGAGAAACTCACCAAACCCTGCACAATGTATAGAAGAATATATAGAAGAGCTCAGCTGGCCATGGATAATGCAGAGTTACATCTTTACATGCTGTCACTTTATAACAATGCATTATACAGGGCCAACTCTGTTCTTCTAGAAGGAGAAACTCACCAGACCCTGCACAATGTATAGAAGAATATATAGAAGAGCTCAGCTGGCCATGGATAATGCAGAGTTACATCTTTACACACTGTCACTTTATAACAATGCATTATACAGGGCCAACTCTGTTCTTCTAGAAGGAGAAACTCACCAGACCCTGCACAATGTATAGAAGAATATATAGAAGAGCTCAGCTGGCCATGGATAATGCAGAGTTACATCTTTACACATTGTCACTTTATAACAATGCATTATACAGGGCCAACTCTGTTCTTCTAGCAGGAGAAACTCACCAAACCCTGCACAATGTATAGAAGAATATATAGAAGAACTCAGCTGGCCATGGATAATGCAGAGTTACATCTTTACACACTGTCACTTTATAACAATGCATTATACAGGGCCAACTCTGTTCTTCTAGCAGGAGAAACTCACCAGGCCCTGCACAATGTATAGAAGAATATATAGAAGAGCTCAGCTGGCCATGGATAATACAGAGTTACATCTTTACACACTGTCACTATATAACAATGCATTATACAGGGCCAACTCTGTTCTACTAATAGGAGAAACTCACCAGACCCTGCACAATGTATAGAAGAATATATAGAAGAGCTCAGCTGGCCATGGATAATGCAGAGTTACATCTTTACACACTGTCACTATATAACAACGCATTATACAGGGCCAACTCTGTTCTTCTAGCAGGAGAAACTCACCAGACCCTGCACAATGTATAGAAGAATATATAGAAGAGCTCAGCTGGCCATGGATAATGCAGAGTTACATCTTTACACACTGTCACTTTATAACAATGCATTATACAGGGCCAACTCTGTTCTACTAATAGGAGAAACTCACCAGACCCTGCACAATGTATAGAAGAATATATAGAAGAACTCAGCTGGCCATGGATAATGCAGAGTTACATCTTTACACACTGTCACTATATAACAATGCATTATACAGGGCCAACTCTGTTCTACTAATAGGAGAAACTCACCAGACCCTGCACAATGTATAGAAGAATATATAGAAGAGCTCAGCTGGCCATGGATAATGCAGAGTTACATCTTTACACACTGTCACTTTATAACAATGCATTATACAGGGCCAACTCTGTTCTTCTAGCAGGAGAAACTCACCAGACCCTGCACAATGTATAGAAGAATATATAGAAGAGCTCAGCTGGCCATGGATAATGCAGAGTTACATCTTTACACACTGTCACTTTATAACAATGCATTATACAGGGCCAACTCTGTTCTTCTAGCAGGAGAAACTCACCAAACCCTGCACAATGTATAGAAGAATATATAGAAGAGCTCAGCTGGCCATGGATAATGCAGAGTTACATCTTTACATGCTGTCACTTTATAACAATGCATTATACAGGGCCAACTCTGTTCTTCTAGAAGGAGAAACTCACCAGACCCTGCACAATGTATAGAAGAATATATAGAAGAGCTCAGCTGGCCATGGATAATGCAGAGTTACATCTTTACACACTGTCACTTTATAACAATGCATTATACAGGGCCAACTCTGTTCTTCTAGAAGGAGAAACTCACCAGACCCTGCACAATGTATAGAAGAATATATAGAAGAGCTCAGCTGGCCATGGATAATGCAGAGTTACATCTTTACACATTGTCACTTTATAACAATGCATTATACAGGGCCAACTCTGTTCTTCTAGCAGGAGAAACTCACCAAACCCTGCACAATGTATAGAAGAATATATAGAAGAGCTCAGCTGGCCATGGATAATGCAGAGTTACATCTTTACATGCTGTCACTTTATAACAATGCATTATACAGGGCCAACTCTGTTCTTCTAGAAGGAGAAACTCACCAGACCCTGCACAATGTATAGAAGAATATATAGAAGAGCTCAGCTGGCCATGGATAATGCAGAGTTACATATTTACACATTGTCACTTTATAACAATGCATTATACAGGGCCAACTCTGTTCTTCTAGCAGGAGAAACTCACCAAACCCTGCACAATGTATAGAAGAATATATAGAAGAGCTCAGCTGGCCATGGATAATGCAGAGTTACATCTTTACACACTGTCACTTTATTACAATACATTATACAGGGCCAACTCTGTTATTCTAGCAGGAGAAACTCATCAGACCCTGCACAATGCATAGAAGAATATATAGAAGAGCTCAGCTGGCCATGGATAATGCAGAGTTACATCTTTACACACTGTCACTTTATAACAATGCATTATACAGGGCCAACTCTATTCTTCTAGCAAGAGAAACTCACCAGGCCCTGCACAATGTATAGAAGAATATATAGAAGAGCTCAGCTGGCCATGGATAATGCAGAGTTACATCTTTACACACTGTCACTTTATAACAATGCATTATACAGGACCAACTCTGTTCATCTAGCAGGAGAAACTCACCAGACCCTGCACAATGTATAGAGAATATATAGAAGAGCTCAGCTGGCCATGGACAATGCAGAGTTACATCTTTACACACTGTCACTTTATAACAATGCATTATACAGGGCCAACTCTCTTCTTCTAGCAGGAGGATTGTCCCTGCACCATGTATAGTTAAGTCAGTGAGATGGAAGGCTCATCTCACCGTTTATTGAATAGTACTCTCCATTGTCGTACATTGTAAGCTTACGAGCAGGGTTCTCTACCTCATGTACCAGTCTGTACTAGTTTGTCTAAATTAGTATGTAGTTCCTTTCTTTGCTCTGTACCAAGCGCTTCGAGAATTGGTGGCGCTGTACAAATAAATGTTAATGTTAATGTAAAGGACACATAACATGATTATTCTGTATTACTTACTTCAGGTAAACAGAACTCCGGCACTGAGTCTACAAACACCCGGCCAGAGCATTCCTTCAGCTCCTAGAAGCACAAACCCCAGGATTACACAGAGATAGACACAAGGCGGTCTCTGAATTTAATAAAAGACCAAACCAGCCATAAAATAATAATATTGTGCAGTACTCTGTCAATTAGGAAAATTTGACTAAACAATTTGGTTTAACAACAAATCTAAAAAAGGTATTATATTTAACTTATAGAATCTTTGCTCTGTATAGCAATATCAGGGGGTGGACATGTTTTAGAATCTTTGCTCTGTATAGCTCTATCAGGGGGCGGACATGTTTAGAATCTTTGCTCTATATAGCCCTAAAAGGAGCAGACATGTTGTTTAGAATCTTGGGTCAGAAATTTTTTCCATCTGACCAAAACGATTCTAAACCACATGTCCACCCCCCTGATAGAGCTACACGGAACACAGAGGGCTCAATAAGGTATTTTATTTGTATCCTTCCATTAAAGCATTTCTAAGTTAAGCGTCTATCACATGTGCATTTCAGAACTCTACCTTTTCAAACTGAGTACTTCCGTCTTTGGTGACCCAGCCAGGGAGTTTGGACAAGCGGGTGCTGGAAAAACAAACAAAAACACTATAATGAAACGTGGGAACAAGTGTAAAAAAAATAAATAACCCACTGATAATTTGGTGCCCCAGCCCAACATACCATTATATTTGACACAGTCTGAGCCAACAGGTGTGCAGTATAGAACAGCTGCATATAGTCAGCTGGATATGGACTTATTGAATAAGCACCAGTCTTAAGTATACATTTTAGAAGGCCTCTAGCTATAACAGTTGGAGTTTGGATCTGTGTGGCAAAGGGTAAGCCTCCCAGGTCAGTCAGTCAGTCTGTTTTAAGACTTAACGTGCTTCTCTATTCATCCCTCTGAGCCCAAAATGGTTTCTGGCGGTGCGTAGTTAATTATCAATCCTGACCATCCTTCTAAAAGCGAAAAATGGGCAAAGGACTACAACCCACTATAGATAGAGATTTCAAACCATGAAGAAAAAATATCCTAAACTCTGTGTGACTCTTCTACCCCCAGAAAGCTTAGAACGGTCAGAGAACCTTCAGAAAAATATTTTGCATGGGAAAGGACTAAAGTTCTAGATCATAAGACTTCAAGATGACAAAACCCAACCGTGTTCTAGAGCACAGTCCAGAATACTTGCAAGATTATAAGAAACACTGTTCCAGAGTGCGGAGATAGGAGGTCGCACCCGGGGAAGGGTGGGTCAATGTTCTTCTTTTTGGCAGTGATATATATTCATGATTCACGGCCACATCCTTCAAGGTTTTGAAGAGGGTACGTGGAAGGGTTTGCAGATAAAAATGGAGCCGGTTGCCAAGCTGGTCCGATCATAGCCCAGAAACTGACAGATGTAATATGTCATTATGATTTGTTTGCTCAGATTTCGGACGGATAGAGATCTATACCTGGAAGCTGAGCGCACAGAAGGTCCGTCCGGTAATAAGTAGGGACATTAGTTCCTCCATCTTTACCGGCATAAAAAAAAAAAAAGATTTACAAGTCCCACAAGATGCAAGTTACAGCAGGAATATTTTATCCTGTGCCCTGACCAGTGCTTTCTTACATAATAAATAATAAATAGTAATGAAATCGTAGGAAGTGTATTTAAGAATTAGAGATTAACTCCAGCCTACAAAAGATCATTTAAAGAAGGACTAATCGTTTGCAAAAGGTACTTTGAAAAAGCAGCATTGAAAAAATCTCAGAGACTTTGAAAAAAATTAAAATGAAATTATTATTATTTTTTTTTTTTAAGTGTTTATTCGTGAAAGAGAGTTGCAGGGAACGGAGAAGGGGATTTCAAAACTAAGACCAAAGCAGCAGGTTTAAAAAAATTCTCACGTTCAGCATTTTTAAACTGCTACTTTGTGCGTCAGCCATATAATTCTGGAAAGAAGAAAAAAGTCTGTCACTGTGAATGAGAATATGAACAGCTGGGAAGAATGGCAGTGATTTAGGAATAGGGTCTGACCGGCTGGGTGGTAACCGTATGTAGGACTAAGAGGGATGAAAGCTAGAGCCTCAGAAGGGATGTCCACAATGTCAGCACTGGAGTAGAACAGGAAGAATAGAACATACTGAAGATTTATAACTTAGTTGTTTATTTAAGCATATTTGCTATTGGCTTCAAAAGAAAGCTCTACTTCCCTGTAAAAGATCTCAAATAGAAGGGTACATTTTTTTTTATTTTTTTTTTTAACTGAAGACACAAAAAAACACAAATTCTTTCTGCCTACAAAAAAAAAAAATACCAAGCCCCCTTATCAAAAATCCACAAAGTTACCCCAGTGGGCAGCATTGGCTGAATAATAACCCAATTTGCAAACAAAACTTGTAACAGTCAAACCACAAATTTAACAACTTAACGAAAACAAAGATGTCAAACTAATTAACTCTTTAAATCCAGGGGTTTTTGCAAAAAAAAACAAAAAAACAACAACAACAAAAAAAAACAACTTGATTGCGGCCTTTATTACTGACTAATGCTTCCTTGGGTCCAGGACTTTAAAAGGTCTCAATAATTCACAATGATGCAGATGTCAGGACAGCAGGATGATGGATGAGAAGTCTTCGGACTCGGAGTGTCGGTAGACATGCTTCTCACATCCTCTGTGACTAGCTTGCCTGATCAGACTATGCACAGGGCTTGACAAGTTCCAGGGGCCCGGGCTCTTCAAATCCCTACTGCTGGCTCCCAAAATTTCTGACTATGTTACATCAAACTCTATTGAAGTGCCGATACCCTGGCTCCTAAATATATTCCAAGCACACTTTGCCACAGGGTAGGCACATCCCAGAGCAGCACATTGGCTACGAGAAAAGGATGTATCCTTCTGGAGTGTCTAAAGTTTACAGGGAGTTTGGATTGCCACAATCCAGCACTAGATCAGGGAACTCCATATCCTATGATGCACGGTCAGTTGTAAAGCCTTTTAAATAAATGAATCCTGTCTCAATAATACACTATGTTACCAGGGCGAGTACGGTCACGGGGCGAGTACGGTCCCGGGGCGAGTACGTACCCGGGGCGAGTACGTACCCGGGGCGAGTACGTACCCGGGGCGAGTACGTACCCGGGGCGAGTACGTTACCAGGGTGGTTCATTTCGCTGGGTAATTACTATTACACAACTTAAAAGGGACTAAACATTGCTTATTGTGGTAATACCCAAAACAGTAATGGAAGAGAGTATATTTAAAAGAAGAAAAATTACCACAACTAGAGGATATAGTCTTAAATTAGAGGGGCAATGATTTAAAGTATTACTTTACTGAGAGGGTAGTGGATGTATGGCATAGTCTTCCAGTAGAAGTGGTAGAGGTTAATACAGTGAAGGAGTTTAAGAATGTATGGGATAGGTATAAGGCTATCCTAGATATAAGATAAGGTCAGGGACTAATGAAAGTATTACTTTACTGAGAGGGTAGTGGGTGTATGGAATAGTCTTCCAGTAGAAGTGGTAGAGGTTAATACAGTGAAGGAGTTTAAGCATGCATGGGATAGGTATAAGGCTATCCTAGATATAAGATAAGGCCAGGGACTAATGAAAGTATTACTTTACTGAGAGGGTAGTGGGTGTATGGAATAGTCTTCCAGTAGAAGTGGTAGAGGTTAATACAGTGAAGGAGTTTAAGCATGCATGGGATAGGTATAAGGCTATCCTAGATATAAGATAAGGCCAGGGACTAATGAAAGTATTACTTTACTGAGAGGGTAGTGGATGTATGGAATAGTCTTCCAGTAGAAATGGTAGAGGTTAATACAGTGAAGGAGTTTAAGCATGCGTGGGATAGGTATGAGGCTATCCTAGATATAAGATAAGGCCAGGGACTAATGAAAATATTACTTTACTGAGAGGGTAGTGGATACATGGAATAGTCTTCCAGTAGAAGTGGTAGAGGTTAATACAGTGAAGGAGTTTAAGCATGCATGGGATAGGTATAAGACTATCCTAGATATAAGATAAGGCCAGGGACTAATGAAAGTATTACATTACTGAGAGGGTAGTGGATACATGGAATAGTCTTCCAGTAGAAGTGGTAGAGGTTAATACAGTGAAGGAGTTTAAGCATGCATGGGATAGGTATAAGGCTATCCTAGATATAAGATACGGCCAGGGACTAATGGAAGTATTACTTTACTGAGAGGGTAGTGGATGTATGGAATAGTCTTCCAGTAGAAGTGGTAGAGGTTAATACAGTGAAGGAGTTTAAGCATGCATGGGATAGGTATAAGGCTATCCTAGATATAAGATAAGGCCAGGGACTAATGAAAGTATTACATTACTGAGAGGGTAGTGGATACATGGAATAGTCTTCCAGTAGAAGTGGTAGAGGTTAATACAGTGAAGGAGTTTAAGCATGCATGGAATAGGTATAAGGCTATCCTAGATATAAGATAATGCCAGGGACTAATGAAAGTATTACATTACTGAGAGGGTAGTGGATGCATGGAATAGTCTTCCAGTAGAAGTGGTAGAGGTTAATACAGTGAAGGAGTTTAAGCATGCATGGGATAGGTTTAAGGCTATCCTAGATATAAGATAAGGCCAGGGACTAATGAAAGTATTACTTTACTGAGAGGGTAGTGGATGTATGGAATAGTCTTCCAGTAGAAGTGGTAGAGGTTAATACAGTGAATTAGTTTAAGCATGCGTGGGATAGGTATAAGGCTATCCTAGATATAAGATAAGGCCAGGGACTAATGAAAGTATTACATTACTGAGAGGGTAGTGGATGTATGGAATAGTCTTCCAGTAGAAGTGGTAGAGGTTAATACAGTGAATTAGTTTAAGCATGCGTGGGATAGGCACAAGGCTATCCTAGATATAAGATAGGAAACTGGGGAATAATAAAAGTATTTAGAAAATTGTGCAGACTAGATGGACCGAATGGTTCTTATCTGCCGGTGACACATTCTATGTTAATACAAAGTTATATAAATGATCTATACATTGTGTTGGCAAAGTTGCAGCAAATGCATAAAATAAGAGAAAAATATGTGTTCATTGTGCCTGTGACATCACATGTGGCTTGGTAATTGTGTCATTTGCATATTAATCCACAAGGTGATGTCATACACAGACACATTGAAAACACATTTTTCTCTTATTTTATGCATTAGCATGCAAAGCTGACCCCTGCCAGGAATCAAACCTGCAAGCCAGAGAACTGAGCACTAGTCCACAGAGTCATCGCTCTTGGTAGGGTACTCACCGAGTCTATTCTCCCTAAACACTGCATAAATGATCTGTTATGAGCAATTCTGGGGGTAAGGTGCTACAATTGGCTCTATCAACAGGGACGTTCTATTGGTTTCTATGGTATCCTGACTCAGCGCTGGCAACGTACCTGTGGACCAGGGGGAGCGGAAGGAAGCTCAGTGCGGAGGTCATGTCCAGGCTGCAGTCCAGCATGATAGTGGTAGATTTGAATTTGAGGATGTTGCATGGCAGTGTAGGATGGCCAGACAGACAGTACTGAAATCAGACAAACACAACCATCAAATATTAAAAGGACAACTGTCGGCACAAAGTGTACTTAGGCTTAAATAAAAGATTTATAATTTGTAGATGTGGCCGAACCAACCTCGCCACTATGTTCTGGAGAAGCCTGGTTGCTCGCCTGCTGCCTCTGGACTATGGCCCCATGGTAAAAGCTTGTATTTTCCCCTGCAGAAAGGCTTGTTCGTGCCTTTCTGCCTGGGTGTTGGGTAGATTGAATCTACCGAACCAACTCACGAATGAACGGACCACCTGGGTAAGGGATGTGCCATAGCACTATACGTTAATATTGTTAGTTATATTCTGTTGGTATATTGGTTATGTGTAATGTTTAATTCTGTTAGTAAACCACTCTGAAGGTTTATAATGTGACAGTGACTCCAATAGTTTTACTCCAACATCCATTGTTCTGTAGTAACTGGATTAACTGGTAAACTGATTATGTTGTGTACATTATGTTTCTTACTGTGTGTCTACTCACTGTATGGTAATTTGGTTTGCAGTCTGAATGTCTAATGATTTCCTAGCCCCAGTTAGTTGGAGAACTATGTTTAGTTCCACCCCCCCCCCCCCCCCCATTGTATACTGTCTGTGATGTCATGGGCATTTTTTTTTTTTTTATAAGTCTGTGTTGTTACACATATAAAGGTGTTGTTCTTCTTGCTGTACCTAACTGCTAGATGTCCTGTCTATTTGGGTACAAAGAGCAAGGGTCCAGAAAGACTTGCTGGGTGTGACAGTCCGTTACAATTGGTGGCAAGCGACGGAATGGTTCCAGTAGGACAAACTACAAGGCAACACCATTTCCTGGATTTATAATTTGAGGGCAACGCATGTCTCAGTACAGCAACCCTGACAGCAGCAGGATGGAACCAGGCTGGAACCAAACAGCAGTTCCATACGAGGAGGAAGACCTGGATGGCCGGGATGCAATAAGGAAAGGCATCTGGTACCAGGCACTGGATAACGTACAGTATCAGCGGGGCGAGGGACTCCCCAGCGAGGAGCAGCGACAGCAGACGCGACTGGCACTGCGGATGCCCTTCCTGGGAGAGCAGCCCCTGGAGCAATGGGTAAAGGAGCTCGAGCACCGGGTATGGCAGGAGCTATGGCTAGAGGATGCCTACCAGGCACTCTGGTGGTATACAGTTCGGTATACACCCTGGACAGTGGAGCATGATAACCCGGAGGGAGAAGAGTTTAATGGCCCTGGCTTGCTGTGGGAGGCTTTCACAGAACCTGACTTTGGGAGCCCTGATGAGACCCGGTTCCAAGATATTTTTGACTGGAGGGAGGGTATGCAAGTCTGGGATGACCCCCACAAAGTGAGACCAGACTTGACGCACCTAGTATCCCTGGAATGGGAACTGGAGAAGGATTACAAACTCCTGTTCCGCTCCATTGAGGATACCCAGCTGGAGAACATCGTGGCAGACGACCCAGGTCCAGAGCCTTTCAGCTGGGAGGATATCGTCGAGATATACTGGGAGGACCTCCAGACGGCAAGTGGAGATGGGACCGAGGTCTCTCCACTGGCCCCACAGGGAGAGGAGAGCATCGTCTCCATCCCCCAGCGGCAGTGTTATATGCAGGGAATAGGGAGCCCAGTCTACATTCCCCAGTGGCAGTGTGATTTGCAGGGAACAGAGAGCCCAGTCTCCTTTCCCCAGCGGCAGGCTGAGTTACAGGGGGCAGAGACAGTCGGTCCTGTCCCCCAGCGGCAGAGTGTTTTATTGGGAGAGAAGAGCCTTGTCCTCCCTCCCCAGCGGCAGAGTGTTTTATTGGGAGAGGAGAGCCTTGTCCTCCCTCCCCAGCGACAGATACAGCAGGGAATAGAGAGCCCAGCCTCCTTTCCCCAGCGGCAGAGTGTCCAGCAGGGAATAGAGAGCCCAGTCTCCTTTCCCCAGCGGCAGGCTGAGTTACAGGGGGCAGAGACAGTCGGTCCTGTCCCCCAGCGGTAGAGTGTTTTATCGGGAGAGGAGAGCCTTGTCCTCCCTCCCCAGCGGCAGAGTGTTTTATTGGGAGAGGAGAGCCTTGTCCTCCCTCCCCAGCGGCAGATAGAGCAGGGAATAGAGAGCCCAGTCTCCTTTCCCCAGCAGCAGGACATTGTATTGGGAGCAGAGACAGTCTGTCTCCCTCCCCAGCGGATGGGAGAGGAGCTTGTTACCCCCTCTCCCCAGCGACAGCTTAACGTACCAGGGGGAGACAGTAAGCCCCACAACCGTGCAGATGGAACCGTGGTCTCTGCACTTACAGCACAGGGGGTAGGGACAGTCGGTCCTGTCCCCCAGCAACAGGGCTGTTTAGCCAAAGGGGAGAAAGTCAGTCTCCCCCCACAGCAGCATGGTGGTTTGTCCAAAGGGGAGACAATCGGTCTCCCCCTCCAGCAGCAGAGCTGTGTATCCAAAGGGGAGACAGTCGGTCACCCCCTCCAGCAACCAGGCTCCAACCAGGCTACTTCTGTGGTAGTGTTGGCACCAGGGCAGAGTACCGCTGGTCTCTGCCCACTCAGCAACCCACATAGGCAGCCTACCAGTCCCCCACACAGCCGTGGTGAGGCACCTGGACATGGACAAGTTTCTCCCTTACTCAGGTGTAGTAACCATTTATTGTGGGTGGGCTGTACTGCTGTTTCTGCTTTGTGGGTGGGCTGCTGGACTAAACAGGGCACTGACCGGCAGGAGGTCAGATACCCTGTTAGTCTGTTTGGAAAAGGGGAGAGATGTGGCGGAACCAAACTCGCCACTTTTTTCTGGAGAAGTCTGGTTGCTCGCCTGCTGCCTCTGGACTATGGCCCCATGGTAAAAGCTTGTATTTTCCCCTGCAGAAAGGCTTGTTCGTGCCTTTCTGCCTGGGTGTTCGGTAGATTGAATCTACCGAACCAACTCACAAATGAACGGACCACCTGGGTAATGGATGTGCCATAGCACTATACGTTAATATTGTTTGTTAGTTATATTCTGTTGGTATATTGGTTATGTGTAATGTTTAATTCTGTTAGTAGACCACTCTGAAGGTTTATAATGTGACAGTGACTCCAATAGTTTTACTCCAACATCCATTGTTCTGTAGTAACTGGATTAACTGGTAAACTGATTATGTTGTGTACATTATGTTTCTTACTGTGTGTCTACTCACTGTATGGTAATTTGGTTTGCAGTCTGAATGTCTAATGTTTTCCTAGCCCCAGTTAGTTGGAGGACTATGTTTAGTTCCATCCCCCCCATTGTATACTAATGTCTGTGATGTCATGTGCATGTTTTTTTTTAGAAGTCTGTGTTATTACACAAATAAAGGAGTTGTTCTACTTGCTGTACCTAACTGCTAGATGTCCTGTCTATCTGGGTACAAAGAGCAAGGGTCCAGGAAAGACTTGCTGGGTGTGACGGTCCGTTACAGTAGACATTTTAAACATAAATACTTTAATGAAAGTATATAAATAAAGCACCTTATTGAGCCCTCTTTGCTCTGTATAGCACTATCAGGAGGCGGACATGTTGGATCAGATGGTTCAGATGTTCCTTTATCTAACCCACGATTCTAAACAACATGTGCGCCTCCTGATAGAGCTATACAGAGTAAAGATTCTAAACAACATGTCTGCCCCCTGATAGAGCTATACAGAGCAAAGATTCTAAACAACATGTCCGCCCCCTAATAGAGCTATAGAGAGAAAAGATTCTAAACAAGATGTCTGCCCCCTGACAGAGCTATACAGAGCAAAGATTCTAAACAACATGTCTGCCCCCTGATAGAGCTATACAGAGCAAAGATTCTAAACAACATGTCCGCCCCCTGACAGAGCTATACAGAGCGAAGATTCTAAACAACATGTCCGCCCCCTGACAGAGCTATACAGAGCAAAGATTCTAAACAACATGTCCGCCCCCTGACAGAGCTATACAGAGCAAAGATTCTAAACAACATGTCCGCCCCCTGATAGAGCTATACAGAGCAAAGATTCTAAACAACATGTCCGCCCTCTGATAGAGCTATACAGAGCAAAGATTCTAAACAACATGTCCGCCCCTGATAGAGCTATACAGAGCAAAGATTCTAAACAACATGTCCACCCCCTGATAGAGCTATACAGAGCAAAGATTCTAAACAACATGTCCGCCCTCTGATAGAGCTATACAGAGCAAAGATTCTAAACAACATGTCCGCCCTCTGATAGAGCTATACAGTGTGTCACAAAGTGAATTCTGGCAGCCTGTCTGACTGGGGTTCTTGGAGGGGCCTGAGGGCCAAACACCTCCCTGTAGATTATGGACACTGGCTTATGTACCATAACTCTATACGTTAATATTGTTAGTTAGTTATATTATGTTAGTGTATTGGTTTATGTGTAACGTTTAATTCTGTGAGTAGACCACTCTGGAGGGTTGTAATGTGTCAGTGACTAGAATTGATAGTTTACTCCAATATCCATTGTTCTGTATTAACTGGATTAACTGGTAAACTGATTATGTTGTGTCCATTATGGGCTTACTGTGTGTCTACTCACCGTATGGTCATTCCTATTTGGTTTGCAGTCTGAAAGTCTAATGTATTCCTAGCCCCGGTTAGTTGGAGAACTATGTTTAGTTCCATCCCCCCCATTGTATACTAATGTCTGTGATGTCATGTTTATGTCTTTATATAAGTCTGTGTTGTTTGACAAATAAAGGAGTTGTTCTTCTTGCTGTACCCAACTGCTAGATGTCCTGTCTATTTGGGTACAAAGAGCAAGGGTCCAGAAAGACTTACTGGGTGAATGCTGAGCTGTAATTGGGGGCTTAGGAGGTGATTTCACACAACGAACAGAGGGTCTAATACGTCCGGTAGACGGTCCGTTACACAGAGCAAAGATTCTAAATAACATGTTTGCCCACTGATAGAGCTATACAGAGCAAAGATTCTAAACAACATGTCTGCCCCCTGATAGAGCTATATAGAGCAAAAATTCTAAACAACATGTCAGTCCCCTGATAGAGCTATATAAGCATAATGGGCACACTCCAGAGTCTGCTGTGAGAACAGGAGGAGAAAAAGGCAAGAGAGAAGGGGGGCGAGAGATAAAAGAGTTTAGCTGGCGGGGTGACAGGCTAATGTGTACTGCTGTAAGTCGGACCTCTAATTATCAGTGCATTAACTGCTGCTAAACTGTTTTTCTGCACTTAAGCAGGACCACAGTTGACTCTCCCTGACCAGCCTCTGATACCCCCATTTAAACTGGCTGCCTCCATCAGACCGGTGTTAGCCAAAGGAGCAAATCCGCCCCTCTCCAAACTGGGAAATGATGCCAAAATTAGAAACCAGCAATAACCCCATTACAATTCACCCTATGTCCCCGGGGATATCCCTGCATAGATGGAGGAGGGGTTATTTAATATAATAACAGTATGATAAAATGCTTGAAATGAATGTCACATACACTGTGAATGTAGATAAGTTAAAAAAAAAACAGATCTATACATTGTGTTGCAGAATTGCAAGGAAATGCATAAAATAAGAGATTTTTTTTTTTTTTTTTTTTTAACGTGCATCTTTGGTGTCTCCAGCTTATGACATCACCTGTGGCTGGATATGCAAATGAACTAATTTTCCATGGGAAATTCATTTGCATATCCAGCCGATACGGTCAGTAACTTGGGGGACATGACTGCCGGTCAGAGGATGACCTGGTACCTTAAATAGACCCACCCATCCTTGGACGACTCGTTTTTTTTTTGTTTATCTTTGCAAACTATCAAGGGTTACTGGGAATTTTTAACTGCAAGTTAGACCAGCACCTTCCCCCAGCCACAAATTGACCTGCTGCATTTCCTGACGTCATCAGCAGAGCAGCATTGGAACGCACAAAGTTTGCACCAGAAGTTCCCATTGGGTGAACTGCGCATGCGAGCGATCACTCAATGGCGGGCATCCGCAGTTCACCAGATGGGAATTTCTAAATTCACCGAATTTTGTGGTAGAACGCCGGCACAACCCGGAGGTTCGTTTCTGGTGGAGGCGGCGGGCACATTTATACGCAGGCGCACTCACTTATAGTGCTCCTATTTGGCGCTGATGTCGTGTGCGCCATGTTTAAACATAACTGCCTCACTAACCAGAACTGCTAAACAAAAATGCTGACAACTTGTCCGGGTTCCACACTAAAGGTTACTGCACAAGTTGACTGAAATAGACTTGGCTGGCTATTGGCTGAATGATAGAATGCAAAGAGTGGTGGTAAATGGTAAGTTCTCAAATAGGACAAAAGGTGATAACTGGAGTGCCTCACAGATCTGTCCTGGGTTCTCTTTTTAAATTTGTTTATTAATGACCTCCCAGTGTCTCAGTGTTCGCCAATGACACAAAATTAAGTAGGGTAACACAGTCTGAATTAGAGGTGTCTTCAATGCAAGAGGATTTGGACAAATTGGGTTACTGGGCAGATAAATGGCATATGAGATTCAATATATGCAAATTATGCATTTTGGGTATAATATTAAAAAAAATCAACATTTTCTGGGCACCTTCTCTAAAAATAACATGATGGAACAGGAAAAAGAGGAAGGCTACAAACTTATAAAGAATGGCTATAAAAGTTACATTTGTAGACGCTAGAGAAACAGTGTCTTACATGCTATGCGATAACGTTATATAAATATATCCAGGGCCCATACCAAAGGCTCTCCAAAGAGTAAAAGAAAAGTACAAAGAACAAGAAGTCACTAGCTAAGACTTGAAGACACTTAGTCTACAACAGCGGAATGGATTCTTTTTACGATAAGGACAATAAAGGTATGAAATCCACTGGCGGTGCTAATCAATACCGTATTTACTTGAATGTCAGACTACCCTGATTATAAGACGACCCCCCCAACTTTGGATATTTATTTAGGAAAAAGCGAAAAAAGACTGATTATAAAACAACCTTATAGGGAAATTTTTTTTGGAAAAAATGCATTTCTTGGTTTTATTCCCTTATATTTGCAAATCTGCAACCACCCGACTCACTGGTGTCTAATGGGGGAGGGGGGGAGGGGGGGGGCAACCGGTGAAGGTCTGTGAGATGAACGCAGCACGCAGATATCCACAGGCTGTCACTGAGTAGGATTCAGGTCCCCTGCAGCACTGCAAGGTACCTGGATCCTAGTCTAATAGTCTGACCTCTACATCAGGTCTGATTAGAAGGCGACCTTTAATATAAGAAGAGGGGACCTTTTCAGAGTAGTTGCTCTTAAAAAATCCCTGTCTTATATTCAAGGGCTATGTATGTAAAAAATGGTTTGCCTTCCTTTGGATTAACAGCAATAAACAAAGACAGGGGTTGAACAATACGGACGCAAGTCTTTTTTTCCAACCTAGTCGGCTATGAAACAATGCAGTCCTGTGCTGCAATTTATACATCAGCGCTGCTTTTTAAAAAGGGAGACGGCACATCAAACAAAAGTTAGATCAATGCATATGTGAGATTATTATTTTAATATATGCATGTTTCAAACTGGTAGAAACCCTGAGCTGGTAAGTTTTAAAAAGAGTGAAGTCTGGGGGAGGGGGGGGCGGGGTCTTGGGGGGCAGTTCAAACTGTGGGACAATCAGAAGGAATTTTCCATTGGTATTCATGCTGATTAATCCACTTTTAGAAATGTAACCCCCCCCCCCGTGTTTTGGTTCTATAAAAAGAAAATAATAATAAATAATAGTAATAATAATTGCAGTTTTATTGTTCTATAAAGAAAGTAATACTTGTCTTGTCTGCAGAGTATGCAGCATTGATGGGCAGAGTGCAGGTCTAATGATGCTCAGCCAGCCATATGGGGTTAGTGGTTGTGAGGGGTTTATATTATAATGAAGAGATGGAGCATGCTGGACATGGGTAGCTAGGCATCAGCTGCCACCAACCTGCTGCATTACAATATAATAAAGCTCACCCCTGATCAGGCAGTGAGGGCTACATGGCAATGAATCCAATGCATGGACCCACTCATTACATTAACACCATAGTAACAGCAGAACCTCACCAGCTTCATGATGTCCAACTCCTTGGTCTCCCAGTCAGCTTGACTTCCTGGACCCGCGTGCGCGCGCTGCCTGCCGGGAGTTGTAGTCTTGTTTGGGGCTGCCCGCGTCATTCGCCCGAGCGCGTGACGTGCCTGTCTCGGGCACGCCGTGTGTTATTATTCCCTTTCACAGTCTGGAAGAGCGGGTGGGCGGGGCGGGGCAAGCCTGGGAGGTGCGCGTGGCATTCTGGGAGCTGTAGTCCGCATGCGGGGCTCTGCCAAACGCTCCCCGGGGAGCAGCCAGCGGTGCCGGAGACTACAAGTCCCAGAGTCTCCCCACGGGCCCGCTGGGTTGGTGAGCTGCGCGCTGCTGACTGCCAACATGGCGGCGGGGAGACAGACAAAGGCACGGCTGCCTGGGATGTGACTGGTTGGGAGAGTGCAGGGATCCGCTGGGTGTCAGACAGTGACATCTCCCCAAGAGGGGATCCTGAGCCCTGGGAGACCCCGCTGCCTTTATTAGTGAGGTGAGAGACAGCAGAACTGCCCCCATTTATAACTACCCTAATACCCCTCTCACAGTGACCCCTCCCCTATCACACTCACTTCTTACTGGATCATCCTTCTCTTGTCCACTCCTGCCCCCTGTCTTCTACCAGTCCTCCTGCCCCTCCATTCTACCCTCCTACCAGTCCTCCTGCCCCTCCATTCTACCCTCCTACCAGTCCTCCTGCCCCTCCATTCTACCCTCCTACCAGTCCTCCTGCCCCTCCATTCTACCCTCCTACCAGTCCTCCTGCCCCTCCATTCTACCCTCCTACCAGTCCTCCTGCCCCTCCATTCTACCCTCCTGCCAGTCCTCCTGCCCCTCCATTCTACCCTCCTGCCAGTCCTCCTGCCCCTCCATTCTACCCTCCTGCCAGTCCTCCTGCCCCTCCATTCTACCCTCCTACCAGTCCTCCTGCCCCTCTATTCTACCCTCCTACCAGTCCTCCTGCCCCTCCATTCTACCTTTCTACCCTCCTACCAGTCCTCCTGCCCCTCCATTCTACCCTCCTACCAGTCCTCCTGCCCCTCCATTCTACCCTCCTACCAGTCCTCCTGCTCCTCCATTCTACCCTCCTACCAGTCCTCCTGCTCCTCCATTCTACCCTCCTACCAGTCCTCCTGCTCCTCCATTCTACCCTCCTACCAGTCCTCCTGCCCCTCCATTCTACCCTCCTGCCCCTCCATTCTACCTTTCTACCCTCCTACCAGTCCTCTTGCCCCTCCATTCTACCCTCCTTCCAGTACTCCTGCCCCTCCATTCTACCTTCCTGCCCCTCCTTTCTACCCTCCATTCTACCTTTCTGCCCCTCTATTCTACCTTCCTACCAGTCCCCCTGGACCTCCATTCTACCCTCCTACTATCCACTCCTGCCCCTCCTCCTCCACTGTTCCCCCTGCCCCTCCGTTCTACTCTCCACTCCTGCCCCTTCATCTTTAACAGTATCACATTACCCTCAAAATCCCCTTTATATGTCCTTCACCTGCCCCTTGTCTTCCAATGCTGCCCCTTCACCCTCCTTTTATTTAAGTGTTCCCCAGTTTCACCCTCTCCTCCCCCCCCCCCCCTTCTTCAAAAAGTTCTATCCCTGCCTGGTGCCTGCATATACCAGAGCAATGTTTTTACAGACTGTGTGATGCTGGGCTGTGCTCTGTGTATGTTGTGTTTAAGTTGTGTTACTGGCTCTGTAACCTATTTCTATCCTTTAGTATCACGGAAAGGACATTTTTGCAAAGTAATATTACTACTATTGTTTTAAGTCATCTATATTATCTCTGGTATGTTATCCATATAGGCTTCTTTACTGTACATTATGTGCTCTTATACTTTTACCACTGATTCTGTTTGAAGCATAAGGTATGACTGACATGGCTGTCATTTATATTGCTTGCCGAATAGTCTCTCTATTCTTCATATATCATGTCACTAAGGTATAATACAGCGTAAATGTATTTGGACTGTAATCTGTCAAACTGCTGTGTTTTGTCTCATTTATTTCTAGTGTGTATGAAGCACTGATTGCATGGACAAAGCAATAAAAAGCTTATTTTTTTCATTGTTTATTTGGGAAAACACACTGTGCCCCCCCCCCCCCCCCCCCCCCCCCGTGGAGAATGCCCACTTTATAAAGTGTCTATACTGGTCTCTGATCAATACTATTATTTAAGATGCCAAGTTGGATGGAGCAGTTTGTACGCTAAGGTTATCCTGACTCGTGTTGTGGTTCGATATCAGGAGGTCTAGTAGTTGAATCCTGGGTGAAATGATATATATATATATATATATATATAATCTCGGCGTCTGTATAAAGATGAGTATTTTGGCTCTTACCAGCAGGTGCAGCTTTGTCCTGGGAGTGAAACGTAAGGGTGCTTTGTACATTTAACCTTTGGCATGCAGACGGGATGGATATTGCTCCCCAGAGCACCGAATTAGTGTCAATTACAGGCACTGTATGTGACTGTATTGGTGCCTTGTGTTTGGAAGTGTCATTGTCACACATGTCAATCTGCAAAGGCTTCTTCCAGACAGTGCAATATAAACACATTGATCTATCTTTACTGTGCCTAATCTTAAATAATCCTGATTTTAACAATAGGTGAGATGTTTGATAGGAGTGTGTAATATGCAGACTTAACTGTCTTTTTATTTATTTTTTAAAGGTGTGTGTATTCTCCCCCCCCCCCCCCCCCTCCATCTAATTCTGTATGCAAGCTTGTTTGCAATTTACCTTTTTTATTTGTAATTTTATAATGTGATCGTTGAAGCGGTCTACTGAGTTTTGTGGGTGGTGTGGTCAAGAAGGAAGTTGTGGTGGATAATCCATACTCTAGTAAACAAAGTTTTAGGTGCAAATATATTCACAATTTGATTTATTTGGTACCAGTCAACGTTTCAGTCTCTTTACAAAAGCTTGTGAGCAGGTCTATACTTTCTGTATTGGCCTGCCTCTGTACATCTAAGTATTCATGTAATGTAAAATAGTGTGTGGGTCATTTTGGGATAGATGTATATGGTTCATTAGAAATTTATAAAGTGAAAGAACACAAATGTACTTTATTGAGCCGTCTTTGCTCAATAATCAGGGGGCTGACATGTTTAGAATGTTGGGTCGCATCTACCTTCGTCTCACCCAACATTCTAAAAATGTCTGCCTTCTGCAGGGCTCAGTACGGTACTTTTGTATTTATATTCTTTCATTAAAGCATTTCTATTTAAAATATTTACACTTAATCTATCAATTAAACATACATTTCTTTCTTTTTTTCTGACAGTTGTCCAATTCTTTTTGTGCTGCAAAGATACATTAATTAATATATATATATATATATATATCTATATATATATATATCAGTTTGGTAACGTAAAGCATTAATAATTCATTAGTTTGGCTTGTGTACTTTGGCTCCCACGTTTAAGACAACTGAACATTTTGTTTATAGTGCATGTTATTTGTATGTGTTCAATGTCCTGTTTCTGTTAAGTATGCATGGATTACACTCTACAAACATACAGGTGGCTGAGCGATTCAATGCATATCTGTCGTCTTCTATTAATAAAACATTCGTCAGCGTGTCTGCCCCAACTTGTAAGAGCTCTGATGGGTTATTATCTAGAAAGATCGCTCCATTTTTTTTTTACTGTCTGGATGATTTTTTTTTATTATCTTCAATACTTCCTGTGCTAAATTTGGCGTTTTCGTCATCTCCCTGTTCATTTGGGTCACATTTGCACAGTGAAGTCCTTGAGATTCGGGACACATTGTACTCCTGCTCTGGAGTTCCTTCAAGCAGCCATGCAAAAACTGAATTATTCATGGCTTTTTTTTTTTTCCTTCATTTTTAAACAGATATAATTAGTTCAAGACCATATGGGTGAGACGGTCTGTTTTTAACCCCCTTATTGCTAAATCTGTGCAGTACGTTGCTGGCCTTTAAGTAAGTAAACAATAAACCCATATTTTTCATTTGTTTCCCTTTTAGGATTACATGCACGGATTGGCAGCAGATGTAGCAGGCAATGCATTTTGTATTGCCCAATCCTGTGTGCACATCCTGTGATAGTTTAACATAAGTTATACAATCATTTTTATTTTTTATTTTTTTTTTCCGGTGTGGAATCTAGATCGACTCCATAAGGATTTAAATCAAGGTGCGGCGTGCATCATGCCACTTGGTGATGTCATAAACCGGAGACCACACCAGTTATACATCCTTTTTTTTTTTTTACTATATATATTCCCAGTGGAACATGCTTTGCGCTGGACAGTCCCGGAGATGACGCTCTTGTCCGACTCTCCTGGCGAGTTCTACCTCGGTCTCACTTTTCGGGAAAGAGTTCAGTGGCAATCCTGCAGTCGTGATGTCATCCTCCGGTGTCTGGGACGACACATACGCTGCATGTTGACGTGACTGCTTCGGTGCTGCTGCTGATACGCAAACCTCCCAAGCCCCGCCCACTGCCGTCCCAATTTGCCTGGGGCAGACGATAGTAGATATGGCCTAAACAAGGTTTGGGTGACTGTCCCTTTAAAAGTTGTGTTGGAAGGACACGCAGGTTGGTGATTTAATGGCGGATTTTTGATATCCACCATTACTCTAACAACTCCTAGAATTGGTCTCTTCTTAGGAGAACACCTTCCTTTGTCCAAAAACCATATTGTGACCAATAGTTTTGCTCTTGTACCCAGGGATTTACACATTTCTGTATACTTTAGGAGTCAGCCTGGTTATTTTTTAGGAGTCAGCCTGGTTATTTTTTAGGAGTCAGCCTGGTTATTTTTTAGGAGTCAGCCTGGTTATTTTTTAGGAGTCAGCCTGGTTATTTTTTAGGAGTCAGCCTGGTTATTTTTTAGGAGTCAGCCTGGTTATTTTTTAGGAGTCAGCCTGGTTATTTTTTAGGAGCCAGCCTGGTTATTTTTTAGGAGCCAGCCTGGTTATTTTTTAGGAGTCAGGAAAATGAAATTACTATAGCATTCTCTGTAAAACAATTAGAAAAGTTAGGAGCCAGGAGTAGGGATTTTTAGAAAGCCTGGTTCCTGGGATGTTGTAAAAAGCCCATACTTTACTTTCAGTGAGAGCCTTACAGCGTTTGACACGTATCTCACAATGTGTGCCACATAGGCCTCCACTGCAGTTGTGAACTACATATCCCATGACTCTGGTGAGCTGGTTTTCAATTCATGGTGGTCTGACAGCAGCACAATTGCCGCGCCACGTCCTTGTGTATCCACACGGTTTGGGAAACACATCTAAGCACATGTAGCTTAGAAATCGGCTTACTCTGCGTTATGCTGCTCATGATGGGAGTTGGCATGTGTGACCATATGGAAGCCTAGAGCAGCCTCTCCCCTAGGTGTATCGTCCTGAAGGGGTCCAGTCAGTGACTGTGTCTCGCCCCAGGATTCTGGTCTCCGTAGAGGGACTTTGCACAGTGAGGCAGTAGCTGGCATCATACTGTGACCAAAGCCAGGGCAGACCTCTACCCACTGGAGAGGGACAGCTGACAGATCCGAAGACTCTGCCGTTGGAATGGACACTGTCACGAAGTGAATTCTGGCAGCCTGTCTGACTGGGGGTCTTGGAGGGGCCTGAGGGCCAAACACCTCCCTGTAGATTATGGACACTGGCTTATGTACCATAACTCTATACGTTAATATTGTTAGTTAGTTATATTCTGTGAGTATATTGGTTAATGTGTAATGTTTAATTCTGTGAGTAGACCACTCTGGAGGGTTATAATGTGACAGTGACTCCAATAGTTTACTCCAACATCCATTGTTCTGGATTAACTGGTAAACTGATTATGTTGTGTCCATTATGGGCTTACTGTGTGTCTACTCACCGTATGGTCATTCCTATTTGGTTTGCAGTCTGAAAGTCTAATGTATTCCTAGCCCCGGTTAGTTGGAGAACTATGTTTAGTTCCATCCCCCCCATTGTATACTAATGTCTGTGATGTCATGTTTATGTCCTTTTTATAAGTCTGTGCTGTTACACAAATAAAGGAGTTGTTCTACTTGCTGAACCTAATTGCTAGATGTCCTGTCTATTTGGGTACAAAGAGCAAGGGTCCAGGAAAGACTTGCTGGGTGAATGCTGAGCTTTAATTGGGGGCTAAGGAGGTTATTTCCTACAACGGGCAGAGGGTCTACTATGTCCGGTAGACGGTCCGTTACAGACACACAACCAGTATAGGAGGGGAACAGGAATGGACACGCACCAGTATAGGAGGGAAACAGGAATGGACACACACCAGTATAGGAGGGGAACAGGAATGGACACGCACCAGTATAGGAGGGGAACAGGAATGGACACGCACCAGTATAGGAGGGGAACAGGAATGGACACGCACCAGTATAGGAGGGGAACAGGAATGGACACGCACCAGTATAGGAGGGGAACAGGAATGGGGACGCACCAGTATAGGAGGGGAACAGGAATGGGGACGCACCAGTATAGGAGGGGAACAGGAATGGACACGCACCAGTATAGGAGGGGAACAGGAATGGACACGCACCAGTATAGGAGGGGAACAGGAATGGGGACGCACCAGTATAGGAGGGGAACAGGAATGGGGACGCACCAGTATAGGAGGGGAACAGGAATGGGGACGCACCAGTATAGGAGGGGAACAGGAATGGGGACGCACCAGTATAGGAGGGGAACTGGAATGGGGACGCACCAGTATAGGAGGGGAACTGGAATGGGGACGCACCAGTATAGGAGGGGAACAGGAATGGGGACGCACCAGTATAGGAGGGGAACAGGAATGGGGACGCACCAGTATAGGAGGGGAACAGGAATGGGGACGCACCAGTATAGGAGGGGAACAGGAATGGGGACGCACCAGTATAGGAGGGGAACAGGAATGGGGACGCACCAGTATAGGAGGGGAACAGGAATGGGGACGCACCAGTATAGGAGGGGAACAGGAATGGGGACGCACCAGTATAGGAGGGGAACAGGAATGGGGACGCACCAGTATAGGAGGGGAACAGGAATGGGGACGCACCAGTATAGGAGGGGAACAGGAATGGGGACGCACCAGTATAGGAGGGGGACAGGAATGGGGACGCACCAGTATAGGAGAGGGACAGGAATGGGGACGCACCAGTATAGGAGGGGAACTGGAATGGGGACGCACCAGTATAGGAGGGGAACTGGAATGAACATTTATTTGAAAACTGCACAGATAGTTATACACAAACAAATATGACATGACTCATTTAAATCAGGTAATTTTAGATACAGTAGGGTATAACCTAATCACACCATTAAATACAAACACATAATGAACACAACATAACAGTAGGACATACAATGGGGAAATCCGGCCTCACACCTTTCAGAATACAAAGGTGTCGAGTTCAGATACCTCCAGAGTGCACTCAGATACAAAATGACACTGAATGGCATACATAAAAACAATGGGGAATTTGACATAATGACAAGAATACATTTAACACATATTAACCAGGAACTGGGTATTTAACATATTGCAGCAGTAACATAATAACATTCGATAACACCTCCTGAGAGACTGGAGTGTGAAGGACAGGAGACAATCTCAGCCTGGTGAACACAATGGCTTAGCTGACATCTTGAGTGGACTAGTCCTGTGCACCCTGTGTTAGACGTCAGCTGTACTGAAGACCGTGTGCTGCTGGTAGCCCCAAAGTGTGTACCCTCTAACTATCACACACACAGACAGGGTCCATAGCCTATTGTATCGTATAAAGCATGCTATTGTATCGTATAAAGCATGCTATTGTAGTACCTTATACCTGACTGGCTCCTAAAGTCTTCCAATGTTGTGTTTGAAATGTATACTGTACTGTGCCATTTTTTATAAAAAGGTTTTCCAATTCTCCTCCGTGCGAGCTGCATTTATATGTTAAAGGACACATATATTTATTTGTAGTTTGTGCATATACTAATGATAGTACCTGCCAAGTTATTCTCTGACAGGCAGCTGCCATGCTTACCTGGGAATCAGTCAGTCCAGTCAGGTTGGTGACTGTCTCTCTGCTAGTGCAGAGCCAAACACTAATGTGGACCCATGTGTATATGTATAGAGGCACATTGGGTTTACTGGGGGGGGGGGGGGGGGGGGATATGATTAACCCTTGCTTCCTCTAAGGAAACGAGGGTTAAACAAACTTTTTAATTGTCCTTTTAACAATTACAATGTACACTGCTCAGTTATATTTATATAGAAAATGTTTTGTGAGTTTTAATATACATAAAGGCAATGTTCTCCAACACTTCAGCACCTGATCATTATATATACAGATTGTCCTGGCTCTCAAAGCGACAGTCGCTAGATTGTAAGCTCTGCGAGCAAGGCCCTCTACCTCATGTATCGGTCTGTTCTGTGTTCGTCTTACTTTAGCATGTACCTGGCGCTATGTGAATAAATGTATCGCAAGTAGAGTGAACTTCGGAAATGTGTCTGGAGCTTGTGTTGTATGTAGGCCCAGGGACTGTGCCATTATTGGTTTTACGTTGATCAAGATTATAATATTGCTTCACGGTTGGTGTTTGATGCCTATTATGGCCTCTGTAGCCACGCCTACATATTTTCGTTTTATAATGATTGTCATTATTTTAGTATATTATGTGTTTGTCTGTTGTCCCCACCTAAACATCACTTGTACTGTGAATGCAGAGAATACAAAAAAAAAAAGATATACATTGTGTTTGTAGAATGGCAGGAAAATACAAAGACTGAGAAAAATGGGTTTTTCATTGTCTGCGGAGTCTCCTGCTTATGACATCACCTGTGGCCTGATATGCAAATGACACATTTCACATTGAAAAGTAGTTCCTCTGCATATCAAGCCACAGGTGATGTCATAAGCAGAAGACTCCACAGACCCATTTAAACACATTGTGGTTTATGCTTTTACAACGGTGTCTGAAAGAACATTGCATTTATTATGTGTTTCTATCCATTGAACTCTTGCATTCTGCCAAGAAAGTCATTGGAATCATATCTATTTACTTTAATAGCCTTATCTCCAATTCCTCCTGACACAGACAACTTGCCTCCTACTCATGGACGGGTGTTTTAAAACCTCGGCAAAATGAAACCCAGAAAACTGGTAGCAGAAAGATCTCTAAACACAGTTTGTAAGCTCCCCGATTAACCCCTTAGTGATGGGATTTTTAGCCGTTTCTTGCATATTATATTGTTTTTATCGACATAAGAGCTTTCGTTAGAGACCATTTGTTACGGTACACCCCCCCGGTATAGGAGAGGTTAATACCGCTGAGGACGTTCCCTTTCCGAATGAAAAAGCAGCTAACGGCAGTTCCAATTAGCCGAACAGGGACCATACGAAATCCTTAACGAGACAAACAGCCGCACAAGTAAATCATACAGACAACTAAATCTGACCTGAAAAGTCTTTTTTTTTTTTTAAATAATTGCAAATGCGTAATTGACTATGTTTAGTTTCTAAATTTTATCCAGAGTTTAGAAATATGCCATGTTTACTTGTTTTTTCTGTTGTTTTTGAGTTGGTTATTAAATGGTAATAACCGAAAGTAGTTTTTTTGTTTTTTTTTTGTTTTGTATCCTAACCATTTCCCCCTACTGTTAATTAATGTTTATCCTATCCCTAGATCTAAGGCTAATTTAGCCTTTTTTATTTGTATTTCAATGATGCCTCTTGTGACGAAAGTGAATTGTAATCGCTTCCGAAGCTCTTGCCCACAAGAGGGCAGCGCCATATTGGATCAGCATGCTGCTTTGGGCACAGAATTTCAGTGTTGCTTAATGCCTCAATATCGAGACATTACAGTAACACTGCCTGAGCGGTGTTAGCGAACCTTGATCACTAACTCTCTTATTTCCACCGGAGTTGCCGGCAGGATGGACTCGGTCCATCTAATGTCGCTATGGCGTAGAGAAATGAGGCCATTGACGTCTCCCCTGCATCGGTTTGGAACAAAATACATATGGGGTCTACCACAATTTCTCTCAGTCACAAAGGACAATACGCTACTCACGATTGATAATCCGGAAGAAACAAGGGACTTGGGTCTAGCACCAATACTGACCTCCCCAGAAGTCGATCGGGGGGCGGAGGATGCCCCAACGGAGAATACGGAACCTGCATAGTTTTAAATAAGCTGGGCGAGAGCTCCTAACACCTGTTTGCTCTCCTCAATCCCCGCGGATGACAGCCGGTCCTCACCTCCTGTCCTTGGCAAGAAGTATTTTTGCCGTTTTGGAGCTTTCTTTTTCTTCCCCGTTTTGATTCTTTTTAGCATAAGAACTAGCTCAGATCACTGTATGTTTAATGGCCATTTTCACTATGATTTATTTGTTAAAACTTTTTTTTTTTTTGTGTGTGTGTGTGACCCCCACCACCTCCACACACGGGCAGTATGCACACTCCTTTTTTTTCCTTTTTTTTTGGAGTGTGCCTCACTTGTTCATGAGTACTCAGCCCCAGTTTTGACAGCCGCCTCTGTGCTGATGTCTGTGGATCTACTATAAACTGTTCTCCGTCTCTCACACCGTCTTCTTTTCTGTTTACTTCCTCTCGGGTCCTATACCCCTTTTACTCCCTTTTGTTCTCTGTTTCTTTTCATTGTTTAAATGCAGTTAGATAATACCATTGGTGACCTCATGTAGGGCAATATCACACAGGGCTTGGGATCACCTTCTCTCAAATGGATACGACTTTCTCATGTAGTTGATGATAATATAAGTTCCAGAGTTCTGCTCTTATGTCTGTTTTTCTTTTTTTTTTTTTGTGATAAAACCTATCTAATACGCTCCTTGCATCTGATACTTTCTTTTATTTTTAATTCTTATCATTTTATCTAACAGCATTAAAGCAATAATAGGTGCTTGCATGTGGGGTGCTTGATTTCTGCTTTTTTTTAAATAAAAACCATCATTTACTTGCTCATCTTTTCTGTATTCTAAACAATTTGAGGATTTAGGCTGATTTTTGCATGCCAGCAGATCCCTGTATCACTGTGTCCTCTTTGTAACAGGAAGCTCCCCGGACACATGCTAATTGCAATCCATAAAGATGTGTATGAATAGACACTTCTATTCATTTCTTTAACACCGTTAACCTTACGAGGCCTAATAAGTGTTAATTTATTATTGATTTGTCATGCACTTATGTAGCGTAATGAGTGCATTATCCTCCTGCGATGCTGGGGTCAGTTCTTTGGAAATAGCGATCTTTCATATCACATCCTCCTCAGCAAAACGTCTCCCAGCATCAGCGACACCTATAACCCCCTGCCCATCCATTTCCCATGGCTAGTGCTAGGGCAAGTTAGACGATTCCCAGCAAAATGTATGAACCTTGGTCTTGCACAGCTAAGATATGGAGGAAGAACTTGGATCATATGCGTAGAACTGCCCCCCCCCCCCCCCCCCCCCCACCGTCTGCTGCTGAACTACAAGTCCCATAATCCTTCCTAGAGGTGCGCCCCAGGGCCTGGACAAAAGAACATATTCGAATGTACTAAATCTAAAGTGTGAGAGCCAGCTGTAGCCTCTGTTCAATCATCGGGGTCGCCGGTTACAATTTCTGGCAGGATCAACTCCGTGTTCCATCCTTCCGAGCCTGATAAAATGAGTACCATTGAAATGGTCCCCCCCCCCCCCCCCCCCACCTTTCACTTGTGAAACAGGTAGTGCCCCTAGTAGGGTGATACACTGACATGTACTTTTAATAGTACATGCCAGTTTAACTTGGGACCAGCAGCTGCCATGCTTCCCTGGGAAGCAGCAAGCCCAGTCAGCGGCCATCTCTCTGCAGAGAGACTCCCTCTTCTTTTTTTTTGCATGGAGACCTAAACTAGGTCCTCTCTGCCTCAGCTCTGAGGCAGCGCCTAGAGTAAACATGCATATATCTGTGAAGATGCGTGTTGAGTTTACTTGGCAGGAGGACACTTTTATTTTATTTTTTTTATTTTAACTATGTCCCCTCTGCTGATCCCATGTAAAAATGAGGGTCTCTCACTATCTGCACCAGCAGAGAGATACCCCTGATTTAGATTTTACAGTATCATACAAATATACCCCATCCATACAGGATTGGAAGGCTAAGGTTATATTATTTCACTTTAAATGCGCAGCACTCTTTTTATTTGAATAGACTGAGTGGGGCAAGCCCCCCCTGAAGTGGCTGTGCGCACACAGACTGTCTCGTGTGTACCAGCTTCTAAGACTGCTCGGACTCATCTCCGAGGCAGAGCCAATAGTAAACCCACATGTTTAAAGATACACGTTGGGGAAGAAAGTTTTTATTTTTTTTTTTTATCCACAGAAAGGGGAAAAAAAAGTTCCATTGTCCTTTAAACACTTAAGGGGAAATATTGCTGTACAGTTTTCCACTGCTACTTTAACATGCAAAGGTGTCCGTTTGCTTTTACTGCTTTTTCCTTATTATATTGTGATTTAAACAGTTGACGAAATCTTTCATTTAAAGAAAAAAAGGTCGGTGTATCTTCCACAAGACACTCGCCTACGGCGGCACTTTGCCAGAGGGTGGTAAAGCATACTTCTGGTGCTTCAAACCTTTTCATTCCCTCCCCCACCGTTCAGCAAGCTTTAGTTTCTTCTAATTAATCAGGGTGATGGGGGTATGTAATGAGGATGATGGTGGCATGTAATGGGGTGATTGGGCATTTAATATGTGTGTAACGTGGGTGATGGGGCATGTGGTGGGGTGCCCGAATTTTGTCTGCCTAGGGCAGCACGGAACCAAGATTCACCACTGGTTGGCGCTGTGTGAAAACCAAACCCTCCTTGCTCCAAATTGTCCTCCCGCACCCAGATACCTATTCAGCCTCGGTCTAGTTAATCTGAATGAAGTGTTTTTTCCAATATATTTCGAGGTGAGATTTTGTTTGGCTATGCAAATGTCTTCACCACTTTTCCCAGTTCAAAGAGGAAATAAAGTACTTTTTGCAAGCTCGATGTTCAGTAGATCCCATCACGGGTTACACAGCAGCCATTGGCCGTGCTGATCGCACGAGCGATACGAAGGATACTTCTTATAACCATGAACTCTGGGTGTGGCTTGTTAGACGCTGTTCACCTGTATGTATTGCATCCTGGGAAATGTAGTCCTGTAACATCTGGAAGGGCGCAGGTTTCCCCACCCCTGCATTAAAGGGATGCTTAGTTGATCACATCACTGTTTTAATTGGGGTGGGGGGGGTATTAATATTACAGGGCTTCATTAGCCCTGCAGCATGCATTTATTAATAGCCTGCCTGAATAAAGCACCTTAATATTTACTAGAATGCCACTGTCTTGTAATTAATATTTCAGTTCTAGTGAATGTGGACGAAATGGGGCGATAGTAATTTATTTAGTGCTTTTTATTAATGAAAGAGTGTCCTCTCTTCTTAATAAAGCCCAGTTTTTTTTCCGTCCTGTTATTCCTCATAACTATCCCATAGCTGGCGCACTCATTAACCTCTCCATGCCTGAACCTGTACATGTTCCCAGTCCACTGTCATGAAAGGGTTAAGGCGGATATCCTCCGCGCTTCATGGTGGAGGAAGTGTACCTGGCCCCCCCCCCCCCCCCCCCCCGCGGGGGTCAGTCTGGCAAGCTCCGTATGTCACAGAGTGCGTCTAACTTTGCGCTTGTTGTTAATTCGTATAGGTTGTGCGTTTGCAGAATTGCAAGCAAATAAGAGAAATAAATGACTTTCTTCACCCTGGTGGCTTGTCTTGCAAACTATACATTTCCCATTGAAAATCAGTTCATTTGCATATCAAGGCACTCGTGTGATGTCATAAGCAGGTGACACTGCAGACACTTTTTCTTTTAAAAATGTCTCTCTTTTATCCATGTTTTTATTTGATGCTGTACATTCATGGTATAATTCAGTCCCTCAGTTCCCCTGTGTGTTTTTCAGTACTGTCCCCTAGCCAGGATCTCTGGATCCCACACTAGGAAGTTCCCATGCTTGTAGCTGATTAATACTATCCTGGCGACATTTCGCAGTGTCCCGTCTGGCCTGTGACAGCTGATTATTTTGTGTAAGTTGTGTTGAAATTAGCGTATGTATTGGCGATTTCCTTTTTCTCTCTCTCCCCCCGCTGTCCTGTTTGGAGGAGCCGCGTTATTGACTCTCTAGCCGTTCCTGGGCGGTTGCAGTGGAGTCTTTTGATTACATTAAACATGGGGCTTTGTTCTCCGCAATATCTCGGCGAATGCCTTTTGTTTCCGCGCCTCCTTTTGCTGCTTTGCTCATAATGAGACCTGACAGATTGCTGCTTTTCCATTTCGGAAATGATTTGCCGTCTTGGAACGGTTAAAGGCATAGTTCTCCTTTTCTGCTATTGCCACTTATCTCTTCCCCCCGGTCACCTTATATCCTCGCCTTTACCAGCGGGGAATCGGACGACAGGCTCCAATTTGGGTTTTGGTTTGGTGTCTTCACTTTCCAGGGATAATAAGTGTCAGTGAGGTTTTTTGTTGTTGTTGTTTTATATATTATAAGGTGGGATTATTCAGACAGGTTTCCTAGACATATTTTGGATTTAAACCCGTCTCTGGAATAAATGACAATCAAGTCAGTTGATGTCACTTACTGTTATCGGTTTGACCCATAGTGGGACCATTTTTTTACATTTATTTTTAAGCAGGTGTAATCAAACTCCAACTTGAAAACCTTTTCATTTCATGCATATTAGTGTTAAATAAATATTGATACAAATTTATGTATTGACTTAAAATTTGAATAACTATATTCTAAATACATTTCATTTGTTGCCAAATATACCAGTATTTGGCTGGATTGCCAGGGTGTTACTGGACCCATATAGCGTTTACCTGCTCCCCTGCAGAGTGTAGAAAGCAAGTGTGTCCAGGGGGAACCAGTTAATTATTCTGAGTAGAACAACTTTGATTAATTCACAGATTTTTGCCCCAAATGCATATGAATAATACACTCTTCAGGGCAGTATGTAAAACTTTCATGCTGTATGCTCGGAAGTAGGAGTTAATATAGGGTCTATTCAGGTTAATAGCAAGAATCTGAAAGAATTCAGAAAGAATCCAAGTATTAAAGTGGTGACATGTATTTATTCTGCTAAGCGCTGTTAACACACATAATCAGTTGGCCTCTTTTTGCTGATGTAAAAATTATTTTTAAATTATTTTTCTATTATGTTGTATCTAAACCAGGGCTCGACAAACCCCGGGCGCCAGGTCGCCATGGCGACCTGGAAATGGAGCCTGGCGCCCGGGTGCCGTTGCCCTAATGTTCCCCTTGCCTCTGCCATCCGTCTTTTGCAGCGCGAGGGGACAGACAGCAAGCTCCGCCCCCTCGCGCAACACATGTGTTAGTGTTCAGCCGAAAGAGCCATGAGGATCGGCTGCGGCACGAATGTTCCCCCTCCCCAGCAATGAGGTAAGGCAGGGCTTGACAAATTTAATTTAGTTTTAGGAGCCAGCCAAAAAATTTAGGAGCCAGACAACGGCACATCACAAAATCGCACGGACACAGTGGCATACACCCACCTCACATACACAGCCAGTTACATTCACACATACATACATACATACACACACACCACATACACAGCCAGTTACATACACACACACCACACACACAGCCAGTTACATTCACACACACCACACACACAGCCAGTTACATTCACACACACCACA
Source organism: Pelodytes ibericus (assembly GCA_036172795.1). NCBI lineage: Eukaryota > Metazoa > Chordata > Amphibia > Anura > Pelodytidae > Pelodytes > Pelodytes ibericus. The sequence continues at coordinate 208,791,868 of CM069861.1, forward strand.
CACACAGCCAGTTACATTCACACACACCACACACACAGCCAGTTACATTCACACACACCACACACACAGCCAGTTACATTCACACACACCACACACACAGCCAGTTACATTCACACACACCACACACACAGCCAGTTACATTCACACACACCACACACACAGCCAGTTACATTCACACACACCACATACACAGCCAGTTACATTCCCACACACCACATACACAGCCAGTTACATTCCCACACACCACATACACAGCCAGTTACATTCACACACACCACATACAGTCAGTTACATTCACACACACACCACATACAGTCAGTTACATTCACACACACACCACATACAGTCAGTTACATTCACACACACACACACACACACCACATACAGTCAGTTACATTCACACACACACCACATACAGTCAGTTACATTCACACACACACACCACATACAGTCAGTTACATTCACACACACCACATACAGTCAGTTACATTCACACACACACACACACATACATACACAGCCAGTTACATTCACACATACATACACAGCCAGTTACATTCACACATACATACACAGCCAGTTACATTCACATACATACACAGTCAGTTACATTCACACATACATACACAGCCAGTTACATTCACACATACATACATAGCCAGTTACATTCACACATACATACACAGCCAGTTACATTCACATACATACACAGTCAGTTACATTCACACACACACCACATACACAGCCAGTTATATACACACATACACACCTTTTTTTTTTTAAAGAACAAAAGAATATTTCTTACAGTGTCCTCCCTCCCTGCTGCTTACCTCATTGCAGGGGAGGGGGACATTTATGCTGGAGCCCGATCTTCTTTCGGTTCCTGTGCCGTGTTGTCACGTGACAATCGGCACTACAGCGTGTTGCGCGAGGGGGCGGAGCTTACAGTCTGTGTGATCCGCACAGACTTTCTCCCCTCGCGCTGAAAAAGAAAGTAAAAGAAAAAAGGATGGCAGCCGGCAAGGGCTCCCTGTGACAAACAGCACCCGGGCGCCAGGTCTGATTTCCTGGTCGCCATGGCGACCTGGCGCCCGGGGTTTGTCGAGCCCTGAGGTAAGGCAGCAGGGAGGGGAAACATTCGTGCCGCAGCCGATCTTCATGGCTCTTTCGGCTAAGTGCTGGGTTGTCAACCCAGCACTCAGAAGTTAAGAAGGGAAAAAAAAAAACTTGTGTATGTTTGAGTTGTATATGTGAAGTGGGGGGGAGGGATGTATATGTGAAGGGGGGGTATATATGTGAAGTGTGGGGGGGAGGTGTATATGTGAAGGGGAGGTATATATGTGTGTGAAGTGTGGGGGCAGGTGTATATGTGAAGGGGGGAGGGATGTATATGTGAAGGGGGGGTATATATGTGAAGTGTGGGGGGGTATATATGTGAAGTGTGGGGGGAGGTGTATATGTGAAGGGGGGGTATATATGTGTGAAGTGTGGGGGGAGGTGCATATGTGAAGGGGGGGTATATATGTGTGAAGTGTGGGGGGAGGTGTATATGTGAAGGGGGGGTATATGTGTGAAGTGTGAAGGGGGAGGTGTATATGTGAAGGGGGGGGTATAAATGTGAAGTGTGGGGGGAGGTGTATATGTGAAGGGGGGGTATATATGTGAGGTGTGGGGGGAGGTGTATATGTGAAGTGTGTGTGTGTATATGTGAAGTGGGTTGGTGTGTGGGGTTTGTATATGTGACGTGGGTTGGTGTGTGTGGGCTGTATATGTGACGTGGGTTGGTGTGTGTGGGGTGTATATGTGACGTGGGTTGGTGTGTGTGGGGTGTATATGTGACATGGGTTGGTGTGTGTGTTTATGAATTGCGTGTATGTTTGCGTGATTGTCTGGCTCCTAAAAATTTTTGCTGGCTCCTAGAATAAAATAAATTTGTCAAGCCCTGATCTAAACGATATCACTTGTTAAGTAGGCGAGCGGTAGGAGACTTACTTCCTGGGTTCTCTGCTGGTGGGCGTGGTCTGTCAGCGACTCTTCTACCTTCCTATTGGTCCTGTGTATACAATAATAATGGTTTTTGTTCCCAGCTATTTACAGTGTGTGTATGATAAGGTCATAATATTGTCATTATTATATTACTGGGGTCTATTTATTAGAGGGAGAGTTTCACCTTCCACGGCCAAAATACCAGTAATATTTTAGATAAGCACCTTACTAAATCATGTAAACTAATAGATCTGTATATTGCTTGAACACTTAACCTATCTGCTAAAAACGGCAAATTAACTATAAAGCCCCTCCGTAATCAATGTATTTAGAGGCCGATCAATTTATTTTCAGTGTAAAGATACCTGACCAGTAAATTGTTATACAAATAAGTATATACATTATATTAAACACATTCCCGATATATAGCTGGGGCGGAGGTAAAATAAACCTTTCATCTCCCTGACCTAACTATACATTGTGCAGGTAAATTAGACAGACAGAGGTCATAGCCTAGCTTTACACCACTGGCTGAGGACCTCATGATTTGTGCCAGATTGTGGCTTTTTATTTTTTTTTACTAATAAAGCTTCATCTCATCATACCTGCTGAGCCCTTCTATATATTCTTCTATACATTGTGCAGGGTCTGGTGAGTTTCTCCTGCTAGAAGAACAGAGTTGGTCCTGTATAATGCATTGTTATAAAGTGACAGTGTGTAAAGATGTAACTCTGCATTATCCATGGCCAGCTGAGCTCTTCTATATATTCTTCTATATATTGTGCAGGGTCTGGTGAGTTTCTCCTGATAGTAGAATAGAGTTGGCCCTGTATAATGCATTGTTATAAAGTGACAGTGTGTAAAGATGTAACTCTGCATTATCCATGGCCAGCTGAAGTCTTCTATATATTCTTCTATACATTGTGCAGGGTCTAGTGAGTTTCTCCTGCTAGAAGAACAGAGTTGGCCATGTATAATGCATTGTTATAAAGTGACAGTGTGTAAAGATGTAACTCTGCATTATCCATGGCCAGCTGAGCTCTTCTATATATTCTTCTATACATTGTGCAGGGTCTGGTGAGTTTCTCCTGCTAGAAGAACAGAGTTGGTCCTGTATAATGTATTGTTATAAAGTGACAGTGTGTAAAGATGTAACTCTGCATTATCCATGGCCAGCTGAGCTCTTCTATATATTCTTCTATACATTGTGCAGGGTCTGGTGAGTTTCTCCTGCTAGAAGAACAGAGTTGGTCCTGTATAATGTATTGTTATAAAGTGACAGTGTGTAAAGATGTAACTCTGCATTATCCATGGCCAGCTGAACTCTTCTATATATTCTTCTATACATTGTGCAGGGTCTGGTGAGTTTCTCCTGCTAGAAGAATAGAGTTGGCCCTGTATAATGTATTGTTATAAAGTGACAGTGTGTAAAGATGTAACTGTGCATTATCCATGGCCAGCTGAGCTCTTCTATATATTCTTCTATACATTGTGCAGGGTCTGGTGAGTTTCTCCTGCTAGAAGAACAGAGTTGGCCCTGTATAATGCATTGTTATAAAGTGACAGTGTGTAAAGATGTAACTCTGCATTATCCATGGCCAGCTGAGCTCTTCTATATATTCTTCTATACATTGTGCAGGGCCTGGTGAGTTTCTCCTGCTAGAAGAACAGAGTTGGCCCTGTATAATGCATTGTTATAAAGTGACAATGTGTAAAGATGTAACTCTGCATTATCCATGGTCAGCTGAGATCACTTAATTTACAAAAGTCCATGTTGTTCCGCAGAGATCTGCACAGGTAAAAATGATATGTAAATATTAAATAACCAAATGGTGAGGAAGTGCAGAAAAGTTATACAAGAAGTAAATTCCAGTGGTTGGACAGGTATAGCGAGATGGGGTATATGGTCCATTTATTAATTATAAATGGGATGTTTCCACTTGGGTTATTTTCTGTATGTTATACTTGTGTTTAATAGAAGTGAAATATATTCATATTTTTACTTTATAACAATTACCAGATCTCCTGTAGTTTAACATTGAAAGTTATTTTACCGGGTGCTTCTAAATTCCCTGACATCCAATAAGGAGGGTCTTGGAGTAGTAACACTATTATACTTTATATGCATTGTAGGCAGTGGTGTATCTTGGTTTTGTGCTGCCCTAGGCAGACAAATTTTGGGCACCCCCCCCTACCCACGATGCACACCCACGACATGACCCATAACCCACGTTGCACACCAAGGACATGCCCCATCACCCCATTTACATTCCTCTATCACCCCATTACATACACATTGCCAATATTATTTGCCCATAATATGCCCCTGCCAATTTGCCCAATAATATGCCAGTGTTATTTGCCATTTAATATGCCCCTGCCAATTTGCCCAATAATATGCCAGTGTTATTTGCCATTTAATATGCCCCTGCCAATTTGCCCAATAATATGCCAGAGTTATTTGCCATTTAATATCCCACAGCCAATTTGCCCAATAATATGCCAGTGTTATTTGCCATTAATATGCCCCTGTTAATTTGCCCAATAATATGCCAGTGTTATTTGCCATTTAATATGCCCCTGCCAATTTGCCCAATAATATGCCAGTGTTATTTGCCATTTAATATGCCCCTGCCAATTTTCCCAAATCCCCCCATTTCCCCAGCACTTACCGTTCCCTGGTGGCTAGTGGCAGGCAGCATGGTCCCTCCATGCTGCCTGATCGGCTCCCAGGCGGTTGTGCCAACAGGTCACGTGACCCGGCGCGCGTATGACGTCAGCGCGCCGGTCACGTGACTGTCGGCACTTCCGTGTCACGCTGCACGGGGAGCTGAACAGGCAGCACAGAGGTTTCTCTGTGCTGCCTGTTCGGCTCCCTGTGCAGCCTGCCGGCAGGCAAAGATGATGAGAGGGATCTTATGATCCCCTCTCACCTCCGTCTCTGCCTGCAAGCGCGGTCTTTTTAAAAAAGATTTTTTAAGGGCCGGCTTTTTTTTTTTTTTTACATTTTTCTCTTTTCTTTTTTTTAGTGCTGGGGGGTGCTGCCGCCCACCAAAATTTGCCGCCCTACTCGCGGTAAATACAGCACTGATTGTAGGAGACATTTAAAGGGGGGGGACTGATGACAAGTTTTTTTTTTTTCTGCTTTACTTTCGATGATGCAATAGTTACCAAAATAACGTTTTTCAGACCCTGTAGATCTTCCCCTTTAACCCTTTATGTATCCAATTATATTACATAATCGAAAGGTATGATCTTCATCAAAAGGTGGGTGGGTTAGGGGTCCATGACATTGTTTAAGGATTTTTTTAAATATAGTTCACTAAAGGTGTTTAATTCTCTGGATAATGACACCCAATCTGCTGTGCCGGGACGGACCAATAGAGGAGCTGTTTAAATGTCGTCTCTTAGCTGTTGTGCTGCTGCCGTGTTTTTCATTTTGTTTCTATCTGAGACGATGCTATCGATATTGGTCTCTGTACCAGAGAGATCCCATGCTTGTCTCGTTTACTCTAAACTGCAGCGTTTCAGCCAAGTCTGACTAATCTTTATTCCAAAATCTATACTGCCCACCATGACTCAAATTATTTTTGTAGTGCCACAGATTTTAATAATTTTTATTTTTCTATTTACTGTCCAAAATTGCCATTTCCTACCAGGCTTGTGTTTTTTAATGTCTGCTGCTTTGTGTAAATCTAGTGCATTTTTTTTTTTAGTATTTTAATTCAGTTCAACACTTAACATGTTTATTTTTTGTTTTTAAGGACAGCTGCCGACAAAAATGTTTTTGTTTAATTGTTTAATTGACAGATTGCAGCAAGTGTAGGCCTTTGAAATAATAGAAATGTTTTTAATTAAAGAGCACACCTAAAGTACCTTATTGAGCCCTCTTAGCTCTATCAGGGGGGCAGACATGTTGTTTAGAACCTTGGGCCAGATCTTCTTTCACATTACCAAAGATGCTCTACGTCTGCCTCCTGATCAAGCTGAATGGAGCAAACACAGCTCAGTGAGGTCATTCATTTGTATTATTTCCATATCGCATCTCTATTTGAAACGCCAATGCTTGATGCCATCTTTCAATTAAAAGTAATTTGTTTATTTAATGTGGTCTTTTCACCTCTTCTACACACCTTTTTGCAGTTTCTTTTCCTGGCTATAAATATTCAGAACTATGCTCGCCAGTTCATCCACTGAGGATTATAGGAGACGCGCTGGGTATGTGGGACAGTAACATTAAACCAGGGCTCGACAAAGCCCGGGCGCCAGGTCGCCATGGCGACTAGGAAATTGTACCTGGTGCCCGGGTAGGATCAGCAGCACATGGCGCTCCACCATCCTGAGGTTGGATTAAAAAGAATAAAGTACCGGTATTATTCTTTCGCAGCGCTAGGGTAAGCAGAGTGTGCGCTTCCTGCTCCGCCCCCTCGAGCTGTAGTGTCGGATCGGTGGGATGTCACATCCCATCGATCAGCAATAGCGTGCAGACGGTCTGTGCCATGGACCAAGCTGCAGTAGAAATCCCCCTCCCGTGCTATAAGATAAAACAGCAGGCAGGGGGAGTCATTCTCTTTTTTTTTTTTTCCTTTCTCTTTTCTTTTAAGCGTGTGTATGCCTGGCTAAGTGTGGATGTGTGTGTGTGTGTGTGTGCCTGGCTAAGTGTGGATGTGCGTGTGTGTGCCTGGCTAAGTGTGGATGTGTGTGTGTGTGCCTGGCTTAGTGTGGATGTGTGTGTGTGTGCCTGGCTAAGTGTGGATGTGTGTGTGTGTGCCTCGCTTAGTGTGGATGTGTGTGTGTGTGCCTCGCTTAGTGTGGATATGTGTGTGTGTGCCTGGCTAAGTGTGGATATGTGTGTGTGTGCCTGGCTAAGTGTGGATATGTGTGTGTGTGCCTGGCTAAGTGTGGATATGTGTGTGTGTGCCTGGCTAAGTGTGGATATGTGTGTGTGTGCCTGGCTAAGTGTGGATATGTGTGTGTGTGCCTGGCTAAGTGTGGATATGTGTGTGTGTGCCTGGCTAAGTGTGGATATGTGTGTGTGTGCCTGGCTAAGTGTGGATATGTGTGTGTGTGCCTGGCTAAGTGTGGATATGTGTGTGTGTGCCTGGCTAAGTGTGGATGTGTGTGTGTGCCTGGCTAAGTGTGGATGTGTGTGTGTGCCTGGCTAAGTGTGGATGTGTGTGTGGGTCTGGCTAAGTGTGGATGTGTGTGTGGGTCTGGCTAAGTGTGGATGTGTGTGTGGGTCTGGCTAAGTGTGGATGTGTGTGTGTGCCTGGCTAAGTGTGGATGTGTGTGTGTGCCTGGCTAAGTGTGGATGTGTGTGTGTGTCTCTGGATGTGTGTGTGGGTCTGGCTAAGTGTCTCTGGATGTGTGTGTGGGTCTGGCTAAGTGTCTCTGGATGTGTGTGGATCTGAATGACTGTCTCTGGATGTGTGTGTGGCCGAACCAACCTCGCCACTTTTTTCTGGAGAAGCCTGGTTGCTCGCCTGCTGCCTCTGGACTATGGCCCCATGGTAAAAGCTTGTATTTTCCCCTGCAGAAAGGCTTGTTCGTGCCTTTCTGCCTGGGTGTTGGGTAGATTGAATCTACCGAACCAACTCACGAATGAACGGACCACCTGGGTAAGGGATGTGCCATAACACTATACGTTAATATAGTTAGTTATATTCTGTTGGTATATTGGTTATGTGTAATGTGAGTAAACCACTCTGAAGGATTATAATGTGACAGTGACTCCAATAGTTTACTCCAACATCCATTGTTCTGTATTAACTGGATTAACTGGTAAACTGATTATGTTGTGTACATTACTGTGTGTATTGTTATTAGGTCTACTCACTCTGTTAATTCCTATTTGGTTTGCAGTCTGAATGTCTAATGTTTTCCTAGCCCCAGTTAGTTGGAGAACTATGTTTAGTTCCAGCCCCCCCATTGTATACTGTCTGTGATGTCATGTGTATGTCTTTATATAAGTCTGTGTTGTTGCACAAATAAAGGAGTTGTTCAATCTTGCTGTACCTAACTGCTAGATGTCCTGTCTATTTGGGTACAAAGAGCAAGGGTCCAGGAAAGACTTGCTGGGTGAATGCTGAGCTGTAAGTGGGGGCTAAGGAGGTGATTTCACACAACGGACAGAGGGTCTACTTCGTCCGGTAGACGGTCCGTTACAGTGTGTGAATCTGACTGACTGTCTCTGGATGTGTGTGGATCTGACTGACTGTCTTTGTATGAATGTGACTGACTGACTGTCTTTGTATGAATGTGACTGACTGACTGTCTTTGTATGAATGTGACTGACTGACTGTCTTTGTATGAATGTGACTGACTGACTGTCTTTGTATGAATGTGACTGACTGTCTTTGTATGAATGTGACTGACTGTCTTTGTATGAATGTGACTGACTGTCTTTGTATGAATGTGACTGACTGTCTTTGTATGAATGATGTCTTTGTATGAATGTGACTGACTGACTGTCTTTGTATGAATGTGACTGACTGACTGTCTTTGTATGAATGTGACTGACTGTCTTTGTATGAATGTGACTGACTGTCTTTGTATGAATGTGACTGACTGACTGTCTTTGTATTAATGTGACTGACTGACAGTCTTTGTATTAATGTGACTGACTGACTGACTGTCTTTGTATTAATGTGACTGACTGACTGACTGTCTTTGTATGAATGTGACTGACTGTCTTTGTATGAATGTGACTGACTGTCTTTGTATGAATGTGACTGACTGTCTTTGTATGAATGTGACTGACTGTCTTTGTATGAATGTGACTGACTGTCTTTGTATGAATGTGACTGACTGTCTTTGTATGAATGTGACTGACTGTCTTTGTATGAATGTGACTGACTTACTGTCTCTGCGTGTGGTTTTGTGAATGTGCCGTTGTCTGGCTCCTAGATTTTTTTTCTGGCTCCTAAAAGTAAATTAAATTTGTCAAGCCCTGCATTAAACTCATGATGTGTGTGTGTGTGTGTGTGTGTGTGTGTGTGTGTGTGTGTGTGTGTGTGTTGGTCTTAGAAATGCAGCCACTAAGTGGCACTTTAAATGGACTCTGCCACTTAGACACTGTTTACACTGTGAATATAGAGGATACAGAATTATAAACCCGTGCGTCTCCTGTTTATGACATTAGCTGTGGTTTGATAAGCAGATAAACTTTTCAATGGTTAATGTGTTATTGCCTATCAAGCCCCTCGAGGAAGGCTCCTGCAGCTGATACTTTGGGGATTTTATACCCCAGAATTCCAGCCTTCAGTCTTGCTACCGTCTATGTGCTTGGTATCACCTTTGGTTGTATAGGGAGAGGTATTGGCAGAATGCTTGGTTGTGTAGGGAGAGGTATTAGCAGAATGTTTGGTTGTATAGGGATATGTATTAGCAGAATGCTTGGTTGTATAGGGAGTGGTATTAGCAGAATGCTTGGTTGTATAGGGAGAGGTATTAGCAGAATGCTTGGTTGTATAGGGAGAGGTATTGGCAGAATGCTTGGTTGTATAGGGAGAGGTATTGGCAGAATGCTTGGTTGTGTAGGGAGAGGTATTAGCAGAATGTTTGGTTGTATAGGGATATGTATTAGCAGAATGCTTGGTTGTATAGGGAGTGGTATTAGCAGAATGCTTGGTTGTATAGGGAGAGGTATTAGCAGAATGCTTGGTTGTATAGGGAGAGGTATTGGCAGAATGCTTGGTTGTATAGGGAGAGGTATTGGCAGAATGCTTGGTTGTATAGGGAGTGGTATTAGCAGAATGCTTGGTTGTATAGGGAGTGGTATTAGCAGAATGCTTGGTTGTATAGGGAGAGGTATTAGCAGAATGCTTGGTTGTATAGGGAGAGGTATTAGCAGAATGCTTAGTTATATAGGGAGAGGTATTGGCAGAATGCTTGGTTGTGTAGGGAGAGGTATTAGCAGAATGCTTGGTTGTATAGGGAGAGGTATTAGCAGAATGCTTGGTTGTATAGGGAGAGGTATTAGCAGAATGCTTGGTTGCATAGGGAGAGGTATTAGCAGAATGTTTGGTTGTATAGGGATATGTATTAGCAGAATGCTTGGTTGTATAGGGAGTGGTATTAGCAGAATGCTTGGTTGTATAGGGAGAGGTATTAGCAGAATGCTTGGTTGTATAGGGAGAGGTATTGGCAGAATGCTTGGTTGTATAGGGAGAGGTATTGGCAGAATGCTTGGTTGTATAGGGAGTGGTATTAGCAGAATGCTTGGTTGTATAGGGAGTGGTATTAGCAGAATGCTTGGTTGTATAGGGAGAGGTATTAGCAGAATGCTTGGTTGTATAGGGAGAGGTATTAGCAGAATGCTTAGTTATATAGGGAGAGGTATTGGCAGAATGCTTGGTTGTGTAGGGAGAGGTATTAGCAGAATGCTTGGTTGTATAGGGAGAGGTATTAGCAGAATGCTTGGTTGTATAGGGAGTGGTATTAGCAGAATGCTTGGTTGTATAGGGAGAGGTATTAGCAGAATGCTTGGTTGTATAGGGAGAGGTATTAGCAGAATGCTTAGTTATATAGGGAGAGGTATTAGCAGAATGCTTGGTTGTATAGGGATATGTATTAGCAGAATGCTTGGTTGTATAGGGAGAGGTATTAGCAGAATGCTTGGTTGTGTAGGGAGAGGTATTAGCAGAATGCTTGGTTGTATAGGGAGAGGTATTAGCAGAATGCTTGGTTGTATAGGGAAAGGTATTACCAGAATGCTTGGTTGTATAGGGAGAGGTATTAGCAGAATGCTTAGTTATATAGGGAGAGGTATTAGCAGAATGCTTGGTTGTATAGGGATATGTATTAGCAGAATGCTTGGTTGTATAGGGAGAGGTATTAGCAGAATGCTTGGTTGTATAGGGAGAGGTATTAGCAGAATGCTTGGTTGTATAGGGAGAGGTATTAGCAGAATGCTTGGTTGTATAGGGAGAGGTATTAGCAGAATGCTTGGTTGTATAGGGAGAGGTATTAGCAGAATGCTTGGTTGTGTAGGGAGAGGTATTAGCAGAATGCTTGGTTGTATAGGGAGAGGTATTAGCAGAATGCTTGGTTGTATAGGGAGAGGTATTAGCAGAATGCTTGGTTGTGTAGGGAGAGGTATTAGCAGAATGCTTGGTTGTATAGGGAGAGGTATTAGCAGAATGCTTGGTTGCATAGGGAGAGGTATTAGCAGAATGCTTGCTTGTATAGGGAGACTTATTAGCAGAATGCTTGGTTGTATAGGGAGACGTATTATACCCCAGAATTCCAGCCTTCAATCTTGCTACCGTCCATGTGCTTGGTATCACCTTTGGTTGTATAGGGAGAGGTATTAGCAGAATGTTTGGTTGTATAGGGATATGTATTAGCAGAATGCTTGGTTGCATAGGGATATGTATTAGCAGAATGCTTGGTTGTATAGGGAGAGGTATTAGCAGAATGCTTGGTTGTATAGGGAGAGGTATTAGCAGAATGCTTGTTTGTATAGGGAGAGGTATTAGCAGAATGTTTGGTTGTATAGGGAGAGGTATTAGCAGAATGCTTGGTTGCATAGGGAGAGGTATTAGCAGAATGCTTGGTTGTATAGGGAGAGGTATTAGCAGAATGCTTGGTTGTATAGGGAGAGGTATTAGCAGAATGCTTGGTTGTATAGGGAGAGGTATTAGCAGAATGCTTGGTTGCATAGGGAGAGGTATAGCAGAATGCTTGGTTGTATAGGGAGAGGTATTAGCATAATTCTTGGTTGTATAGGGAGAGGTATTAGCAGAATGCTTGGTTGTATAGGGAGAGGTATAGCAGAATGCTTGGTTGTATAGGGAGTGGTATTAGCAGAATGCTTGGTTGTATAGGGAGAGGTATAGCAGAATGCTTGGTTGTATAGGGAGAGGTATTAGCAGAATGCTTGGTTGTATAGGGAGAGGTATTAGCAGAATGCTTGGTTGCATAGGGAGAGGTATTAGCAGAATGCTTGGTTGCATAGGGAGAGGTATTAGCAGAATGCTTGGTTGTATAGGGAGAGGTATTAGCAGAATGTTTGGTTGTATAGGGATATGTATTAGCAGAATGCTTGGTTGTATAGGGAGAGGTATTAGCAGAATGCTTGGTTGTATAGGGAGAGGTATTAGCAGAATGCTTGGTTGCATAGGGAGAGGTATTAGCAGAATGTTTGGTTGTATAGGGATATGTATTAGCAGAATGCTTGGTTGTATAGGGAGAGGTATTAGCAGAATGCTTGGTTGCATAGGGAGAGGTATTAGCAGAATGTTTGGTTGTATAGGGATATGTATTAGCAGAATGCTTGGTTGTATAGGGATATGTATTAGCAGAATGCTTGGTTGTATAGGGAGAGGTATTAGCAGAATGCTTGGTTGTATAGGGAGAGGTATTAGCAGAATGCTTGGTTGCATAGGGAGAGGTATTAGCAGAATGTTTGGTTGTATAGGGATATGTATTAGCAGAATGCTTGGTTGCATAGGGAGAGGTATTGGCAGAATGCTTTGTTGTATAGGGAGAGGTATTAGCAGAATGCTTGGTTGCATAGGGAGAGGTATTAGCAGAATGTTTGGTTGTATAGGGATATGTATTAGCAGAATGCTTGGTTGCATAGGGAGAGGTATTGGCAGAATGCTTGGTTGTATAGGGAGAGGTATTAGCAGAATGCTTGGTTGCATAGGGAGAGGTATTGGCAGAATGTTTGGTTGTATAGGGATATGTATTAGCAGAATGCTTGGTTGCATAGGGAGAGGTATTGGCAGAATGGTTGTATAGGGATATGTATTAGCAGAATGCTTGGTTGCATAGGGAGAGGTATTGGCAGAATGCTTGGTTGTATAGGGAGAGGTATTAGCAGAATGCTTGGTTGCATAGGGAGAGGTATTGGCAGAATGTTTGGTTGTATAGGGATATGTATTAGCAGAATGCTTGGTTGCATAGGGAGAGGTATTGGCAGAATGCTTGGTTGTATAGGGAGACTTATTAGCAGAATGCTTGGTTGTATAGGGAGAGGTATTGGCAGAATGCTTGGTTGTATAGGGAGACTTATTAGCAGAATGCTTGGTTGTATAGGGAGACGTATTAGCAGAATGCTTGGTTGCATAGGGAGAGGTATTGGCAGAATGCTTGGTTGTATAGGGAGAGGTATTAGCAGAATGCTTGGTTGTATAGGGAGAGGTATTAGCAGAATGCTCGGTTGTGTAGGGAGAGGTATTAGCAGAATGCTTGGTTGCATAGGGAGAGGTATTAGCAGTAGGTAGAGGGAAGTGCTCATGCCATTGTACAGAGCACTGGTGAGACCTCACTTGGAGTATTGTACACAGTACTGGAGACAGTATCTCCAGAAGGATATTGATACTTTGCTGAGAGTTCAGAGAAGGGCTACTAAACTGGTTCATGGGTTGAAGGATAAAGCTTACCAGGAAAGGTTAAAGCATCTTAACATGTATAGCTTGGAGGAAAGACGTAACAGGGGGGATATGATAGAAACATTTAAATACATAAAGGGAATCAACACAGTAAAGGAAGAGAGTATATTTAAAAGAAGAAAAACTACCACAACTAGAGGATATAGTCTTAAATTAGAGGGGCAACGATTTAAAGGAAATATCAGGAAGTATTACTTTACTGAGAGGGTAGTGGATGTATATAATAGTCTTCCAGTAGAAGTGGTAGAGGTTAATACAGTGAAGGAGTTTAAGCATGCATGGGATAGGTATAAGGCTATCCTAGATATAAGATAAGGAACTGGGGACTAATAAAAGTATATAGAAAATTGGGCAGACTAGATGGACCGAATGTGTTCCGATCTATTGTTTAAGCTATGTTTATTCTGGTATCTATTGACTAATGGATTATGATTTAATAAATATATTTACTATAGGGTTATTATTAGTCTTTTTTATGGGACAGGTTAATGCACTATTTGCACCTCAGTGTGCTGTATGGTGACAAGACCTTTTGACCTTGTCTTTCCCTTGGTGACATGGGCTGTTTTGACATTTCTGGGGTGTTGGTGTTTAGCTGTAATTTTCTTCTTTCTCACATGTGGTACCCTTACAAATGATATGTTGTTTTCATAGTCATAAGAAGGGCTTTCATTATATACCATTATGTTCATCATATCCTATAATTTACTACAAAAAAATACATAAAATATGATGGAAAAAATAAACACTTTTTTCTAACTTCGACCTAAAAAACAATTTACACAAAGGCAACCATCAAAAAAAACAAACAATCTGAATAGTTTCTAAATGTTGTCCTGTGTTCAGAAATATGCTTCTTTCCATGGTTTTTCTGAAGTTTTTTGTGAGTAATAGTGCAAAAACGAAACCTCTTTTTGGTTTTTTTTTTTCCTACAGTGACCTTTTTGACCCCAAACTCTAAATTTAAACCTAAATTTAACCCCAACTCTAACCTTTATGTTAACCCTTAATATATTTTAATTTAATGCTAACCCAAATTTAATTGTAACCCTCACAACTATTCTAACCCTAACTCTAGATCTTAGCTAAATAAGTCTTTTTTTTTGTTTTTCATAGCAATGTTGCTTACTACCTCTAGGGACAGTCAAGCAACAGCATCAGAGCGACGGAGGTGAAGTTGTTTTCGCTTCCGACGCTCTACCCACAAGAGTGCACCCACGGACCGATCTTGGGTTCCCCAGAGCCGACATTTTAGTGCTGCCTTATTGCCTCAAGGCGATAGAGCAGCACCGTGAAAGTGGTTTTCGCGATCGTTCCACCGCAGGACGTGTCAGGCACATCCATTGTCTGCAACAGAGAATTGGCCCTGGCTATCAAACAGTATTGTCGTGATGTCTCCATAAGAAGGCTTCAGTCAACACCGAAAATCCCACTCCGGCGCACATACAATCAAGTATGTGCTCCACCGGCAGCGAAGTGCCGTACTGGAAATGGCGCTGTCCTGTTGTGGGCGAGAGCTTCGGAAGCGGCAAATCACAGCTACTGTCACTGTTGTAGTTGCTAGACTACCCCTAGCGGCAGTCTGTAATATTACAACAACAAAAAGCAACTGTTTGGGGTTGAAATCTAGGGTTAGGCTTACAATAATAATTAGGGTTACAATAAGGGTCAGAGTTAGAATTAGGGTTTTATTTAGGATTAGGGTTCAATTGGTCATCTGGGTTGGGGTCAAAAGGTGGAGAAATATTGTTAGGGGAAAGAAGTGCTACTTTAGGTTATTGCCCTATAATGTGCAAAAAACAATGTAAGCATGGCATATTTCTAAAATCAGGAAAAATGCTGGAAACTATTTAGACAGGGTATTTTTTACCGAGTTGTAATTGTGTAAAAAAATAAATAAATAAGTCTGTTTTTTCTTTTATTATCATATTTATGATTTTTATATATATATATATATATATATATAGTGATAAAATGAAATAATGGTATCTTACAAAATCCATGTAATATATATTATTACATGTATAACACGTGTTGGTACATTAAACGAGAAATAATAACATTTAAAGCTAAACACAAAAACTGCAGAAGTCTAAATAGAGCCTCCGGCCTTAAATGGGTTCCAGCTTCTACATTTGTGGCAGCCAACAAGAAACATTCCCTGTGTGTACAGTCCTAGCTCAGCTAATACATGTGTTACATGAGCTACAGGTGTGTGAGTTCAGTGTGTGGTGCAAAAAACATGGTGTATAAGGCTACTGAATTGCTGTATTGAGAGGAGCTTGATTTCCGCCTCAAACATTGGAGCTACCGGAGTAGACTCTAAAGTATAAAAGAGTTATGGCTATAATAACCGTCCTGGCTATAATAACCGCCCTGCCTATACCTCCAAGACCTCCTTATGTAATGTCACTGAATTTAAAGGGCCCGGTAAAAAGTATTTCTATGTAAAACTACAGGAGACCTATTATAAATTCACAATTGTTTATAAAAAAATATTAGAACAAATTAGAATACAAAACAAAAGGCCGAAACGTTTACAAGTTTACAGAAGACCTGTAAATGTTTTTAAAGTAATAATAAGTGTATTTCACATATATTAGAAACCCGTACAACATAAGCTGTTTGGAAATCCCCCTTTGCAGGCCGCAAATTAACATCAGGATGGGGTGGCAGTTTTAAGATATGTGATTTTTGTTTTAATGTATTTTATTATATTTTCAAATGTGTGGGGAATCGATTAAAGGAATGAGCATGCAAGCTTCAACAATTCATAAACAAATCTTGCTTTAAATAGATAGACTGGTCTAAATAAGCAGGTCTCATATATTGTGCTTATGATATACACATTAGTGGGTGATATAAGTAGTCAAAATTAAGGACTATTCAAATCATCAATGCGATCATCAAAATAGCCAAAATTCTGCTGAAATGGCCTGATTGTAATAACATTTTAAATTTAAAGGTACCATCCCACCAAAAAATGAAAAGGGTTTTATTTATTGTTTTAAAGGACTAAGGTTATCTAGTTACTTACTTGTAAGTGGTAGTTTCACTTAAAGAAAAAAATAGTTACAAAAAAGTTTTAGATTAATTTAAAAGTAAAAACATATATATTTTTTTTTTTTGATCCTCATTATATTTGTTATATATTTTCTTATATGACAGTAATATATTTTTATTTATTTGGAATAGTTTTTATTTTATTTGTAACATTTTTTTTCTCTCACACGAGTTGAGCCAAGTGCTGGTGGATTGTGTAAGACAAATTCTCCCTTGATGGCAGTATGAGGCCTTTTTGTTAAGTTAAAATTTTCCTCTTGTCTCATGGTTTATTTTTTTTGTCTCTGACACAGGGTGCTGTACGGTCAGCTTATCCCTGTCAAAGTAAGAGAGGCGAGGGGTGCCCCTGCGTGGTGCCCAGGACTTGCGGTGCTGCACAGACTTTCCCGGCATGGTGCCAAGCCACGACTGGCTCAGTCTACGAATCTTCTGATATGCGTCCATCAGCCGACAGCAGTGCTATGAGGTCAGTGTATAGTGCTAGATTATGCTGGGTAACTACAGAGCTAAGCTCTGCAATAGCATTGGGGGGGGGGGGTTCTGGATCCAGGTGCTCACTTCGTCATACAAATTGGATCTGGATGCCAGTCCAGAGATCTTTCCGAAAGGAGATCCAGTGCTCCGATTGGCTCCACCAAGGGATTCCTCAGAGGCCGGTGTTACACATAGTGTTATAACTGGTTGCACATGAGACATGTGAAGGCACTGTAGGCATTGTCTCTAGCTCTTTGATTTCTTTGCAGTATCCATCCTTAAAACATACAAGGCAATTAGCTAGTGTTTTATTTTTATTTTTTTTCCCCCTTGTTTAAGGAAGCAAGGATTAAAAATAAAATGTAAGTTTGTTTGTCTTTTAGGAATAAAAATAAGCAGAGTACTCGTGGACTAGTATTGCATACCAGTCCACATCCTGGCACAGGATCCCAAGGTTGGAGCATAATGTGGGTGAGGTTGAGAGCTCCAGACGGCCCTTCTGTCCGCTCGGTACAGATAACGGGAGATTTATAGTCCAAGTTCGCACTTGGACTATGTGTGTCTAGTAGGCATACATCGTTATAAAGGCAGTGCCGCTTGTGTAACAATAGTTCTCAATAATGGTAGGACATGTTTGATAGGGCAGGAGAACCCAAATTAAATGAGACTCCCCAGGCAAATTTAGGAACAGGGAACAAAATAAAATCATATACATTTTTGGTCGAATTTCTATATATATATTTTTTGTTTTGCTTTAGTCGGTTGAAGTTGGATCTTTTTATCACCTTTTGTATGATGTGCGGCTCTTTATTTTGGTGAGGGGTCCGCATTAAGGGAGCAGACCTGTCAGAAGAGTGGGATACAAGGGTAACATGATATGTTAACACCTGCTCCGGAGGAGGGGGTGGAAGTGTTCCAATGACAGGCGCAGACTGTGGGTAACGAGTCTCTCACTGTTCCGTTTACATTCATCCGTCAAGGATGACAAAGGGGGAGCGCTCGTAATATCTCTCTACGGGGACCTATTAAGGGTTTTCTAATGACAGGAATTACTTATTGCGTAAAAAACCAAAACCCGCCGCTTGGACGGGTATTAGTGGCGCAGAATGTTTGTCAAACAAGGTCCTTTCAGTAGTGTTTTTTTTTTGTTTTTTTTTAACACGCGTGCTTCCATTAAGCGGACATATCTACCTGGGTGGTTTATAAAGCATGCAATCCAGCGTACACACAATCCTATAATACTTATAATATAAAAAATATTTTGCAAGAAATGCACTACAGCTTTTAATTTAAAAGATAAGTAGTCAAGCTGATGGGAAAGTTAATATTTCACCCACCCACTGACCAGTCTTTCTGATGCTGTTTGGGTATCTAAACGGTTAAAACTATCTGTCCCGCCCCACGCAGTGATGTCACTGTGACATCACAGCCGAGTGTGTGTGTGTGTGCGCTCGCTGTAGTGGTTGTTCTGTTTATTCCGGGGTCTCGAGTGCTCGTGGAGAGGATTACACACAGAGTCTGGAGAGTAATGATTGCAGGCACCTGAGGTCTTTAAATATCAAGGCTGATTAGAAGGGGATCTGCTCAGTGCTTGGTCCTCCTACGATGTTAGAATTTGGGGAGGGGTAAAATGGGGTGAGTGGTGAACTGTGGTCCAGGTGATTAAATGATCGCTCTTGGTTTGATGCTTCACGATGCAGATTTTAAAGTGCATTTCATATATTTATATGAAATCGGGACAAAATACAGAAAATACGCTCGATGGCTGCCTTTAAAATAATTTTTAAAAAAATAACTAAACTGGCTGAAGCCTCTAGGGCAGTGTTTCTTGTACAACACTAATAAGTAATGTTTTTCTTGACAGTGTGTGTAACGGAATGGCTACCCAAGGCCAGTTGCACCTCTGTCTGTTGTAGGTAATCTCCTCCTTAGCCCCCTATTATAGTTCAGCATCCACCCAGCAAGTCTTTTTGGAGCCTTGCTCTTTGTACCCAAGTAGCAGACAAGACCAGTTAGGTACAGCAAGAATGAACAAGCTTTATTTGTGATACAGCACAGACTTATATACACACCGAAACCTGACATCAACTAGGGGGGAGGCACAGGGAACTAATTATAACATGTAAGCCTGATAGAAAACCTAACTAGAAACAGGTAATTTAAATACAGTACAACTTTACATAAAATAAACATGCCATTTTTAGATCCAGACTACAAGGGACAATATATGGCTCACAGGACAGTAAACACTTATTGATTGGATAAGTACACATTTCATCACTAACCTATAATAACATTTCTTAACCTGGGGGAAACGCAATGAATAGAACAAAGGCTTGGATCCCAAGGTACACATCCTGACTGACATCCTTAGTGAGCCTGTGTTGAAGTCTAGCTGCACTGAAGCAGGGTTGTCACTGATGCCCCCAAAGTATGTACCCCCAAATATAGCATATCCAAAGACCTGGTCCATAATCCACAGGGGAGGTGTTTGGTCCTTAGTGCCCTCCAAGAACCCCTGTTACGGTGGATCTCCAAGTTCATTTCATGACAGAGTGCCTTTTAATAAATTTTCATGCAAAAAAAGTGGTACCTTTTAATAATGCTATTGGATGTACAAAAATGTATCTGGTGACTGGATGTCAAATGTGAATGCTTGTTCTCTGTGTTCAATACAGGACTCTTACGTGGATAAATATTTATATTTTTTTCTATATTCACATGAATAATAATTTTTAAAAATCTGAATACTTTCATTAGTCCCTGACCTTATCTTATATCTAGGATAGCCTTATACCTATCCCATGCATGCTTAAACTCCTTCACTGTATTAACCTCTACTACTTCTACTGGAAGACTATTCCATACATCCACTACCCTCTCAGTAAAGAAATACTTTCATTAGTCTCTGGCCTTATCTTATATCTAGGATAGCCTTATACCTATCCCACACATGCTTAAACTCCTTCACTGTATTAACCACTACCACTTCTACTGGAAGGCTATTCCATACATCCACTACCCTCTCAGTAAAGTAATACTTTCATTAGTCCCTGGCCTTATCTTATATCTAGGATAGCCTTGTGCCTATCCCACGCATGCTTAACTCCTTCACTGTATAAACCTCTACCACTTCTACTGGAAGACTATTCCATACATCCACTACCCTCTCAGTAAAGTAATACCTTCATTAGTCCCTGGCCTTATCTTATATCTAGGATAGCCTTATACCTATCCCACACATGCTTAAACTCCTTCACTGTATTAACCTCTACCACTTCTACTGGAAGGCTATTCCATACATCCACTACCCTCTCAGTAAAGTAATACTTTCATTAGTCCCTGGCCTTATCTTATACATTGTGCTAGCAGACTTGCCAGCCATGTACATGAATAGAGAGGAATACATGTTTTAAAGGGACAGTCTGGCCTAGCCTTGTTTATGGATGCTGCACATGCTTATAATACATGTCAAATGCACTTACTATTACATAAAAACAAGTTCCTGTACTCCTGTAGTTTTACATTGAGAATGATTTCTCTGGGGTTTCTAAATCCATTGACCTGCACAAACTTTATTTGTTGTTTTTGGAAGGTAGGAAGAGTTGAGAAAACAATTGTAATACAGCCTTGTTTTTAATTTTAGTCCATCAATTTCAACCCTTCTACCTATTATTATTCCAGCTTTTGATCCAAAAGAAGGCAAAAACCCCTAAGGAAGCTATTTCGAATTTTGCCTCCTAGGGGGAAAAATTCCTTCTTGACTCCAAATCCGATTTCTCCTTGGATCAATAAGCTCTATTATCAATGTTTATTCTATTATTAAAAGCCCTGTATGTTCTGCTTTTCTAAAAAAAAAAAAAACATCCAGATCATGTTTAAATGCATCTATTGTGGTTGATAGCACTACCTCTCCTGGCAGTGAGTTCCATAACTTTATTTCCCTTACCGTAAAGAATCCCTTCCTTTGCTGTCTATGAAATATTTGCTCTTGGGGGTGACCTCTTGTTCTTTGTACATTTCTGTTAATGAACAGGCCATTGGAGAGCTCGCTATATTGGCCCTGCACATATTTATATAATGTTATCATATCCCCTCTAGGATGTCTTTTTTCTAACTTATATAAATGCAACTTTTTAAGTCTCGCTTAACTAAGATCTTCCTTATTAATTTTGTAGCCCTCCTTTGCACTTTTTTCTAGTTCCATAATATCCTTTTTAAGGACTGGTGCCCAGAATTGTACTGCATATTCAAGGTGAGGTCTTACCATTGATTTGTAAAGAGGCAAGATGATATCCTCCTCCCGTGAATCTATACCTCGTTTTATACATGCCATTTTATTGGCCTTTGCAGCTACTGACTGGCATTGAGCACTGTTGCCAAATCTATTATCTACAGTTATTCCTAAATCCTTTTCATCAGTAGTTTTATCCTGGGGGATACCATTTAAAGTAAATGTTGCTTTTATTATTTTTCCCAATAAAAAAAAAAAAAGTAAAGAAACAAATCTATCTTATCTTTTCGGACAAACGGACACTGTAGGTGGAACTAGCCTTTTAAATGTGTCTCCTGTTTATGGCATCACCTTGTGTCTTGTACTGCAAATGAACCACTTCAAAAGGAATGGTGTCATTTGCACATCATGCCACAAGGTGATGTCGTAAGCAGGCAGCACCACAGACACATAAGGCCATCCTAGATCTCCACAAACACACAGGTCTAAGGCTGTCCTAGATATCCCATAAGGCCGGGGACTAATGAAAATATTGGGCAGACTAGACGGGCTCAATGGTTCTTACCCGACACATTTTTCTCTTCGAGTTCTATGTAAAACAATCAAAAGTTATGTGCGAGCAGCATTGCTCCCTGCTCTGGGAATTGTCAAACCCTAACGGAGTCCCTCAACGGATGGTAACAAGTACAGTAGCTGGGGGAGGGAGGAGTGAAATATTTTGGTTTTCGGTGACTTATCCACCATTGTCAAAATGTATGATCGGTATTTATCTCGATCGTATATATTCTCGCCAATATATCTTATGCCCTTTTGAAGATCAGAAGTTGCAGATTGTCTGAGACGCTTCTCTTTCTCTGAGACCCTTTCTTTGCAAAGTAATTATAGAGAGATCATTAATCACGCCCCACGGTTTGCATACAACACTGGTGACAAGGAGCAATACATACTCATTTTTCATAATAAAGAAATAAGGACTTTTGAAGTTGATCAAATGGGGTTTTTTTTTTTTTTTTTTTGTCGTCTTCTGATAAACATTTCCAATAAAAGCTTTTAGACGGGCATTATTTTATTCTATTCATTATTACCATTCTGTTATTTTACTTGAAAGTGTCATTTAGCATTGCAGCACTGATTAAACCAATCACGAGTGTCCCTATACGAGTTAGAAGCCTAATATCCTCAGCCCAAATGGGACCCTCCATCCAAGGGATGGGGCTTGTGATTAAATAGCAGAGCATTTTTTTTCTAAAAATTATGTATTTCATTTGAAAGACTAAACCGTCCGTGGCAACGTTTACAGAAAGGCCTGCTTCCTAAATATTCTATGCACATGGTAGCCAAGCTAACGGTATTAAATACCCTAATTCATAATGGTTAACTTATGTATTTCCCACTCACACATAGCTTGCTCTGCATTAAATGACCGGAATTTTATGTCTATGTTTTTGTTTTGTTTTTTTTTTTTTTTTTTTTAAATTTGACCCAAACTGGTTAATTTTTATATGAGGGAGTTATGTATACACCAGAAGGAAGGTCACACTGATATTGGAGTTGTCTGTGTTCACCTATGTATAAAATGGACCCCGGACAGATGTCTCGAACATCTGCCAGTTCCGAAAAAAATTCCGGGTTGCTCCAGCACTGAGTGCGCCGGCTCAAACCATGGATAAAGAACCTGGCGCTTTCCAGTGCCGTAGTGGTGTCGGAGAACCTCTTCCAAACACTGTTTGATGCAGGTTCTTTTTCCCCTTCTAAAATAACTCGCAACCACCATTATACATAGCAAATGCTTATTGTGCCTTTTTTTTTTTTTTAAGAATTCTCCACCATTTAGGTAGATTTTATACATCACCCCCCTATGTGTTTCTATAACAACATTATGAAATGTGACCTTTGTCTTTCTCCATACACTTTACACTATGGCAGCTTTTCATGAGCGATTTGTATAGTAACAGGATGAATAACCAGCTTTCCACAACTTCTTTTTTTGTTTTGTTTTTTGCAGTCTGCCTGAAACCATGTCCCATTATACAGATGAGCCAAGGTTCACCATAGAGCAGATCGATCTACTTCAACGTTTGCGCCGCACAGGGATGGCCAAGCATGAAATCCTCCACGCCTTGGACACGTTGGAGCGTCTCGACAAAGAACACAGTGACAAGTTTGGGAGGAGGTCTAGCTACGGGACGAGCTCCTACAACGTCACTACCAACAACGGCCCCGCATCTTCCTCCACAGCCACCGCTTCCACACAGACCCTACACTGCGGGATGTCCCCATCTCCAAGCAACAGCTGCGACACCTCTCCTCAACCTTGCACTACCAATCAGAACGGAAGAGAAAGTAACGAGCGGCTTCCGACGTCCAACGGGAAGCTGTCGCCATCCCGCTACCATGCCAATAGCATCGGGCCAAGGTCATACAGCTTTGAAGCATCAGAAGAAGACTTGGATGTGGACGACAAAGTGGAGGAGCTAATGAGGTACAGTATGGCGTTTTTTGTGTGTGAATTATAAGTGTGGTAACCTTACAAGACTAGATTGTTTGTGGAATGATGATTAATCTCTGCTAAATGTTACTCTAGGGCTATGCGGCCTTCGATTATCTGTAATGTATGCGTAGCTAAGAGAAGAGACATAGAAATTAAGCCTACCATAAAAAAGGGCCCTCCCTTGGCCTTATTCCTACATAATATGTTGGCAATAAAATTCCTCAAGGGCCAACCCTCCTTGCAGAAGATGTCTGCGCTGTATCGGACTCCTCGCTCGTGCTTGTTGCAGAGTAATAAATCAGTCTTCTACCTTCTTATTCCTAATTGAGCTTTACATTTCCCAGTTAGCGGTTTAACTTCCGACTTTCGCGCTGGTGCCTGAGTGATTGAACGGGGAGGATTTTTCAGTTGTTTTCTTTCTTTGTAATTAGCAGGTATCCATTTTATCGCTAACCAGAGATTTCTCGATGACTTGACTTTGATGTTCGGCGATGAAGCTTGGGAATTTTTCTCTTTTGTTTTTGTTCCGCTGTGTACGGCGTTGGATGTTGTTTCCCGTGCTTGTCGCACTGCGAATAATTATATAGCTAATGCACTTTTTTTTGTAACTCTATGTAAGACAGGGCTCGACAAACCCCAGGCGCCAGGTCGCCATGGCGACCAGGAAATGAGACCTGGCGCCTGGGTGAAGTTACTGTCCCCTTGCCGCTGCCATCCGATGTTTTTTTCTTTTTTCGTAGCGCGAGGGGGTAAAGTCTGTGCGTATAGCACAGACTGCAAGCTCCGCCCCCTCGCGCAACGCGTGTCTGAGTGCCGGGTGTCGACACGTGACATCCGGGCACTCAGCAGGCCGATGAGTGAGGACATGCTGCAGCACGGATGTCCCCCTCCCCTGCAATGAGGTAAAGCAGCAGGGAGGGGGGACACATCAAGAAAAGACTGTGTGAGGTGGGTGTGTGTTTGTATATATGTGTATATGTAAAGTAGGTGTGTGTGAGGTGTTTGGATATATGGGTATATGTAAAGTAGGTTTGTGTGAGGTGTATTTATATATGTAAAGTAGGTGTGTGTGAGGTGTTTGGATATATGTGTATATGTAAAGTAGGTGTGTGAGGTGTTTGTATAAATGGGTATATGTAAAGTAGGTGTGTGAGGTGTTTGTGTATATGTAAAGTAGATGTGTGAGGTGTTTGTATAAATGGGTATATGTAAAGTAGGTGTGTGAGGTGTTTGGATATATGTGTATATGTAAAGTAGGTGTGTGTGTGTATATATGTGAAGAAGCCGTGTGTGTTTATGAATTGCATGTATGCTTGCGTGATTGTCTGGCTCCTAAATTTTTTGGCTGGCTCCTAAAATCTAATTAGATTTGTCAAGCCCTGATGTAAGAGCCCTAGAGGGTGATGGTTACCTCTGTTCTTGGAGATGTTTAAAAATGTCTCAATGACCTTTTATTATCGTCAAGGGAAAAATGATGCACGTAAAAAAAGAAAAAAAAAAAAAAGTTCTCATTTTTACTTAAATAGTAACTTATTCCCCCAAACAAGGACTTTACAAATCCAATACCAGAGACCCATGGCTCCTACGATCCTAACTTTTTTCATTGTTTAGATCATGGTGGATTTGATTTAAATCTCTAGTCAGTAGATTTCATATTAAGAATAATAATGCTTTTAGAGTAATAGCTCAATGACACATATTTGGAGAACTACTTAAACTTTTTTTATTTAACTAAAACAATAACATTATATAACATACATAGTCCTGTATTTTATTAAGTGTCGGTGTTTATTAAGTGAAGTGTTAATGTGTGATTGTTATGGGTTCTTTGTTTGTACATAGATTTGCAGAACAGCAATGGGATTAAGGTCTTTTCCTGAACTTTGTTTATTTTATACCATTTTTACTGTGATAAAGGGCATGTTATTATCTCAGCTTGTATAACCTGGATTAATTGAATTAGTTTACCAAAAAATGTAAATATACATTTTCCTGTTACATAACTATGCTCTATTTCATGCTGAATAACCTTTCTCCTTCAAAAGTATTTAATTCCAAAAAATCCAATTTTTTAATTTTTTATTTTTTTTTAAATAAGTGCCGTCGTTGTTTTTTAGAACTCTATACAAGTGCCAGTTCCTTGCCTCCTGAATTGGTTTGTGTGGCTCGTAATTTCTATAAATATAAACCTCTGACCCCAGCCTTCCCACATTAAGCAGGACTATTCCCCAGATAGCAGATAATTAATATTGCACAGAGGTGCGTGCGCAGTAAGGGGGGGGGGGGGGAATACCTCCCACCCCCCTGTTCTGTGTTTCTGGTTGGAAATGCATGGGCTTTATGTATTAGTTATACTTCCTGTGCAAAGTGCGTAGAGTAGGCCCCAACTGGTCTAAAAGATGGTTCCTTTGTGTTTCTCTGCTGTTGCACTGAGGGTTAATGTAAAAAGGCAATTTACTAGAAGTGGAACAATTGGGAAAACCTCATTGTTTTCTGCGGTGAATGCTCCATTTGATAACTATAGCATTGTTATTTGTCCTTCGCCCCCGACTGGATGAGACACAAACATCCAATTTAGTCCCCAGCCAGGTCAACTTTCTAAAGTAATGACTGTTTGATTATATGCCAATCTCTTTGGTTTAATAAACAGTGGTCCTTTTATTATAATATTGTTGATCGTTTACCCCAGGGAAGAGTCAGAACTGGTCACCAGTAAATAAATAATTAAGATTTATTTATATTAATGGTGCGGAAACCATTTGAATTGGAACTTTAAACTGTGGACCAATCGGAATAAAGGATGAGCGGGTGGGGAGCCAACCAGGCGGCACTGTGACACAGCTGGCACGCAAGACTATATCCAATTGCTGACGCATTTTACTGGGCCACAGGCTAAACATAATTTATTTATGAATAAATCGGGTTAGTCGAGGAAAAAGGCATTGCCAGCTTCAGCCAAGTTCTATTTAAGTCATAAATGATTTGATAGGAAGCTGGCGTTCGGTAGGGGCTGGCGCTAGGAATATAGATATATTTCCTAGACAAATACGCTAGGTTTCTCCCCCAAACACTGTAATTGGTTCTGAAATTTCTAATTTCTTTTTTTAATTAGGAAACAGATTAAAATTCTGTTTTGGCCTTTCACTTGCAGCTGTATGTCATTCTTTGGTTTAATTAAGCTCTATTTTCCTAACTTAGCAATTTACCATACTCCAAAGCCATTCCAGACTACATTTTCCTGGAGAACTTTTATTTTATTATTATTTTTTTTAGTTTGTAATACATTTTTAATAAGGGCATAATTAATATATTTTAATTACTAAAATTGGAATAATTGACATAAATGGTACTAGAGTGGGGGGGGGGGGGGCCTGTTCTGCGATGATGGGAACAGCAAGGGTTAGCAAGCGCTCTCCGACTGCAGCACGCTAAATGGGTGTACTTAAGGTAGTATGACCTTGTGTCTATAAGGAAAAAACTTGTCTCAAAGGGGGGGATGGGACACTTTATCGCAGCCGCTTCACCGCCGTCTCTTCACCACATGACAGCTCATCGCGGGACATTTCATCGCTAAAGGTAAGTTTATTTTAGTATTTTATCTATTTTAGTTTATTTTAGAAAGGGTGGTTAGAATTAGGGTTTGGGGGGTTAGAATTAGGGTTTGGGGGGTTAGAATTAGTTTTTAGGGTTCGGGTTAATTTTTGTATTAGGGTTTAGGGGGTTAATTTTAGTATTGAGGTTTAGGGGGTTAGTATTGGGGTTCGGGGGTTAGTATTGGGGTTTAGGGGGTTAGTATTGGGGTTTAGGGGGTTAGTATTGGGGTTTAGGGGGTTAGTATTGGGGTTTGGGGGTTAGTATTGGGGTTTGGGGGTTAGTATTGGGGTTTTGGGGTTAATTTCAGTTTTGGGGTTTGGGGGGGGCACTTTGGGGGGGAATCATTCATTAGGGGGGTATTTTCTTTTTACTTTTACATTTGTAAGAGCTGACAGTTCAGCACTGAACTGTCAGCTCTTACATAGCCACGGCCGCATTATACTTCATTGCTGACAGTTCAGCGTTCTAACTGCCGCGCTGAACTGTCAGCGATGAAGATGCGGCGAAGAGGAGTCCTAGACCCCTTAAAGGGGCTCTATCAACCTAAACATTGCTTATATGGTGAAGGTAGAAAAAAAATATGAAAATGATCTATACATTGTGTGAGCAGATAAATGCAAAAAATAAGAAATGTGTGTGATGTCCCCTATTTATGACATCACTTGTGGCTTGATATGCAAATTATACATTTTTAATGAGAAATGTGTAATTTGCATACCAAGCCACAAGTTATGTCATAAACAGGAGACATGACAGATGCAGTTAAAACATATATTTCTATTATTTTATGCCTTTCCAGGTAATTCTGCTCACACAATGTATAGATTATTTTACATAATTTATTATTCTTCACATTCACAGTATAAGCAGAGTTTATGCCGATAGTCCCTATAAGGCGCAATCGACGTTGTCACTGTCATTGAGGCAACGGGCGTGTCTGGGGAAGTCTATGCTTAGCGGAGTTGCTATAAGGCATCATTCAACACTACAGAGCAATTGTGGGTGTTATATTGGATGGCCACATGACCCTCCATATTGGTGCTGTCCTGTAGCCAGCAAGGGCCTCTAGAGCAAGTAAAAAAAATAACATCAGCTCTAAATTAACCCTAGGGTTCCAGTTAGATTTAGGGTTCAGGTGATAATTAGGGTTGGGGTCAAAAGATCACTGTAGGAGAAAAAGGATAGGAAAGCAAAAAAAAACAAACGACTTCGGTTATTGCCCTATAACTGTGTTTAATTTCTCTATCTCTCATTTAGTTTACTTATACTGTAAATGATTTTTTTTTTTAAAGGAAACTAATGGCTTACTTTTGATGCAAGATTTATCCTTATGAATCCGAATGTAATGATTTTTTTTTTTTTTTTTTTAAAGTGGCTGTGCCCTTTTGTTTACACTATTTTGTCAAATATATGTTGAGATTTTTTTTTTTTTTCCCCAGAGCAACTGCTTTGAAAAATTCCCTTTGTTTCATATTCCAGGTCGATCTTATTTGGACCTGCGCACCGACCTCTTTCTATGCTGCCCATCACTTCTGCCGGGACTCCTGAGACGGAACACCGAGATCACATGACTTCCTGGCGTTCCATCTCGGAAGTGTTGGGCAGCATCGGAGGATGCCTGTGTACACCGAGCAGTGTGCGGACATCCTTCAGCTCCCCCACTAGAGCAAGTCTGGGGCACATTGGCGATTTCACATGTCATGTGTCCTTAAAAGGTTAAATAACAACACATAAAATCAAACAGTGGGAGCTTCCATTTAATAAAACATTGGTAGAATAATCTGTACAGAAGTGTAATTTCTTAATAGCTGCACGCTAAACCAGATTATTTTACAGTAGTCTGACATTGCGGTTAGTCCTTTTCATTAATACAATAAGAAGAGTTACCTGCTCTGTCTATTTCTCAAGGAATCTTGCACCGTTTCAGGCAATCAATAAAACAGTCTCAGAAATCTCATATTTTTTTTTAAGGTAGTAAACCAGACAGGTTGTATATTGGTTTTCGGTGCCCGGGTAGTGTTATGTGATGGGTGACGGAGATTTACAGCCTTCTCTTACAGGGAATGTCGTTCATAATGCTTAATGGGCAGTTTATTATTATTCTCTTTTTTTTTTTTAAGTCTGATTTTTATTGGGATGAATAGAGATACGGTAGTATCCTGCACCTAGACAAAATCCCATACAGGTTACATCCAACACACCAAGCATACAGAATTGGCTACAGGAAAGCCCCCTTAACTGCGGGTTCAGTTACCATTTAATTGCGGTAGCGAGGAGGGCGGAGCTTTCAGCCCCCGGCTTTTCCTTTTATAAATTTTGGAGCTGTTTCCTGGCAAACAGCAGATAAACCTTCAGCCCTTATGTTACACAAGCCTCTGCCTGCGCCGTGGGATTGACTCACTCACTCTGCTGAGTTCACTATTATCTGCGATTTCTGGCATCTGTGAGGGTTGGGAACCTTATTACCACCGCAGATACGGCGGGCTCTTACGGTATATCTGTTATTTCCATGAATTGCCAGTTGCTTCCTCTGATCTATTTCCTCCTCCCCAAAAAAATTACTTTGAATCAGAGAGAAGTTTGTTTTTGTAGACACCCCCCCACCCCCCCCTTTATAGGTTTTTAAATACTTATTTTCATGACCTCTCCCTCAATAGATATATTTTTATATCCTGAGGAAGGTTATAGGAAAACAGAGGGCAAACAATACAATAAAGCTAAGCTTCAGTCACTGATTTCCTATTTATTTAGTCCTTTTCCATGGAAGACCTTGATTAAAACAGTATTATTCGCTGCTGTACCAAATACTCTACGGGCTTTATAAAGAGAGAATCGAATGGGTGAGAGACGGGAATCTCAACCTTAACAGAACAGTCTAGTTCCCAAACTCACTTTGGTGCAAGATGAAGATCACTGCTTGAATAGTGCACAGGCTTTTTTTCCCCCAGTGTGATTTGATGCAGGCATTCTGCATAAATCACATTTCACTCAAGCCCTTTTTTCCATTTAGTCACTTCCTTTGCTGCTTGAATAGAATACATTGTGTGGAATCTAAGTAACCAGCACTACACGTTGTTTGATAACATCACTTGAGAGACAGGAAATTCCATTCATTTGAATTAAATTATTTTCATTGGTTCCTGTAGCAAAAAAAAAAGAGAAATTGACTCTTACTCGGCTAGTGTGGGCAGTGTTGGTTTCTTGAAAACTGCTATAATTTCACTGTTTCATCTAGCTGTATTTTAAAGTATTTTACTGTTTTTAGATCCAGGATCTGCCATGTCCCATGCCAAAATTAATAAAAACTTCCCATCCACCAATATGCTGCGGCTGTCATGTCATCTCCCCCCCCACCCCCTTGAAACAGACGATCCTTGAAGGCCAGAAAGCGGTGCTTCATTAACCTTTTAATGCCTGATAAGATTGTGTCATTTTTATATTGATCTTCATAACCAGCTCCATGATGAGGTACAGAGTGCCGGCATTTGTAATGTTTCATTGTTTTAAACCCCTTATGGACGAGAGATTTCTTGGGATTTTTGTCGTGTGAGTGTGTGTGTTCTCATACAAACTATATACTGATTTTTTTTCTTTTTTTTTTTTTAATGCATTGTTTTGATGCCATATTTATTTTTATAAAGCAGAGTATAATAATGATTATTTTTGACAATGACCACGCCCCTTGTTTACAATAATGACGTGTGAATATACATACACACACATGTCATGGATCCTTAGGGAGTTTAAAGGGCATGTGGGACTGCCATCCTACTGCCTCCCCAGGGGATAAGCCGAGTGGCATGGAATCCAGTTACTGTACATCTCACAGTAGATCTCCATCATTTTCTTTTTTTTTTTTTCTCTCCCTGTAAAATTGATCTTTAATCTTTTCGGTGTCAAAACTCTGAACCCTTTAAAAAAAAAATGGTGCAGCAGAGGAACAGGGACGAGAGGGGGAGCGAGATGTTTATTTCTCTTAAAAATAGCTTCTGAATTATTTACCAATAAATGATGGTGTGGTACTGATTTTATATGTGTTCCAGCGTCTCTCCAAGGCCCCCCCCCCCCCCACTTACCCCGTCTCCCCCCTCCCAGCTTTTTTTTTTTTTTTTTTTTTTTTTTTATTGTGCAGGTTTTATGTCTGATGTAAAAGATTTATGCCTCCCCTTGGTAATGAAACCCACCACATGCCATATGGCTCTCACACACCTTGTTCAAGTAGCCTGAAATTACCCTCATCCATCCTGGTGTTATGACACTTCTGATCAGATATGACACTCATTAAAAGAAATGTCAGCCAGCTAGCTAGTTTATGACATTTCACTTTGCTCGTCTGGCCCCTGGCTCTGCACACACGCAAGCTGCTTTTTAAGAGAGATATTTTTTTTCTCTCCCCTTTTTGATTTAACCCATTTGCGGATCTTTTTCCATTATCTTTATATGTTGTTTCTATCATTTGCTCTTCAAACCTCCTCTAGAAAGCTGAACGGGCCATAAAGAATTGGATTTTACTATATTGATATATATAATGCAACTACATACTTAACAACTTTCTGATTGGCGGTCCTGGCACAAAAAGGAGGTGTGGCCTAAGTGGGCGGAGTAATTTTCCGTTGCGTGACCTTTTATATTTTCAGCCTTTTGGACTCCCATAACCCACGTTGCACACCCACGACATGCCCCATAACTCCATTACATGCCCCCTCACCCACGTTGCACAAACATTAAATGCCCATCACCCACATTGCGCACACACACTAAATGCCCCATAACCGCCTTTAAATAACACCATCACCCTCATTACATACCCCTACCATGTCCATTACATTCCCCCCATCACCCCGATTAATTTGATGGAGCTAAAGCTTGCTGAACGGTGGGGGAGGGAGCGAAAATATTTGAGGCATCAGAAGTGTGCTTTAACACCCTCTGGCAAAGTGCTGCCCTAGGCAAGTGCCGCCCTAGGCGAGTGCCTTGTTTGCCTTGTGGAAGATACACTACTGGGTACAGTGTCCTATAAAAATATTTTTAGATAAGTGATTCAGCATGTAAAGTAAAGATCTAAAAAACAGATCTCTTATACATTTTTTTCCCCTCAGCGGTTCCATTTTTTTTTTTTTTTAACTGCAAAAAAAGTATAATAGATTTTATTGGTGATGCTATAGCAACAGTCCTGCCTCTCTCTCCAAGCCCCTCCTTATTGGAATGTCAGGGAGTTTAAAAGCCCCGGTGAAATTATTTTCAGTGTAAAACTACAGGAGAACTTTAAACCTATAGATGATAAACTAATTGGAAATGCTCGTCACCTAATATTCCTGAAGAAGTCGGTGAAACGCGTAGAACTGTTTTTAGTCTGATGCATGATTTTTTTATTTTTTATTTTTATCTTCCCAGCTATGTGATTAATTTTGAACAGTATTGTCTAATTTCAGAGAGTGTCCTGGAATTGGGAAGGGGAAACAAAATACTTTAATATAGGAGATTTTATATATATATATATATATATATATATATATATATATATATATATATATATATATATATATCCTTTCACATGCAACTACACAATAGTTGTAGTATAATTTACAGTCAAGCCACGTTAATAGCATGATATCGTCTGCCAACCTGTCTGCGTAAAGAGAACTCTGAACGCACTGTAGATATTTGTTTTCAAATATATTTTATTAAAGAGATATTTTTACAGTAACAACTTTTACAGTGAAAGAGAAAATACCATAAATGTTATACATAAACAGAGTAAATATCAATGTATCCAGTCTTTAATTAAATCAATGATGAAAGGATTGATCAAGCACTTTATAGTCAGTTTTCATTGTGAAAACATATTGGTATGAATTAATTATGCAATGAAATTACATTGTTAATAAATAAAACAAAAAATTGAAAATTGGGAGGGGGGGGGAGCAAAAAAAAAAGGGGGCAGGAGAGTGCATCCATCCACAATAGCTTTTTTTCCCCCTTTCAAATTAAATGATAATGACTATAACCAATTGTAGTATACGTAACATGACACAAAAATACCTAGTTCTGATAATTGCGTAAAAGAATAACATTTTTTGTTGTCAAAAAATTATTCAAATACTTTTCTTTATACAAATAATCAAAACCTATATTATCTTTTAATGTTTGTTTCCCATCCGTCCCAGTAGTGTCTAAGGTTATCTGACTGCAAAGAAGGGTTGTCTGAGAGCAGTTTCTAGTATATAATTAAAAACTTACGTTTGCTATTTCATATATCTATGTAAAAGTATTTACACTATGTATCCAAGGCACTTACGTTAACTGATGACCTTGAAGAAAAGAGTGAAAAAGGGTTGTGATATGTACTTGTTGGCATTTCATTCTTATTATACTGTATAACCGTATTGTACGATCTAATACCTACCTTTTACCTTGCAATTCTCGTAATAAAAAAAAAATAAAAAAAAATCTCTCTGTGGGTGATGGGATGGGGCGTGGCGTGGATCGGTGTGGTCGGGCTCGTGCTGCATGTGGCATTTATTCGCCTGTCTGTACTGCTCTGTGTTGCGCTTTATGTCATTGTTTACAGAGTAAGAGCGATATTCACCATGGAACTACAGCTTATTCTTCGAGGTTCATTTACTACGGATGTTTGTGTCGAGTGGTGTTTAATATGATACACTTACATTCTTTTTGTTAAAAAGAAAGGCAAAATATAGTGCAATAAATCTCACGTTCCATAAAAAAAAACAAATTCTTTGATTTTTGGGGTTGTTAAAAAAAAATTTTCAGCTAAAAGGATATGTTCAATTATAATTTTATCATTTTTTTCAATAGTATCAGGGAAGAATTTGAATAAAGCCAATTATGAAGTGAGTACAGGGATATTAGAATTTACTTTTTGGATTATCTTATGTATTTGCTGCCACAATTGTGTGAGTTTAGGACAATACAGTAGATGTTTAATACAAGACTTGATTTAATCTAATGGATGTGCCCAGCGTTGATGATAGGGATTGGACAGGATACCCACTTTGCAAATATTTGTAATTATTATTATTATTGGTTATGTAGCTATTGGTGGTTTTTTTTGTTGTTTTTTTAATACATTTCCACTGTGTAACTAAATCAAAATAAAGCCATACATTTCTGTACTGCTAAAAAAAAGGAAACAAATAAAATAATTAAATATATATAATTTGTCCTGACTGGGTTAAGATCCCCCAATTTTCTAGCACAGCAGGCAGTCACCCTAGACGTATGTGGCGGCCAGATGCTGTGTCCTAGAGATCAGCACCGGCACATTGATACAGTTTATACACCACCTGAGACATCACAGAGGATCCTACTGACGACAACCTGACAAGCCATTGCTCACCGCTCTTAATGTCTCTGTTTTATGACAGGAGGGACAGCAGTGTCATTAAAGAAGAGATCAAAGCCTTCCTCGCTAATCGGAGAATATCCCAAGCTGTGGTGGCACAAGTAACAGGTAAACAAGACCCCCCGCTCCCCCACCCCCCTCTGTTTACTCTGGAGCCCTGTGTAACATTGGGAGCTGCTGCAGATGTTTCTGAATTGCCTCATTTTGATCTGCATTGCAGAGCCGAGCTGCCAACTCAATCATGATAATGTATGCGTTTGATTTAAGACCCATTGTCCTGAGTATAAAAACCCTTCTATAGGTAAATTCAATTAAATACTATTATTTTTTTTTTTTTTTTAAATCCCTCTTGTTTTGCATAAGTGATGTCCTGTAATTAGATCCACAGGGGCATCTAGTTAATATTCTGGTTGTAAACTTCCAAAACAGAGAGTTTTAATACCAATTTCCGTTCAAATATTAATTGGCCCTTAAGAGTAATATATAATTTAGCATAGCCATATATTCTTAGAATTCCTGATCATTTCACCCTTTCTCTCTTTTACGGGGAGGTTGCTCCAGGCATCCACTACTCTTTCTGCAAGATGGTTTCCTCTCTGTTGTCCTCCCTTAAATGTAAATGTGTAACCCGCCTGCTCTAGGACACTCATGGTAGGTGTTATATTCTTAGAGAGGGGCTACATTCAAAAGCTGATTTTTTTTTTTTTTTTTTAAACTTGTCCCTGTTCTGCTTATTTGGTCACTTTTGTTTGTAAAATGATCTTTCAATCATGTTTTACTTGTTGTATCGCTGGTTATGTAAAAACTGAGCCGGACTTTATCTACTCCCTGGATTATTTCTAATTATTATCCCTTATTGGTCTCTCAGACTGCCAGATAAGCCTTTGCTAATGTCCCAGGATCAGACAGACAGACCCCTCTCACAAGCAGACTGGGAGACCAGTATTATATAACTGTTAATACTGGGGTCTTTGTTTTACTACAATTCTCACTATAAATGGAAACCAATGGTTTGTTCCGTTCCTCAAGCTTTTCCCCAGCAGTTCTCTTTATACAGAGTCCTTTCTATATGAGATCTCACCAGCAAACCTATCAGGAGTTTTCTGTTAAATCTTGTATTGTGTTGGCTTTTCTATACTTTCTATTCAGAGGGTATAGTCATCTTTATGTCCCTTTTTTCTGATGTCAGCAAAAGTAATAGTTTCTTTTTTGGATCTTTTGACTTTTATTACTGTACCCACAAACTTACTACAAGACCCCTCTATAGCTAACAAAACTTCAATGTGTAAAATGAGGCATATAGGACAGTAACGGTAATCTCTTACCCCAATATTATTAAATAGTTATTGGGAAAAGGTATAATAAAGTACTAAGTATCCCAAATAATGTCTGCTTCTCACAATGCTCTCCCTTCGCTCATGGATTTTAAGATTTAAAAAATCTCCCCCCCCCCCCTCCCTCCAGATCAGAGAATTAAATATATATAGGGTCTCCCTTTATTGAATACCCTGTTAGAGTTTTTGAAAATAACAGGTCTTTTGGAGTAGAGGGACTGCATATCATGTGATGACCTATTAGATTAACCCTATGAAGTTTTGGTCGGAGTTAACCAGTTCTCACCCCTCTAGATGTTGCCCAGTTAACATAGGATGCGCCCGTGTGTTGTATAGGGAATATCTTTATCTTTTCCCCCTCCCTGCAGGTATCAGTCAGAGCAGGATTTCCCACTGGCTGCTACAGCAAGGCTCGGATTTAAGTGAACAGAAGAAAAGAGCATTTTATAGGTGGTACCAGCTGGAGAAGACCAACCCGGGTAACGAACGCCTTAAAAAAAAAATATAAAAATCCTTAAATGTCGTATTATTGCTGTCCGTGGTAATTCTATGTCCTGCAAGGGAAATTTACACCAGGATTAATATATTCAGTGACATTTCAACTTTACACAACGAGTAACCCCAAAAACAAGAGTCAATAAGGCAGAAGCAAATTTGTGCCCAATTAAGAACCCATTTTTTCCAATTCATCCTTTATTTTTGGGGGAAGTAGTGTGGTGTTTCCACCTTCTGAATAGATGATGTGTTTTTGAATATTTTTCTGTAGTCAAACCTTCCTGAGATACTCGCTCTTTATTTAAGCACTTATTACTGTCAGAGCTCCCATTTTAAAGAGAATTTTTACAATGTTGCAATATTTACAACTCATTAGCCGCTTCCAAGACCTATTATTTATAATACTTCCCGCACTCTAAAGTGTCTGAAAGTGGGGAAAAAAAAAAGACACAAACACCGTTTGTTATGTAGAACGGCGAGTACCCTTTTTTTAAAATTTTTGATCCGCCCTGACAAATTACAGTGCGGGGGGAGACTAACGTCTACCGAATAGTGTTTTAATCAGGTGATGATTATTTATACATCTGTTGGGAGTCTGTGCGCTGTGTTTATAAATAAACAAAAAACAAAAGCAATTGTCCTTGGCTGTTGTTAATGTATATCCAGCTAAATTGGTACATTCTGACACATTCAGAGGTCACGAAGAGACACAGTTGATCACAGAATCTCTCTGCACAGCTGTCAAACTAATATTCCTCCGTGTTAGAAAAAAGTGTAATAATTCAGCGATCAGAAGTGACAGAAGATTCTAAAAAGTGTTTTACTCATCGTAAAGTGGGACTTCCCTTTCTGTTAACAGTTCGTTAAGCTAAATTCGTTTTACATGAAATTTCTTGCTTGTCAGAGACATTTTAGATCCAGAAGTGACTCTGGATCACTATTTAAGTGTTGGACCCTCGAAGCCCGAGAGTTCTGCGTTTCGACAAGCACATTTTCCTGTTTAAAAGAGCATTCTTACAAAACGTGTCCCCTGCTTGGAAATCCAGACGCGTTTCACTCCCGTGAAGCGGTTTCATATTCACGAAACATGTTAATATATCTTAGGGGGAATTTTTTTTAAAATTATTTTCTGTTAACCTTTTAAATGCCGCCAGATGGCTGCTTCCAACCAAACATGAGCAACTTTTAAAGTCTTCCTTTTGTTTAATTCATGAGAAGCAAAGAATACATGAAAACTATATAAAAAAAATGGTCGCTGAC
Source organism: Pelodytes ibericus (assembly GCA_036172795.1). Classification (NCBI taxonomy): domain Eukaryota; kingdom Metazoa; phylum Chordata; class Amphibia; order Anura; family Pelodytidae; genus Pelodytes; species Pelodytes ibericus. The sequence goes on from CM069861.1 coordinate 208,829,564, forward strand.
AGTCTCTTACTAATCCCACAGTTACAGGTTTTAGAGCACATTAAACAGAAATGCTAACTAGCTCTATACCATCCACCTCTGCAGTGTGTGGGAGAGTGTTCCTGTCCGCATGTAACCGGATGTGGGACAGATACTGATCAGTAGATGGCGCTGTAACCGCATTAATGCACCTGTAGCAGATACGCTGTGGGAGAAGGGGCATATTGCTTCTCCCCTGAACTGGACACACCATAAAAATCTATTTTCCTTTTATTAAAAGAGCAAAAGTTATTGATAACATGCCCATCATGCAAACCTGAAAAGGTATCACTTTATAAACACAGAGTATACATGTTCTGCTTATTGTTCCACATTGATCGCAAATGATCTCACAAATAAAACTGTACAGATATGGCCACCAAAACCGATAGGCTGCTCGCCCCCCAAATGCAGGTGCCCGGCATTGTGGCATGTGTCCGCCTATCCATTTTGGTGGCCATAGTGGTGGGGGCATAATATGTATAGAAACATAGAATGTGTCTGCAGATGAGAACCGTGTGGCCCATCTAGTCTGCCCAATTTCTGCCTAATTCTAAATAAATACTGAATACATTTTATACTGGTGCAGTATATGTATAAAAAAAAAATCAAAGCGCCGGGAGTTATACAAAATCGCAATCACCGTAATACAAAACAAAGCGGCAATTGCGCCCTTTTCTTAAATAAAACGCCTGACACTTTGCAGTGCGTTGTGGTCGTTTTTCTTATTTTAATTAAAAATTCCACCTTTACTGTGTTGATTCCCTTTATGTATTTAGCTCCGCCCCCTTGTGATGTAATAGTTGCATTACCCTCCCATTCAATGCAAGTCTATGGTCAGAATTCTGACTTATATGATGCATTCTGTGACCCCAGCCCCAAAGTGAGACACTAGTGCTGTAAAGTAACTGGGGGGTGGCACTCAAAAACACTATTTTTCACAAAATGGCAGTGCCCAGTCACGCTTGTTTAGTAAAATATTTCATAAAATAAACACGCATAACAAAAACAAAAAACATATCTGAAATCAACAATGCAAAATAAATTTAAAAAAAAATTAATTTTTTGGTACGAGTGTCACTTTAAATCATATTTCTAGCTTTTTTTTTTATTTTTTTTTTTACTTAGAAGATATTACTGATCTAGTGGCTTTAGAAATCAAGCACTAGGACACTTATCTCCAGCAGTGCCTCCCTGCGCAAGTGGTCAGACGGAGACTAATAGATGCACTAGCAAAGACTTATCTGTCAATCAGTCTGTCGCTGATAGACCACTCCTCTTTTTGGAAACGCCTGGATTAAAAACGCTTACTACCCCATACAACCAGTGATATCTTCTAAACGGGACATGATAGAAAGATAATTCAAAAACCTAATTAATCATCCGAGCGGGACCAATATAGTAAAAAAAAAAAATGTTAACGTTTTTCTATTACTTCCTCTTTAAAATCTTGCCCTGGGCTAACTTCTGTTGGCAGCAGGTTTTCCAGGGTAAAGTATTTATTTCCAGAAATAAGACAGCTGGGAGAATTAATATACAAGTGACCGGAATGAGATAAATCTTTTAATATATTGCTCCGGATCCCCTGGAACATTCCCGCTGCCCTGTAGTGGTTTAAGCCTGGTTGGCAGGTGCTTTTTAGAAAACACACGTCTCCTCTCGGAAAAAGGCTGTGTATCAATATGTCATAAGGAAACGTGTCAGTCTGGCATACAAATGAGGTATTTTAAAAAGTACCCCTTCAAACGCGCTCAGTCACCTAAACATTGTGTAGATTGTGAATGTGCTGAAAATGATCTGTACATTGTGTTTGCAGAATTGTATGCAAAGCGTGGGGCGTGATTAATGATCTCTCTATATAATTGCTTTTGCAAAGAAAGGGTCTCCGAGAAAGGGAGGGGTCTCAGACAATCTGCAACTTCTGATCTTCAAAAGGGCATAAGATTTATTGGTGAGAATATATATATATATATATGATTGAGATTAATCATACATTTTGACAAGGGTGGATAAGTCAACAAAAGCCAAATATTTCCCTCCCCCTTCCCCAGCTACTGTACTTTTTGTTATGATCTGTAAAGGGTCTCTGTTAGGGCTTGACAAATCCCTGGAGCCATGTCTCCCTAAATCCTTACTGCTAACTTTTGGTTGCTTTACATAGAAGTAGAAGAGGAAAAAAAAACGTGTGTTAAATGTGTCTCTGGAGTCGCCTTCTTATGACCTCATCTGTGGCTTGATATGCAAATGAACAGACGCACACGAATAGATTTTTCTCAGAATTAATTAATTTGCATACAATTTTGCTACAACAATGTATACATAATATTTGATCACCAGTACTGTCTTCTCCTTTACATTTTTGTACATGTCTAAATTAATTCTTGTCCACTTGTCCAGCACTTCTGTGAGGTGTGTTTATTCCTACCGGAAACACAATTCAAAATGGCCTCTGCCGTTCTGTCACATCCGATTGCTATGACAACCAATCGCCTGAGATCAGATCTGTTAATCTGCCAAAATCAGTGCCTGGCTTTGACATCTTTAGTCTCACAGAATTCCCCCCGAACATCTCCAAGTCTGGCAGATCTTGTAAAAAAAAAAAAATAATAGGTTTATGTTTAGGGCTACAATATCACTATTTATAATCCTTTAAAAAAATGGATCAGAAAAAACAATGTGCTCCTTTTACCTAATAACTTGCAAAAAGAACCTTAAAAACATGGGGTATGTCTAAACTTGGGACAAATATATTTATCTGTTTTTTTCATTAACGATAGTAAATTATTTTTTTATTTTTTTTAAATCATGCAAAAGTTAGAAAAAGTGTTTGTTTTTTTTCTTTTCTATTTTCGACTGTATTTCATTTTTTTTGTGTGTAAATTATATGATATTGTCAATATAATGGTATCTAAAGAAAACCTTTCTTACCCTTAACTAAAAACTAAATTTGTGTGGGTACAGTAAATGAGAAAGAAAGAAAAGTTACAGCTAAACACAAACACTGCATAAGTGTTTAAACACCCCATTGTCACAAACAGTACAGTATGGCAAAAAAAAAAAACCAGTACAGTCACCAAGGTTTCCATAATGCCTCTGCTACCCCCTGATTTTAAACTGGAGGGGTTTTCCCATCATCTTTACCCCCAGCATAAGCAGGAATATTTAAACATTATCTCGTAGGAAAGAGGCAAAATTGTTCTTCTTAATGTTTGTAAAAGAGGGAAGATTTGGGGTAAGATTAGAGAAGATTTGTTCCGTGTCCCTTTGCTCGCCAATCCTCTGTTAAGTGCCTCCCAAACACAGTTAGAATAGGTTTCCGTGAATACTAGGACCCACGGGAGTTAAAAAATCCAAGCAATTATTTGGTCACACCGGCGTGCTTGTTATTGCTCCTCTCTCTCGCCTGGTTTGCCCTGCCGCAGTAATATTCCTTCACAATGGAAAGCTCTGTACTTTTGCTCTCCGCTTCTCGGAAGCTCCAAATCATGTTTCTGATTTTCATCTTGTAAAAGGTTCCTTGTGGGGTTTTAGTAAATCACATTTCCAACCAATTAGGCAATCTGATGCTGCGCAGCACACGTAATATCATTTTCAGCAGTTTAACTCGGATATTTTTGCTGCCCGCAATGATGTTCCTCCCTTTAGAACTTCTTGGCCGAAGCCTGCAAGAGAAAAGAGGAGCGAACACATCCATAATGTCACCTCTGTGTGATTTTTTTTTTCTTTTTTCGAGTGACTGTAATTACAGTATATTTGCCGGCTCGTCCTCCACAAATGATGCCAGACCTGCTGGGCTGACAACTTCAGTGGACCTCCTGGGAGTCCCACCATTAAGAGACAAAATCATTAGTAGACTTTAACTTTCAGATCGTACAAGGTCAATGAAAGGGCATCGGATAGGCTGGAAAAGAGCGCGCTGACACGTAGGCTGGAATAGAGCGTGTCGACGCGAAGGCTGGAATAGAGCGTGTCGACGCGAAGGCTGGAATAGAGCTCGCCGACACGTAGGCTGGAATAGAGCGTGTCGACGCGAAGACTGGAATAGAGCGCGCCGACGCATAGGCTGGAATAGAGCGCGCCGACGCATAGGCTGGAATAGAGCGCGCCGACGCATAGGCTGGAATAGAGCTCGTCGACACGTAGGCTGGAATAGAGCTCGTCGACACGTAGGCTGGAATAGAGCTCGTCGACACGTAGGCTGGAATAGAGCTCGTCGACACGTAGGCTGGAATAGAGCTCGTCGACACGTAGGCTGGAATAGAGCTCGTCGACACGTAGGCTGGAATAGAGCTCGCCGACACGTAGGCTGGAATAGAGCGTGTCGACACGTAGGCTGGAATAGAGCTCGCCGACACGTAGGCTGGAATAGAGCGTGTCGACGCGAAGGCTGGAATAGAGCGTGCCGACGCGTAGGCCGGAATAGAGCTCGCCGTCACGTAGACCGGAATATAGCGCGCCGACGCGTAGGCTGGAATAGAGCGCGCCGACGCGTAGGCTGGAATAGAGCGCGCCGACGCGTAGGCTGGAATAGAGCGCGCCGACGCGTAGGCTGGAATAGAGCGCGCCGACGCGTAGGCTGGAATAGAGCGCGCCGACGCGTAGGCTGGAATAGAGCGCGCCGACGCGTAGGCTGGAATAGAGCGCGCCAACGCGTAGGCTGGAATAGAGCGCGCCGACACTCTATCACATGTAAATGGGAGGGCACATCTTGTTAAAACGTTTTTTCATTTCTACGAGATCCATAAGCCAAGACATCTCTCCAAGGTAGATGGTGGTGTGTGGCCAGTTTCTCAGTACAACACTGCGAGGAGTAGAACTGATAGGGTTATAGTTATTTGTGGTCCAGGGCAGATATATATTTGTTACTCTGACGTTTGGAGTAGTTGAGAAAGCATTTAATAGCGGAGGACATGTTCTTATTTGCCTTGCACCCTTAGGGATTATTCATAAAGTCACCGGCAGGGGATTATTGGAGGTAAAATTGTTTATAACCAATGACATTACAGAGGTTATCTGACCGGAAGGAAGATTTAAATAGCTGAATGAATGATGCGTCTATGGAGCACCGTTCAGAAGGCTTCCCAATTTGCTTTGGTGTGTCCCTAAGGCTTCCATGGCTCGTAGATGCTGTGACACCGAACACCCCTTTTTCGGCAGAGTAGGAGATGATAGTCTCCTCCCTCCGTATTGGCACTTTGCTCTCTGCTGCCAGGAAACAATGCCCCATTAGATCTGTGCACCACTCCAATTATTCATTCACCATTCAATGTTTTATCGGGCAGAAGTGGGATTCTGCCTGATCAAAAAAAAGAAATTGGATTTGGCCGCTCCTTAAGATCTTCAAACACCCAGCCCCCAACTGACCTGCACGACGTGGGACAGTCCAAAACGGGACTCCTGTCCCGCAGTGTTGGATTCCTCCTCCATTGTCCCTAGTCTCTGGTCTGTGTCCTCAAAGCCACCGCCTGGAATGATCTTGGTTCATCTACTGTGTAATTTATTTATTGTGTATATCCAGGAAGGACATGATTAATGTGTGCCTGTAATATTTTTTAAATTCTTACTACAGTCTTCGCTGACCTCTCTGGAGGAGACGGCGTGTATGTGTTGTAAGACGCGCCTTTATTGGCTTGTTGGTCTGGACGTGGTATGTAAGGTGGGAAAAGCCCCCAAATAGAAGTCACAATAAGGGAAGTTCTGGCCTGAACCACAGGTGGCTTTATAGTAATGTGTTTAATATACATGTGTTTTTTGCATATTTATTGCTAAAAGCTTTTAAACCAATTTACTGCAGGTGCAACACTAAGCATGAGGCCTGTCCCCACCCCCGTCGATGACACAGAATGGAGACAAACGCCACCCCCAGTCACCGCCACCTCTGGCACATTCCGGTTACGGAGGGGAAGCCGGTTCACTTGGAGGAAGGAGTGCCTGGCTGTTATGGAAAGGTACAACCCATGTTGAAATCTATATGTCCCCAAAAAATTATTTCAATCCTTGTATTCACAGTTTCTGGGTTTGTTTGTACAGGGCAGGTCTGGGGCAAAGTTCTAAAAAGTGGAACATTCCATTGGTATCCATCGTGATTGCTCTACTTTTATTAAGAACTTTGCTCTAACTTTGAGCATGAAACATAACCCTCCCATGATCCACGGAGAGCGTGTTTTAGAGAGAATTCAAAGAATATTCCTTGGTCTTATGGTCAGGATATACCAGGAATGGTATATCCTATAACACCTTAATATATAGAACTTGGAGAGAGGAAACGGAATATACCAAGGGATTAAACTCCGTTGTAGAAGGCCACATTGATAATAAGAGTAGGACTGGAACGATGCGGGGGGGGGGGGGGGGTACGTATACTCCTCTGGGAAATCAAAGTACAAATGTTTAATTGAAAGAAGGCATTAAGTATAGGCTTTTTAAACAAACACTCGACAGAACAGCAGATATCCCATACTGTAAGGGATATCGCCTTTGCCTCTACAGATAGCCTCATTTGGACTGACTAGACTAATGTCCTGACGATACCTGTATATAGAGCAGTAATCTAGCTGGGCCACTTTGTGCCTGGATAATTATTTTCTCTGTAAGCTTTTAAGATGTTGTTTCATCTAGGTGCTTTAATATCCGTGAGGAGTTCTAGAAGGATGAGTAAGCAGAGATACAGGAGCTGTGGAGGAAGATACGGATCTTTCTTGCCAATGTACTTTTTTTTTTTTATTGGTTTAGTTCACTCTGCCATCTCGTATCGATTTGTTCCTATAACCTAAAAAGCTGGATTAGGGCATTGTTTGTATCATGGAGCGGTTCCAAGTGTCTGCTTTGATCTTAATGTTACTGGATCCAATTTAGTCCGGCATAGGAGAGAATCGTCCTTGGTAACTCTTTCTTGACAGACGTCGGAACGCGTTGTCGCCCAAGGAAGCCGACGTTGCAGCTTCTCAATATTCTCTTTAGATCATCACACAATACAGAGCCCAGATGTAGGGAAATTAATTTGAAATTTTTTGGGGACTGGTTTTAACGTTGTCCCACTGACAAAATATCTAGGGCTTTATGAAAGATGGAATTAAAGTGAATCTTTTTTTTTATGTTTTTTTTTTTAAAACCTTCCTTTCTTAAAGGATGCTAGGGTGCAACACTGGTTGGAGCTTACGACAGAAAAAAAGACTCCATGCTAACCTGTGATTCAATACATACAGTCGCCTCTGAGTGGGGGGGGAACTCTCTCCTCACCCCCCATTGGTGGGTGATTCTCTCCTCGGACAGTACTCGATCTAACAGTACCCCCTTTCATTCCCCTCCTGCTCCCCCCGTGTTTCCCCACAAGCCCCAGGAATGTGCGCTGATAAGTAATGCTAATATATAGTAGGTATCGCCTTATGCTATTAAATAAACAAGTAGTCTCATTTGATAGGCGACAGAACTGTCTATTTCTTTCTTTCTTTTTTTAATTATATGAAGACGATGTTTATGCATTTTAAAACAATTTCTAGTTCTCCTGTAGTTTTACATTGAAATTAATTTCACCGGGGCTTCTTAATTCAGTGACATCACTGAGAGGGGAGTACACAGGAGGCGCCTTATCGCTCTCTGTAGCAGTTTTCATGCTCCCCTCTTGTGAAATGCTATCATTGGCTGTTACTGTGCAGTCCGCACTTTTGGAAGACGATGCATTACTCCAGTAAACTGACCTGAAATGTATCATCCTAATCAATGAAGACTAAAGAAAAAATTCCAAAGTTAACTCTTCCATCGAGTGTTTAGCATTGTTTAAAAGCGATAGTGATGTGATTTGCATGCAGTGACATAACCCACCGTGTGTTTAATTCTAGCTTTTTTTTCTCCCCTCCAGCTACTTTAATGAGAACCAGTATCCAGACGAGGCAAAGCGAGAAGAAATCGCCAACGCCTGTAACGCTGTAATCCAGAAACCAGGTAACTCTATTGCTTTCAGTGATGGTATTAAGCCATTATTGGACGGCTGTGTGGGACCGCGGACGGCGATGTTGTCAGGGCAGGTGTGTGGGACCGCGGACGGCGATGTTGTCAGGGCAGATGTGTGGGACCGCGGACGGCGATGTTGTCAGGGCATGTGTGTGGGATGCCGGCGGTGTTGTCAGGGCAGGTCTTTGGGAGCGCAGCCGGCGGTTTTGTAAGGGCTGGTGCGTAGGATCGCAATAGACCGAGTGGGTGTTATGGCGCTGGGCTGTATTATCTCGGCCGGCGTTGGTTTTTATTGGGGTTGGTATGTGTTTTCATGGCGGGTGGGCCTTTCTGTGCCCAAAGCAAGAACAGAACATTCTGACCCCTTTGGATATAGTTGTATAGTAAAATCTAAAGATGATCAGTGGTGTTTGTTTGTCATCATTATCATTATCGCATGTGGGGCTGGGGTTGAGCAATAAGTCTTAGCAATAAGTGCCCATTATGAGACACTCGAGAGGAGGCCAGAAGTGGCAGAGACCTGCAGTTTAGTGGCTCTTTAATGGTGGGTGGGGCAAAATCCTTAAAAAATAAATAAAATAACAGCATTGCAGCACATGTGTGCGAGCGTAATGCTTACATTTATTTCTTAAAAAGGATCATTTACTTAAAATGTTCGGCTGCACCAGGTATGGAGTATAATTCTCCTACCACACGACAGATGAACTGCCTGGATCCTTTCACTCTGTGATTAATCGGAAATGTACCAGGTTAATTTGATTTGTGACCTTATTTCACTGTCAGACGAGCACAATATGAACTTTTCTTTTTGGGGGGGGGGGGGGGGCGCAGGAGATGGAGCGGGTACTAGAGGGTATTGGTGGGTTGATTAAAGGGACATTACACTGTAAGTAGTTACCATTCGTAAGATAGACACTCTAGAATAAAGATAAATGAATGCGTAATAAAACTTGCATTTCACAGTACATTTTTAAGGGAACGTTTAGCTTCTCACCTCTGGGTCTTCTGCATTCCCCCCCCCCCCCCCCCCCCAGATCCAATCAAGTAGTGGGGCTTAGAATCTGATGTAAAGTGGGGTGCGCATGACATCATAACTTTATGGGACAGAGGCCTCTGTCTTCATACCCATTGGACGCCCCAGTACTATAACCCCCTACAAGCACTTTTAAAGAAGGATTGTAATATTGGAGACCCTTGCATCGATACACAGATGTATAAAAAAGGCACAATCACCATTATATATAACAAACGTTGATTGTGCTGATTATATTTTTTTTTCCACCTCCCCACTCGTTTTTTCTGCAGAAATCTTATCGATCACAGAGTACACCTGTTGTTACAATATAAATAAACGTGTGTGTGTGTGTGTGTATAACATATGAATAACTCTCGATTATAATTATTATTATAATTATGTTCTTTCCTTGTATATAGTTCACAGTTTCACACCTTACCCAGCAGGCATGGTGTGGAAAAACCCAATTTTATTTATTTATTTTACAATGCACAGCAGAAAGGGTTAAACATGTGTGTACCTTCTCTTTAGTAAACCTGATGTGTGATCTATGTGTGTGGACTGACACAGGATTACTCTCGGCCCAGCGACTAGTGGGGTTGGGCACTCACAGCTTTTATATGGGATCAAAACCCAATCCCTCCGTGGATCCCATGGTAAATAGGAATCTCCCCCTGCCTGTCTCTCATTCTGCTAGTACAGTCACCGACCAGACCAGGCTGCCTCCTTCTCAGGAAAGTATGGCAGCTGCCTTTTTAGATGATAAACTGCCATGTACCATTAATACATATTAATGGCCCTAAACCTTTCATTTCTGTATTAGAGTGGGGGGAAAAAAAGTGTAGTGTCCCTTTTTAACATTTATTTGGATAGAATTATAAAAACGGTCTTGACTGTGGAGATGTCTGAGTAGAGACAACGGCCCAGCCATATGGAAATTTAGCCCCTTTGACCCCTTCTCGATGTTCTCCAGAAAGTGCCACAGATTAGCATGCCTCATCCCGCCGCTTAAAGATGTTTTGTTTGTCATCCTTAGATATTATTCAGCGAGGACCTTGAAACGTTATGTAAAAATCGCAGCTATCTGCATAATTTATGTCTGAACAATAGCTCATTCCCTATTAAGGCCTTTGGTACGAAGCCAGCCTGCTTACAAAAAAAAAAAAAACCCCAGCAGACTGCCAAGTTGGCATCATATGGGGAACGGGTAGGGTACCAGGCAGTGACAACTTAACACAAAAACAGCTTGAGCGACCTTTTCGAAGGTTAATAGGCTGTGTGTACCATATTAAGATACAAAGCAGGAGAGAAAAAAATAACCCGATCTTTAAAAAAACAAAGAACTTATGTTATGAAACGACTCGTAGAATCTTAAATGATGATGTTGTTGGTTCGTTTTGAGGATGCGAGTGGTCCGCGTGGCTTCGGTGTCAGGATCTTCACCTTAGAGGCCTGTATCTGCTAGAAAGATTGAAGTCTCAGGATCTTCACCTTAGTGGCCTGTGTCTTCTAGAAAGATTGAAGTCTCAGGATCTTCACCTTAGAGGCCTGTATCTGCTAGAAAGATTGAAGTCTTTCTCGGGATTTTCTCAGATGATCAAACATCTCTCTTTGTAGAACTTTGGGAAACCAGGGTCAGTCGGAGGTTTGCCGGTTTCTCCCAAGTTGATCATTGATACATGTCTCCAGGAGTCCCTTGGAGGCATTCAGCTGTTCTCCATTCCTGAGAGATCAGGTCACACGGAGTGTATGATTTTAATCTGTAGTTCCTTCCTAACCGATGTAGCAAGAACCAGCGATTCCCATCTACGTTTCTCCTCTGTTTTTTTTCTAGGCAAGAAGTTGTCCGATCTAGAGCGGGTGACGTCTTTGAAAGTATATAACTGGTTTGCCAACAGACGGAAGGAGATAAAGAGAAGAGCCAACATTGGTAATGTCCCAGTACACCTCACTCTATAGACATGCACAGCACATGGTGGGTTAGATAGGATATTATGGTCCATCCACAGGGCCATCCGCATTGGTTCCCGCATTCTTTTCTTGGATAATCCTTATTTTAATGCAAAGTTAACCATAGATTTATTCTCCCCTCTCTCCCTTGTGTTTTAAATCTTCCCAATCCAATTCAAACTCAAGACAAAATTCAGCCAAATAGGAGCATAGAATGAAATGCTCTCAGACCAGAGAAGTTGGCAATGATTTATATTGTTTTTTCCCAATTAACAGACAATGATTTAAATAACCGGTATGTGTCTGTTGAGAAAACAGTGAGATATCTTAATTCAGGGCTAGACAAATGGCTGGAGCCAGGGAGTCCTGGCTCCTAAATTTTCTTATTGTTTTAAATAGAACTCTATGGAGGTTCAAATTCCCTGGCTCCTAAATGTTCTTATTGTTTTACATAGAACTCTATGGAGGTTCCATTTCCCAGGCTGACTCCTGAACTAGTCTCTCTGGCTCCTAAAGGCTACAGAACTGTGTCAAGCCCCATCTTAACTCGACTTGTCCTCGGATGTGCATGATTATGTATTGAGTAACGTGCAGAACGGGAAAAAAATGAATTGTCCCTGTTCTGTTCATTTTAATTTCTTTTTATATTGATCTATTATGCTTTGCTAAAAGGACTTCTCTGGTTAGTTTCCGAGGGGTTGGGCCAATCGCGAGGAGACCTGCCAGTTTCCTGCTTGTGGGCGTGGTCGGTGAGACTGGCGGGCAAGCCCTCTGCTAACACAGCTTTGTGAACCTGACTTATAGGGGTGGTGTGTTTGTCAGTGACCAGCCACGCCCTCTGCGCAGATTCCAGGGACCTATTTTCCTAGGGCGTAGTTTCTTAACCCCTTCCCGACCTTATGACAAGTTAACTCGTCATAAGAGCCGCACCATTAGCGACCTTATGACGAGTTAACTCGTCATGCAGTCTAGCCGGCGGTGCGCTCCGTGGGCACCGCCAGCCAGTCTGCAAAGGGTCCAGGACTAAGCCTCGCACCCGAGGCAAAGCTCCTGGACCCGATCGGTCAGTTTCCGGGCATGTGATCGCGGTGATAACGTGATCACCGCGATAACATGCAAATTAGAAGGCAAAGTCAGTGTGTTCACACACTGACTTTGCCTCTAATTCACTCCCTGTGCTTTACATTCTTATAGTGAAGCACAGAGAGTGACCTGTAAGTATAAATAAATTAATTACATACACATAGGTAAAAAAAAAAAAAAAAAAAAAATTAACCCTTTCATTGCTGATCACAGTTTGTAACTGTGATCAGTTTCCTTCCACTTTATGGCCCTCATTTAGTTTTTTTTTTTTAACAGATTTTTTTATTTTTACAATTTATAAAGTTTTTTTAAATAAATAAAGGTAATTTTAATATATTTATTTAATAAAATTTAACCCCTGCATGCCTGTTGCATGATTTTTATTGATCTGACATCGCACTCTTCAGAGTTTTTTTCTGTCTTTTTTGTTATGGGGGGTTTGGGAACCAATATTTTTCTTTTTTATTAGTTAGTTAATTAGGGGGGATAAGTGGGTTAGTGTTGCACTAGTTGTGTAGCTTATCATTTGGAAAATAATGGGTAAAAACTTTTTTTTCCTCAAAAATTTCCTCTTTTATATGTATTTTTTAATACTAAAATGTAAATCATTTTTATGTATAGGGTATCAAAAGAAAGCTCTAACTGTCCTCTAAAAAACAACATATAACTTGTATGGGTACGTTAAATGAGAGAGAGGAAATTTATGTTTCAAAAACCGCGTATTAAAAATTGAAAAACGCTCTGGTCCTTGGCCCAGGAAAATCCCTGGTCCTTAAAGGGTTAAAGGGACTCTGTCAACCCAAACATCTCTTATACTGTAAATTTTGAGAATACAAAAATCAAAAATAAGCTGTGTTAGCAAAATTGCATGCCAGTGCATGAAAAAAGGCAGAAAAATGTGCTTTAAATGTCTGTAGTGTCTGTTTTATGACATCACCTGTGGCTGGATATAGAATGAATACACTTTCATAGGGAAAGGTATAATTAACATATTAAGCCACAATGTGATGTCATAAGCAGGAGCCACTGACACATTTAAAACCCTTTATTTCTCTTATTTCATGCATTTTGGTTGCAATTTTTCTGACCCGATGTGTAGATCGTATATTACATGAATTTTATATTTTCGGTTCACAGTATAAGCCTTTTTTAGTCTTTAATTCTTCTTCGTGTTTCATTAGGATATGACTAGTCATAGAGCAAAAAAGGCAACGTTTTGAAGTGTGGGGATATGTTCTAGACTGAAACTCTCATCATCATTATTATTATTATTGTTGAATTTCCATAATAGTCAAAGGTGTTCTTTAAAATAGAATTAGTGTGGTGACTCCTAGACGTGGCCCTGCTGTGGCGCATGCCTGTGTGCTCAGCGGCCTATACCAGAAGGAGTCAAGCCTAAACTGGGGCTTGAAAAAAAACCAGGAGCCAAACCGAGGCGCCTAATGATTGTGACTGGTTTACAGAAGTACCACCTGCCTGGCTCCTGACATTTTACCATTTTGGCTCCTAAGGTCTACAAACATTTGCCAAGCCCTGTGCTAAGTGCAAGGCTATTATATCTGTAGACTGCATTAGGGTTCTATTGTTCTGTGATGCCTGTAATATTGCCTTTGATACATAGTCATTACATAGTGACCGTTTAGTTATAAATGTAACTGGTGCAGAATAGCAGATAAGAAGCGTAATAATCCCGTGAATCTGCGGCCGTCTAATGAAATCAATGTGCTTGTTTAATCAGCCTTAATTGCACTCAGGGGGTCCCCCTCTCTAATACAGTTATTATGTTTTATTGTGTGTGCTCATTTCAGTATTACATTTAAATCCCATTACCCTGCTGTCAGAATAAGGTTAAATTGAGGCTATTTTTGTGCCCCCCCCCCCCCCCCCCCCCAAGTATAACACTAGTTACCCTGCAGGTAAATGAACACGTCTGGTCTGTATGGTGGGGGACTTCCGCTGCTGCCACCACAGTCCCTCAAGATAAGCAGCACAAAAAAAAAAATTAAAGCTTGCTTGGAGTCAGGATGTCAAATTTGGCTTGTCAAGGATAGACAAATGATAGTTCACTATGCTATTCATTGACTGAATGGTAGTTGGCATGTACTGATTGGTAGAGAGGCTCTGGCTGCCCAGACCCTAATTCACCAGAGTTCAGTTTCCCTCTAGGGCTCTCATGATGTAGCAGTATTAAGGTTGTTCTCTATTAAAATACTATCAGTTATTGTTACTTGTGCTACCAGATTATCCACGTGTGCCAGCATCTTAAAGACGGGCTCTATTGATCTCCCACCCAGGACAGAACCAGTATAATTTGTGGTAGCCTTAGATCTCTCACCCAGGGCAGACCCAGCATCATTTGTGGTAGCCTTAGATCTCTCACCCAGGGCAGTCCAAGCATCATTTGTGGTAGCCTTAGATCTCTCACCCAGGGCAGTCCAAGCATCATTTGTGGTAGCCTTAGATCTCTCACCCAGGGCAGACCCAGCATAATTTGTGGTAGCCTTAGATCTCTCACCCAGGGCAGTCCAAGCATCATTTGTGGTAGCCTTAGATCTCTCACCCAGGGCAGACCCAGCATCATTTGTGGTAGCCTTAGATCTCTCACCCAGGGCAGACCCAGCATAATTTGTGGTAGCCTTAGATCTCTCACCCAGGGCAGTCCAAGCATCATTTGTGGTAGCCTTAGATCTCTCACCCAGGGCAGACCCAGCATCATTTGTGGTAGCCTTAGATCTCTCACCCAGGGCAGACCCAGCATAATTTGTAGTAGCCTTAGATCTCTCACCCAGGGCAGACCCAGCATCATTTGTGGTAGCTTTGTATCTCCCACCCAGGGCAGACCCAGCATCATTTGTGCTAGCCTTAGATCTCTCACCCGGGGCAGACCCAGCATCATTTATGCTAGCCTTAGATCTCTCACCCAGGGCAGACCCAGCATCATTTGTGGTAGCTTTGTATCTCCCACCCAGGGCAGACCCAGCATCATTTGTGCTAGCCTTAGATCTCTCACCCAGGGCAGTCCCAGCATTATTTGCTGTATCCTTAGCTCTCTCCTGTCTACCTCTTTGCCAGGATATGTGCATGCCTCCTCTGTTTGCAGAATTGCTTCTTTGCTAAACCATCGCAGATAATTTAGGGCTATGTTTGCTTTTTTCGAAGAAGCAGCAATCCTGGAGAGTCACGGCATTGATGTACAAAGTCCTGGAGGTCATTCAAACAGCGATGACGTTGATGGGAATGATTACTCTGAACAGGTGAGCATCTTTGCTTTTGTTTTGTTTCCCCCTTTAAAAATAAATCATAGTTCCCAATATATTATTGAAACGCTAATTGTTCTCTAGTAGCTGGCCCTACTTTTTAAATATCGCCAGTAGAAAGGGCCTAGTTAGGTGGAATTCTTTCACTGTTTTTTTTTTTTCTATAATAAAATCACAAGGGGGAAAAAAAGTTTAGTGACTCTTTAAAGTTGTGTGCATCCATTGAGCAGGGCTTGACAAAATCCCATGGGCTTGACAAAATCATGGTTGCTAAAATCCCTACTGCTGGCTTCTAACTTTTGATTGTTTTACATAGACCTCTATGAAAGTACAATTTGCCTGACCCCCAAAAATAATTAGGTTGGCTCCTGAGTCTATTGAGCTTTCAAAGTCTACAAATATTTGTCAAGCGCTGGTCGTTTTTTAAAACCCATAGCCGTAGGCCTTTATTTAGAGAAAAATGGAATTGACCAGAACAATGTTTACCATTTACGGGGATTTCGGGCCTACACGCTCTTGTTGACTAAACTGTTCACTTGCCCAATATGGTGAATTAACTAGTTATCCATTTTCTTTTTACTTCTACATGCTTAGGATGACAGTACTAGCCACAGTGACCACCAGGATCCTATCTCCTTGGCTGTGGAAATGGCGGCCGTGAACCATACCATCCTGGCTCTGGCTCGGCAAGGCGCCAACGAGATCAAGACAGAGGCCCTCGATGACGACTGAAGAAAGAAAGAGAAAAAAACGAGAGGGTCTAAACCGAAAACTTACTTAGATTTTAGACGTTGCACCTTAGCAATCTTCCCTCAGCCCTTAATATGTGTTCCTCTTAACGATATAACTGCAGTCTCTTGTACGTCGAGTTAGCTGGTAGGGTCTCGTTCTGTGAAGATGGCGTCTGCCGCCATGAACCTTCGCATATAATGCTCTGTCAGTATTCATTCCACCACCTGTAATCTCCTATGTCCCCCCGCATCTCATGGATCCACCGACCGCTGGTCCATCTCAGCATTCCAGTCTAAAAGTGCTTCCAACCTTTATCTTCCTCCCACTGTTTTTGTTTGTTATAGACTTTTTATCCAAAATGCCGGGACCATTTAAACTGTATATTCGTGAAGGACCAGTATAGACGCCGTGTGTAAACGCAGACCCTAAACTATACAATGCCCCCTGCCTTTCATACAACGTACGTTATGTCCGAAACTAATTTGATCCTATGTGACCGACCAACTCCCACAATTCCCTTGCTTGACAACACGGGATTTTTTTTCACTTTTTCGTTAGTTTTTCCGTTTTTTTCCCCATTTTTGAGAAACATTGGCAGATGGATAGTGGGGCTCATGACTAAGACTATTATTTTTTTCTAGTCCGAAGTATTAGTATATTTGGGGGAGGAGGGGGTGATTGCACTCCATGCCACAGAAAGGGTTGATAATATACTGTAAAAGGGTAGGCAAGTTAAACTCGACAGTCTACGCTTATCTTGTGATGCCCACCATGATTGGCCGGTTAGAGACTTCTTCAGTTCTTAGGGTGTTTGCAATTATCTGCAATTCATCGTTTTCCTTCTCTTGCCCATACTTTCAAACAGTTTTTAGTTAATGCTTAGATGGTCCAAGTAAGTTTAGCCAAAAAGGTTCTCTTTAACTTCAAATCCTGTACTGCTCGCCAATCATAGTTCAACTACAGCTCCCATGATCCTGTCGCCAGTCCTGCCTCTATCTCCAAACCAGTCCTGGAGTGGCCATATTTCAAAAGCCAGCTTTCAAAGCAAAATAGCCAAAAAATTGCTTGAGTAATATGAACTAAGAGGAAATCTGAGGCAGTCATTCTAAAAGTAGAAGAATCGGCATGGACCTGCCATTGTGACGGCTTCATGTTTGGAACTCTTCACCAGAATTTGTATATCAGCATTTTCTGAAGAGAGCGACTGGTTGGCAAACCTCATGGGAGTTGTAGATTCGAAGCCAGAGATCTACAAGCAGGTCATCACTGGGGCAAGAGTCTGCTGAGGTTGGTGAAGCTGGTGGCTCTGGTGAAGCTGGTGGCTCTGGTATCATGGGATGTGGTACTCATTACATTGTGTTGGCTGATCGGCTTGTGCCTTAAATGTAGGATGGTGGCAATAATCTTTCCCTTTTAAAGGTGTGTGAATTGCGATAAACCGAATTAACCATCGGAACAATGGAGAATCCATTTGCAGTCTGTAATATTCATCTTAATTCACAAGGGTCCTCATTCTGCCTTATTAGCCCCCACAATTCACCTGTGACCACGTCTGTAGGCCACTAAAACCAACCAGTGACCTGCTCTAAATATATGGCTAGATAGGAATACAGGTTGGGTTTCCCTTATCCAAAATAATCCATTAGTCCACAGCAGTCTATTCAGTGTGCAGCCCCCCTTAAGCTGTGATCTAGCCTTTCCATGCATGCTCGGACACTGGCTCATACAATGACACGTGTGCAGACCTGATACGCCAACGGCAGGTTCCCAACCATGCCTCACATCACAGCTACATCACAGTAACAGTGATTTATTTGTTCTGTCCAGTATTTACACTGATATTACTGGATTTCGTGCTATATTGCATTTTGGATAAGGGATACTCAAGCGGTAGTATCGCTGTCCCCATGTGATCTTGCATCTCCGATATCAAAACCCATGTTAGCTTTAGGTTTGTTTGTTTGTTTTTTTTATGTATGTTTTCAGGTTTGTTTTATGTTTTTGTTTATGAGCGGTTTGGTGACCTATAATCCTAGATTACAAAGTATTTGGGGAATAATAATTCTGTGATGGTGTAGCTATCGGTCATTGACTTTAAAATGGTTTTAAAGACTGATGAAATGCTTCTTATTTAAGAAAAAAAAAATCCTATTCAATAATCGCCTACTTGTAATCAATTCCCCATTCGCCAACTTGTTCTTTGCACATCCATGTGCTTGTCTGTGTGTATGCTATGTAACATGGATATCTTATACATACTGGCAAATGCAATGGTGGACAGTTAAAATAAGAGGCAGGGCATCAAGCAATTTGGGAGCTAATGTCGGTAAAGCATTTTAGAAACTGTAGAAAGACGAGTCGGTTGGTGGTGTAAGAATGGAGGAGGAATCGATCCTGGGGTTCTCTGCTGGGAACAAAGGAAGCGGATTGGGATCCTAGCGGATGTCATGTGACAGGAAGAGCGACTGGGCTGTCAAACTGTAGTGTTGGCGAACTACATCTCCCATCATGCCCTGCCAGCCTCTTCGCTCTTAGTTGACAAAGTGTTATGGGTGTTGTAGGCCGCCTGCAGGTAGAGGGCTGCAGTTTGACCCCCCCGAACTTCAGCATGAAGTCTGATTTTTACTTTGTTAGCAGAAATGCAGCAAATGCGTAAAATAAGAGAAATGTTTTGTCTGTAGTGTCTCCGGCTTATGACATCACCTTGGTTTGATGTGCCAGTCCACTACTTTTCAATGGGAAATGTAACATTTGCATATCAAGTCACAGGTAGGGTTTGTCACCTTTTCTTCAGAAAAATACCGGTCTTGGTACTGTCTCCATAGACTTAACATCGGCCTCATGCCAATTTTATACTGACCTTCTGGTAAAATAACGGCCAGGTGTCAACTCTAGTCACAGGTGACGATTCTGCTCACTCAATGTATAGATTAGTTTTCATCTTTTTATTTATTTCTACATTCACAATATAAGCAATGTTAAGATCCCTTTAATGCAGTAGGGTATAGACTGCCAGGTCTAAACCTGGGTTTGCGTTGTGACCTTTCAGTTCCCCGCCAGTCCCACTCCGTATAGAGTTATCCTCGTCCTGGGGCAGATACTTTTTTCTTCTGTACCGTTTCGCTGTTGATGTGGAAGCCATGGGTTTGCCCTCGATCTGGCTTAAATGTAGATTTCATCTAGTTCATCATAGCTACCAACATCAGTCATGTTTCCAAGGACACGTGTTCCACACTCTGCAGAAACCGTAAAGTGCAGCCCGGCAGTATGTAGGAAGTATATATACACACACAATCCAATTAAATAATCAGAGTGGAGATCTCATAGGACCTGCCATGATTCATTCATTGGGTTGTGTCTGTGTGTGTATATACATCCTACATACTGCCATCTCATAGGACCTGCCATGATTCATTCATTGGGTTGTGTCTGTGTGTATATACATCCTACATACTGCCATCTCATAGGACCTGCCATGATTAATTCATTGGGTTGTGTCTGTGTGTGTATATACATCCTACATACTGCCATCTCATAGGACCTGCCATGATTTATTCATTGGGTTGTGTCTGTGTGTGTGTGTGTACACACATCCTACATACTGCCATCTCATAGGACCTGCTATGATTCATTCATTGGGTTGTGTCTGTGTATATACACATTCTGTATACGGCCAACTCCCAGGACCTGCCATGTTTAATTAATGTGGGTTTGCATGCTCTTTCTGCAGCATGTGGGAACACACATGTGGCTGATATTGGCGAGTATGGTTTTGGAGGATTTTTTTAAGATGCTATTAAACAAATAGTTAATACTCAGTAGGGACGCAGTCTCCCTGTGTCGATCGGATCAGAGGCTGAATCAAGGGATGGGGGGGGGTAACATTTCCAACCACGCTCTGCAGATAGCACTGCCCGGGGTTTGGTGAGAGACAAAGGTACCCTAGCTAGACTGAAACATAATGCAAGGGGCCTGCCACATAAACATTTCTAACTTTCCAAATTTACAGCATAAACAAAGACTATAACGACTATGTGACTTATTTATATTGGCAGAAGTGCAAGTCGATGCATATATTAAGAGAGGAGTCTCCTGTGGATGACATGCAAAATACCTATTGGAAATTAGCATATGAAGCCACAGGTGATGTCATAAAGAGTAGACACGTGTAACACATATTCTCTCTATTTGCATGCAGGTATAGATCTATACACTCTACATTCCAAACAACTAAATCATTGTAAGTCCTATATACATTAAATACAAATGTAGGTACAGTATTATGGTTAATTATAAGAACATCAGTATGGACTATAAATGTTCCATCGGGGGGGACAAATACTGGGGACATTTAGGAAAGACCCCTGTATTACACCATTTCCCAAACTATGGGCTTTCATTTATGCAAGAAGGAATTGGCAAGGGGACTGAAAAATGAAGGCTAAAGTAGGCAAGTTGTAAAAATACTTCAGTTACTCCGAATTGGAGATTTATTCGAACTCTGCTACTCTGGCCTTAAAGGGACAGTCTAGTCCCCAAACTCACTTTGGTGCAAGATGAAGATCACTGCTTGTATACTGCACAGGCTTTTATCCCTGTGTGATTTGATGCAGGCAATCTGCAATAATCACATTTTTAATATTTGACTCAAGCCCTCCCCAGTGATTACACTGCATGTTTACTGCAGGTGCAGCAGCACTGATTATATAGACACTCCGCATATAAAGTTTTGTTTCATTTAGTCACTTCCTGTGCTCATACAATTGAATACATTGTGTGGACTGTGACAAACTTGTACACAGCAGGATCCCTTAACACATTGTCTGATGACATCACTAGAGAGACCGGAAATTCCATTCATTTGACTGAAATGATTCTCATTGGTTCCTGCAGCAAAAATAAATAAATAAAGGAACTTACTTTTACTCAGCTAGTGTGGGCAGTCCTGGGTTCTTGCAAACTGCTGTAATTTCACAAATTCATCTAGCTGTAAGTATTTTACATTTTAAGCAGTGCAAAATGTAAAACGTGCATTTTAAAGCACATTTATATACATTAATATAATTGGAAGATGCATTTTGCGCACTAGACAGCCCCTTTTAGGTTTGAAATTCCTTTGTCCGTTCCATCTCTCATGAATAAAGCGTCTCTGCAAACATACATACTATTGCACATAAACATACAATAATCATTTTATATTCTGCCGTATAGTCCCCGCTGTGCACTAGCTTTTCATATTACTGGTTAGACAGCCATCTCCTTCATTTAAGCTGTAATTTAAACCATGAATGCTGTGTGATGTAATGTACCATTTAAATGGCTTTGTCATAGATATGTGATTTATTGGAAAGCTAATTTGTTAAGCTGGATTTGCCTTGTGTACCGGCAGTAAAAGCAGACCCCGAGATCAGGCGTGGTTATAAATCACATTTCTTTGACCTTGCTTGTTCTGCTGTACGTTCCAGCTAACGTTGGAAGCAGCCGCTAAGACGCACTGATATCCAGGTAGCCTCCGAGTTAATCGCTACGTCCGCTAAGGGACCCCTTATGTGGCCAGTCCTCAATGGGCTGTGTAGCCGGGGGCTTTGGGAATATTTCCGAAGGGTTAATGCACATGGTCCGTTCTAGATTGGCATAGAGTGGTTCTAGGTCAGGGATGTTCTTACAGATGGATCTGGCCAGAGTAATACTATTTCTCGAAATTAGTCATTTCTGACTCACGAAAACTGTCATTTCAATGGTCATAGTTGTCAACCGCCCCCAAATTTCCCAGGACGGTCCGGTTTTCTTGGGGTTTTTTTTTTTTTTCGTCCAGTCAAATTTGGGACTGTCCCAACTTTAATATTATGCATTTAAACTGTGTATGTATGGAGGTCATTTTGCCGTGTTTAGACTGTGTATGTCTCTCAGACACTCGGCCTGGGGGTTCAATGATGAAGGGGGGTCTCGGAAAGCTGCGTGATGTCATGCAGCCTCAAGTGTCTCTGCCCCCTTTTTCAGCCCGGGACATCAAAAATGAAAGTTGCCAAGTATGGATGTTACCCTTTCACCCATTTTTCTCCAGGAGAGAAATGTTCATGTCGCTGGGGGGGGAGGCAATATAGGAATAAGCCTATATTGTAGCGGGGAAGGCGCAATGTCGGGGTGGTATTAATATTTTTTTTTTTAAATGGAGCGGCTGGATGACTGCCCAGTGTACCGTGGTCAGACGTGGATTTTGGATTTTCGGTATCCTCCAGTGTTATTGCTAATTTGCGTATTCAATATTTGTTAACAGTTTTACTGACCTATCTGTTACATGGTCTGTACGCACTAGACTTTAAATTGTGCAGGGACAAACCTGGTGAGCTCGCTTAGCTAAATTGAAGAGAGGAAATGTGAGCCCCTGTGTATATATAACGTATATTGCTTATTCTAAGTGAGAAGAACAGAAACAGAAGTGAACCATAAAGCGTGGGCATGCTTGCTAAGGCCAGGCCTGACAAACACCAGGAGCGAGCAAGCCCGGCCTCCAAAAATACCTAATGTTGGCTCCTAAGATTTTTTATGTAATTGTTTTGCACAGAATTCCATGTGCATATCAATACTCTGACTCCTCAACTGGTCTGTTAGTAGAGTCTACAAATGTGATGCCTAAACAAACCTGTAAAAAAAAAACATTGATCACACAGAACTCCGTTTAGTGGGAGATTTATCACCACCAAAGTTGCGTTTTTTTTTTTTTTTTCTGGAGTTGTTAAATGGGACCCACTAGAGTCCCACGCCCGGCACGGTTTGAAGAGTCACTGCCGATAGACCTTATTTGCTTTCATAAATAAACCTCTAGACTTCGTCATGTTGTAAATATGTGAAAAGTCACTTCATAGTCCAACCTAAAATCTATATATTAATATACCTTACTCTGTCCTGATGAAACCGTAAAGCAGTATTGTTTTATGCGAAATACTCGTAAACACGGTTACTGTTAAATAGTTTATAATCTGAAGTCTAGTAGTAGTTGTTCTGTCCCTACATCAAATTATGTCCAAGTTTAACAAACTTGAGGAGCCAAGAAGCGAAGACCCTAAAAATGTTGATCCCAATTTTATTTTTTGAGTATTTTGTATTGAACTCTATTGTTTTAACTTTGTTCATGGTGCCTAAACATTTACATTTAATTATCTTGCACATTTCTTTCAATATCCATAATTTTTTTTTTTTTTAAATTCCCGTCATGATCTATGGTTCGAATTCTACGTACCTATTCTGTAGTCTTCTTGTAATTACTTGTTCACTACCTGTGTTATATTAGCATGGATATTCTTGATGGTGTATAGTTTGTTTTTGCAAAACGAACAGGGGATTTACAAAAAGCAATAATTAAAGGCACTAGTTTGCTTTCCAATGAATTATTGTAAGACAGGGTCTACTTCAAACCAGGCCACTACTTCTTACAATTATTTTGGTTTCTTGGGCAATAATGTTTCTCTTTTGTCATGTTTTCTCTTTTGTCCACTTATCGGCAAGTATAGAATGTTTGTTTTGTTTCTTTACATTTATTTTTACATTAATTTTATATAATACTAGGTATGGTCACATATTAAGGCTTTTCTTCCATTTCTTAAAGGGCAAAATGTAACGTACGTTTAAATGAAAGATTGCATCAATTATAGGTGTTTTAAATTGAAATGATTTAATAAAAGAATATAAATAAAAAGTACCTTATTGAGCCGTCTTTGCTCCGTATAGCTCTATCAGGGGGCGGACATGTTTAGAATCTTTGCTCTTTATAGCATTATCAGTGGGCGGACATGTTGTTTAGAATCTTTGCTCTGTATAGCTCTATCAGGGGCGGACATGTTTAGAATCTCTGCTCTGTATAGCTCTATCGGGATGGACGTGTTGTTTAGAATCTTTGCTCCATATAGTTCTATCAGGGGGCGGACATGTTGTTTAGAATCTTTGCTCCGTATAGTTCTATCAGGGGGCGGACATGTTGTTTAGAATCTTTGCTCCGTATAGTTCTATCAGGGGGCGGACATGTTGTTTAGAATCTTGAAGGAAAATCTGCCCCAAGATTCTGAACACGTCTGCTCCCTGCTATCGGGGTCAAAGAGGGTTCAATAAGGTACTGTACTTTGTATTCTTTCATTAAGCAATTCCATGTAAACCAGTTATACTTCATTCAAGCTTTCCTTTAAAAACGTTTTTGTTTCGTTTTAGTGATCCTTTAATTGTAGAATACAGAACACATCGGCAACTTCCATCTGCTCGTTTACATGCTTCCCCAGATACAATGAGCAACGGCCAAGGTTTTGATGTTAAGACTGACAGGTCTTATTCCTTTTATAAAAACATTGAAATACAGATTATGCAAATAAGATGTAGTTGCTCCAATTAGCCTCTAGATTGGCCACAAATCCCCCCCAAATATTGTGGAGGGAGATGTTGGTTGTAAACTCGACTAAGCATTCAATTTCATTAAATATTGGCAGCAAAGTCAGAATATGTTTTAGAAAGTGATTTAAAATTGTGCACTAAAAATGAAACCCTTTTGAGTTGGGTGAAACTCTTATCCGCGCCATTTTTTAAAAATGTATTTATTTTGGGGGGATTTTAAGCTATTATTTAATAATCGCTATAAATTTAAACTAAAATGTCACACACGGGAATTTTGTAAGTAAATTTGATTATTTCATCCTGTAAATAAAATAGAAAATGCTGTGGCTTTTTTTTTTTTTTTGCAAATATATTTTTAAATCAAACAAATGATTAATTTTGTATATTTAAATATATCTTGTACATATTTTTTTCCTTTTTTTTTTTTTTCTTTCTTTATTGTGAAACTATCTAGAATGTGTTTTCACAAGTCGTTTTCTTACAACCGTGTAGTTTGGGTGCCTTATAACCTGTGGAAGAACGTTATGTTGGCTTGTAATAGCTACGTACAATTTATATATCATTTGGGGCTTATGCCAGACCATAGTGCATTAATAATAGTGATATGTTAAATATGGATTCATTTTATTTTCTTTATTTTTCTGTTCCTTGTATTCTTATTTTATTCTGTGTATTGTCTTTATTATTTTTACTTACTAAATGTAAGCTCTTATATTACATAATTTAGGCTGTGTTGCTGTTAATTGACACATGGTGCTTTTTAAAATGAAAGTCGTTATTTCATTTTAATTATTGGATAATGTTTAATACCGAGTTGACATTTTAGTCTTCTTTAAAGCTTGAGTTTGATTGCCCATTAGCTGATGAACTTTGTTTGTTTATTGTTTTATTGTCACGTTGAAATGTAACAAATATGTGTTTTTATTTTATTGTAAGTACTTAATTTGCATACTTGGGGAATTGGTTTGGTTTGCCCCAATGTCTCTGAAAGGGCAAAGGGGAATTGTATAGCTGTGGCTACTACCCGTCTAGCTTCTTTCAGACGGGGGGTGATCTCACATACTTCTGGGCTTACCTAACCTGTGCCCTACCCACCAACAAAGTTTGTGCTCATAATTTCTAGATTAAATGTTACATGACTCCTCGTCGATGGTTGAGTGCTGATCTAGAGGGATGGGTTTCTCTGTTTTGTCTTACAGAAATTGTGTGTGCACTTTTCTATCATTTAAGTATTACTCTGTTATTTTTTGTGTGTGTAAGTACCAAGTACTTGTATTAAATATATCTAAAGTCAATTTGAACCTTGTTAGTGGCAGACACTAATTGGTTTATTCCTTCACTAAGTTGCTGACCTTCCTTTTTATTATTTTTATAATTCCAGGAAATAAAACAAAATAATTTGAATGTGCCATATCCCTGCCTAGTTTACATGGCAGGGAGCGTGTGATGCAAGGCTAGCACTCATCCCGCCTGAACTCAATGGTGAAATTTTGATCCACAATTGGCTTCATGACAAGTAGATCAAGTAGCTGGTTACGTATTATACTTATTCCTAGAACAATTTAATTAATTAGGTGAGACAGTATTTTACTACGGGGTAAAAGTCAAGTATTTTGTTTTAACCAACAAATAGATTTTGTTTTTTACCTTAAAGTGGTCATTTTATTTCTGATTTGAAAGTACAAAGTTACCTTTTAAAGTATTTGACAGTGAAATCAATTTTTAGCCTCCATGTATAAAAAAAATTTACTTCCTCTGATTGAAAGATGTTTCAAAAATAAAACAGCCTTCCAACCATCCGTTCCTTTTTTTTAATCTTTGTTTTATATATTTTTTTCTTGTTTTGTTACTACTGTAATGGTTTGTTACAAAGAGCGTATGGAAAGTGATTTCAAACCGTTCAGTTATATATTAGTGCATTTTTTCATTCTTAATTTTTGAAAGAAAATTATTTTTGTGTGTTGATGTTTAGTATTTTAGATTTTTTTTTTTCCAATTGTTTTTCCAAAGTTTTTATCAGACTTCTCATTTTTAAGTATCGTCTTTTATCGAACACATTATTGGCAATCATCTGTTTTTAGATCATTTTCCCAAGTCGCAGTAAAGTTTGCTGGAATTATCTTTTTCACGATAGCACTACTTTTCACTGTCATGCCTCCTCTTTTGGGTTTCTGTTCAAAAACAGGAAGCCGCCATTTAATCAGTTGCCAAAGTTGAGAACTATGCTTTTGGCCACTGGGTAAATTGGACAAATTACAAGAAGTGCACCTCTGTTTTGAAATATTTTATTTAATTGTTTTTTTTATTTTTTTTTTTATTCAAATAAATGTTGAAACATTTTAAATATGGAATAGGTGCATTTTAGTACTATCATGGTGCGAAGGCAATTTCCTGTGAAAGACATTTTTAAACATATGGTAAAATTCGGTACAATTTACACATTCATTAGAACGCTGTGAAACATTCCCAAATACCCCCGCAACTTGAGATGTTTAACATTGTATCCCGTGTTTTCAAGTTAGCAGGAAGTGTGTTTAATGCGCGACAGGAAGTAGGTTTGAGTGCACATCGGCTCATAAAGCCAAAGGGAAGAGAACAATATCGTCAACGGAGAGCATTACATTTTCTATGAAAACCTTATTGTAAGCTTAAATATAATTTAATTGTAAGTTTCCCACAAGAATAGTCCTCTAACATTATCTCAATAATTAATAATAAAAGGAATTCCCTTGTGACAAACGCCAAGTAGAATGCATTACCTTAATTGTAGTCTTTTTTTTGTTTTTATACAAACCTTTTTTTTCATATAGCTTGACAGAATTAGATCAGTATTTTTACAGTTATTATAGTGATAGTATTATTTTTTTATTATAATTAATGCACTATTGCTTCTTAAGTTAAGCATTCATTTGATTCATTATTATTTTTTTTTTTAATCTATCATTTAACGGTTGATTAAAAAAGACCTGTTATATAAAATGTCTGCGTTTTTTTTTTTTTTTTTTTAAGAGGCACTATTGAAAATTATTTTATATGCATCAGCCCTAGTTCCCTTGTTTTAGCCTGATTTTTAATCTTTTTTTTTATTTTTTTTGCAAATCATCACAGTTTATTGTTGTGCATTTAGAAAGATACCTACATAAACGTATATATGGTTATGTTCTTAAGGCCTTGGATAGTAGGATATTCTCAGATAATCTCTAATAGATTTTTGTAGCTGGGTCATACCTACACAAGCAGCTTGTAAAGAAATGAATAAGCTATATTATATTTTGTTTATATTATTGTCATGTTTAGATTTTTTTTTAGTTTTTTTTTGGATATATACAAATTATTAATAATAGTGTAATGTAGCTTAAACTGTTTTAGTTTTTTTGCCATTTTATTAGATTTTTTTTTTTAAGACTATTGTAGACTGTAAAATATTATATTATTTTACATTTGAAACATTAACATTGTTCGAAGTCAATTTCATGTTAAAAGTGCATGAAATAGAAATATGTTCTTTTATTTGTGAAATACTTGGAGACTCTGGGTACATCTTGCATTTGAAATATACCAGGAGACGGTTTCTTTTTTTATAATTGAATATTATATCAGTATTTGTGGAGGGAAAAAAAAAACAACAAACTTCTAGTAACCGGTAACAACCATGAAAAAGTTAATCTAGGACTTCTAGCTTCGGGATCATCGTCTGGCACTAGGCTTAGATTAGTGGGCTCGATGATGGAGCCAAAATGAGGGGGCTATGGGGGGGAACTCTGCATGTTTTATGACAATTGTCCACTCTGCGATTTAATTAATGAACCTAAGTAGTCGTTTGATCATTGACCCCGGCACTATCTCTCAACCATGTTGAAATACTTTTATTTATTGGCCTCGATACACAATTCTGTTTTCGGATATTTTAATATTCATTTAACCACTTGGGAGCGAGAGCTTTTTTTTTGATGATTATGTTTAGCTATGTCCGTTTGACTGTTATGTATCCTCTAATTCTCATACAAACTATATACCTTTTTTTATTTTATTTTTTTTTAAAGGAAATGTATGGATCGTTTTTTATTGCCATATTTATCCTGATCAAGCAGAATGGAACATGTTTATTATATATATTTTTTTTATTACTACCCCACCCCCTTATTTGCTTTCGGGAGGTTTATACACTCCTGCTGAAATGTCTTGGGTCACTTGAGAATTTCCTAGTTTTCCATGAAATCCGACATCAAATGAGCAGGGAATAGCAGTGGAGACATTGACTTCTGTAACAAACTTGGATTAGCTGACACAAGGAGACTTTGGACACCGTGAGATGTTCCTGGTTATGGGCCTCTGTCCACTGGAACACGGGTGATGCTGCTGATAATGGGTCTACGTCTAAGTGGGGGGGTGGGGGGTACAAAGTGGGTGGAGTTAGTTACTGATGATTACACAGCATAGGGTGGTGAGGCCAGGATCGTACAGGCATCTGGAGGCGTAGTGTTCATTCATTTGATCATTGGTGACTGTGATTTGAAGGCTGAACATTTAATGTGATTCTCCTTTTCTGTCTTGTGTTTTCTTTTTTTGAACCAAGCAAGCTTCCAAGGTAAGAATCTTCCTCACGTCTGTTGTTTGATGTATGTAATGCCTGGAAGTTACCGTATAGGAGGTAGATCCATTATGCCGTGAACACGGAGACTGTTCTATAGACGTGTATCTGAGATGTCGTTCTGTCACACTCCTTCCATAGGACAGCACTCCCATTTTCTTAAAAACAATTGTCGTCCTTTGTTTTTGTTCTTTAAAAAAAAAAAAATGTGAGTATGAGTGCTTTTAAATGCAGACTGTAAAGGGACTGTATCACCTAAACCTTGTTTTTGCTGTGCTACAGAGGCTAAGAGCTGATTTAATGTATACATTTGTGTTGGCCAAATTGCAAGCGAATGCCTAAATTTGAAGAAAATGTGTCTGTGGTCAGTCTCCGGCTTATGACATCACCTGTGGCCTGATATGCAAATTAACTGATTTTCAATGGGAAATGTGTCATTTGCATATCAGGCCACAGGTGATGTCATAAGCAGGAGAGTTTTGTATAGTCTGTAAATTAGTTTTCTGATCAGTATTTTTTTTAAGTATTTTGGTCTTCCTGTATACTGTACCCCACGCTGCCGATATAATGTATGCATGCTAACACTATAGGGGTTAGTTATAAAGGTTTGCGTTGGGCTAAGATTATAACAATGGAAACGGGAACATCCTATTGGTTACGCTGGCGATTGCGCCCCATTGTCGCGCCAGGCGAGGATCTGACTTTAAGGGGATGTCCGCGCATTGCCGTACACCTATATTGTCTATTAATGGATGAA
This sequence comes from Pelodytes ibericus, assembly GCA_036172795.1. Taxonomy (NCBI): domain Eukaryota; kingdom Metazoa; phylum Chordata; class Amphibia; order Anura; family Pelodytidae; genus Pelodytes; species Pelodytes ibericus. The sequence continues at coordinate 208,859,296 of CM069861.1, forward strand.
GTTCTGAATTATGAACCAGTGCAATGGGTGGGAAACCTGTGGCCCTCCAGCTTTTGCTGAACTACATCTCCCATAATGCTTTCCAGCGAAAAGTCTGGCAGAGGAGTATGGGGAATGTAGTCCTGCAACATCTGGAGGTGTGCCGGTTCCCCCACCCAAAGGGACATAGCTTTGAATATGGAAGATTTGTATGCTAGTTTTAATGGTCACAAACTATATCACATTTTGTAGAAGTCCTGTTGAAGAACCCTTGTAGAAGTCCTGTTGAAGAACCCTTTCTATCACCATCATATGCTTTAAAAGAGGGACACCCTTTTGGGATTGTTAGTCTTTTTTTTTTAATTTAACTTGTAAACTAAGTACGCAGGTGGATCCCTTACTAACTCCTTTTAAGAAATAAGTAGCATCTCAAATAAGAGCATGTATATAGCCAAATGTTCGGGAAGTAGCTGTCACCCCTTTCCTAAATCCATATATTTTTTGGGGGGAGCTTACCTTTTAATGCTAGCTGTTTCAAGTCTGCCTTTTCTGTGGTATGTATGATTTTTGTATACCGTGACTTATGTCGATCAATCGCTTGTGGCCCAGACTTCTAAAAGTAGAAAGATCTCGATCGAATGTTCCTGGTGACTGTCCCACTTGTAGGACTTTAACACACGATGGGCTTTCATAATTATTCGTTTTATTGTGGTCTGGGAACAGAAATCTAATACTCTTCTGTCGTGATTCTCACACCCGTAATTACAGTCCCTTTTTTTTCGGGGGAAATACAGTGTTGGCTTTTTTTCTCTTAAATACATTTTACGTTTTTTTTTTTTGGGTCACAATACATTATCTCTTGCCTTGTAGACAAAACGTTTCTCAAAACAGTCCTTGAGGATCATTAACCGTGCAGGTTTTGTGGATATCACTATTCGATCACAAGTAGTCCTAATTGTGCACCTCTGGTGGTTCTAAAGGTACTGGTTTGAGTACATCTGCCACAGCTGTCCCATATCATCAATTTACTCTTGAGGCAACATTCACATTCTTTTCATTCTGCCCTTATCATAAAAAAAAAAAAAACTATTGTACCGAGAGTACTCCTTGGGAAAACAAAGTGAAATGTAGATCCACTGCCGCCCCACCCCCCCATTTCACTGCCCCTCTAACACCACTACTACTCCTACCGCAATTTGGATGCTGCTTTTTGAGGCAAAAACAGAGGTGGCGAAAGCGAAATTTAAACAGAGAATCCTGTTTTTAAGCTGTGCTTCATTTATAAAGTCTTGATGCGTTTGAGCCAAAAGTGCAAAAAGCTCTATTACAAAGTAACCTGCCACTCATATAAATATAAATATATATATAAATATATTAAGATCACACTGTTCTACAAAAAAAATAATAATGTGTATTTGTATTTTTGTGTACGTACAATTTTCTGCTAAGCAGAAGGAGGATGTAGTATAGGGGTGAGCATTGAAAAAAAGGCTTTGAGTTTGTTTTGTTTTTTCTGGGTTTTTTTTTTTTTTTTAAACTCCTATCTTTGTTACTTGTTTTTGGCTAGCCCCCTTGCTTCTAGACTGGGTTCCAAAAGCCCTTCTGTCAATAAAGGGAAATAGCCAATAAGCTGCCTGTCTTTGTCTCCTATGTGTTTTTAAAATTTTTCGAAGGTGCAGTACCTCTCTCTGTGATCACAGACCTTTTTTTTTTTTTTTTTTAACAACTATTCCACCAAGAATTTGACTTCTCGCCGTAGTTATAACACTTCTTTGCAGTCGTTTGTACTGGTCAAGTCTTCCAGTTCTTATAGAAGAAGAAAAAATACAATAACAAATGAAGAATTTCCACTAGTAGAACCTTGAATGCTTGCCCCACCAGAAGCGTTAGGTCCAGTTGGATCTCAGTCATGGTTCCACAGCTATCTTAACACAAGTACCTATTTATTATGTGGTCTAATAAGTGGATAAGAAAAATGGTGCCCTAGTCACATTCTCAATATATATATAGATGTACAATAATGCTTGTGTATATACTGTGAGGTTATAAGCCACATGAATTTATTGAACGTAACGAGGTGCTATGGAACCTGTTGAGTGGACAATATTAATAAGACGGCACACTCCATGGGTATAGCTCATAGGTCCTAAAAACAAATTTAAAAGAAATGATATGTTAAGGTTTAGTTACCACTCCAACTAGAAGAGCATTTCTGGAGTAATGGCTGTTTTTTTTTTTGGCAAGATGATGATTTTCACTCTTAGGAATGTTAATTATCACGGAGGAGAGAACTCCAGTCCCATCGATCTACTAATTCTTCTGATAGGGACGGAACTCAAGTCCTGGTGAGAGGTTAACAGGATGCAATGTTGCGTAGAATGGCCTTGTGGACAGGAAGTAGTTCAGCTGTACATGTCACTCCAGGATTCAGCCATGACAGGTAGAGGACTGGCAACTGGCCATTAAAATGCCGTCAGGGCAAAATGGGAAAGTTCCCAGTGAAAATTTTGCTATTTTCTCTTTTCCAAGATAAATACATGTACAACGCCAATCACATTCTCGATGCAAGGAGCAGGTACTTTATTTCGGTTTCTTCAAAAGGTAAAACGATTCACGGCAATCAATCTGTATGCATCACAGGGCTAAATGCTATAGGAACCAGCGTAGAATAGGTCTTATTTTAAGAGTATGGAATATGTAGGTACATAACCTAAATACAGACTTGCCAGAATACCAATAGGCGTTGAAAAAATATGACTGAAACCTGTAAGTTAAGGAAAAGCTTGTCATCTCACCTGTGCTAAAGTAAGGAATGTCCTGCACTCCTAAAGGATATAGCCTCAAGGACTGGAATTGGCCACCAATATTTGGTTAAGGTGCAAAGATTGAATAATTTTCGAATACGCCTGCTCTCTGATGAAGAGGGAGAGATACTGCACCTTTTTATGGGTAGGGCTCTCAACTATAAACAGTGTGTAATTGTAGGAAAGGTCTTGTTTCTATATGTGAATGGGCAGAGAAGCAAGCACTCTATTGTATTAAAAAAAATAGTTAAAACGAGTCCTGTATAATTGTTATCTCCTATTCTGATTAGTGCCTTTTGGACAGTAGACTGTTCTGTAATTAAAATGTAGTATACTGCTTTTTTGTACAGTTTTGTTTTCAGAATTTTGTTTTTTTTTAATTTGTGTTTTATTTTAGTATTGTACCTATAGAAAATTAAAAAAAAAACATATAACTGAACATGGGATCTGTGTGATTATTGTAGTTATAAACAGTGACTGACTCCTTTTTAATATTCTATACTGTTACTTATCACTTCCAACTTTAGGAGATGGGAAGTGTATTCGCTATTGACAAAGCAACGGTCCTGCAGGTCACCCCAAGCCCTCCGTCTTGTCTCACATCACGTCAGAAGATACAAACGGGATGGCTTGAAAAGAACAAGTTACACTTAAAGGACAACTGTAGCAAAAAAAATGTTAGTTACGTATGTTTCATTAAAAGATTGTATCAGGTGTAGATGATGGATAAAGAAATTATTTAATGGAATATTTACTCCATTTAGTCCTCTCAGGGAGCGGACATGTTTAGAATCTTGACGAAGAAAGATCTGATACAAGATTCTGAACAAAATGTCTGCCTCCTGGTAGAGCTATATGGTTAGAAAGGACGCCATAAGGGACTTTATACAGAAATTCTTTAATGAAAGAATACAGATAAAGTGCCGACACGATGCAATCTTTTCAAATAAGCACAACTTTGTTTCTTACTACAGCTGTCCTTTAAATAAAATATAAGATAAACACAAACATAGTGTGTTACAGTATGAAACTAGTGACCAATGTGTACGGCGATGGATGCAATCACAAACCGTAAGGGATGAAATGCCTTGAGTGTCGTAGACATCCGAAATCCTGGGGTATAAAAGGCTGAATGCAGAAATCTTCTTTGACATCTTTAAAGGCTATAAAAAAAAAAAAATTAAAAATACAAAGGGAGAGACGGGGACCACATGTGCAGAAATATCAAGAGGATAACCCCACTGGTCAAATATGCTTACAGAAAAAGAAATAAAACCGCAAACATATCTGTAGAAGTCAGTCCAAGAGTTTCGCTTCGTGGATGCGGCTTCATCAGGATTTAATCGGTATCTAACTTATAAGTGAGAGTTTGCGGAGTGAATGAATTAAGTGCACAAATGGCCATGATTACAATACACAATAATAGAAAAACAATCCTTTAATAGAATATATTACACCTCTGTACAAGACGCATAACTTGCTTCTCTTTGTTCTGATGTGTATCCACCTGACGAGAGGATCTCCCACGGGGTAATAGAAAGGAACAGATAAATAGTGCAACACTGTATGATATAGAAGAGGTTATTCATCTGGTGTTTGAGCTGTAGGTTCCACCACACATGAGAGTGAAAGATCAGTCTTGGTGCATGAGTGTAAACAACTGGTAATAGGAGGGAGGGAGGGGAGGGGGGGGGGGGGGGGGTTATCCAGCTGTATCACATACCATACTCAGTCAGCTCTATCACACATAGAGAGAGATCCAGCAATAGTGTAAAACCTTCACTTTAAGTGACAAAAAGTGAAAAGCTTATTTTAAAAGGTGGTGGACTTTACTGCAAAGGCTGCCGGAGATTAAAGTAATGTAAACCGTACAGCGATACTGCTGCACGCTTATATTCGCTGCTCTCCTTCACAGCATGTTTCTTACCCCACCCGGGGCTGATGCAGATTATTTTAATCTCTGTGTAGTTAGTGACCAGCCGTGTGCCTAAGATCAAAACTCATAAATCATGAAAAATAACAACAGGTTAAAAAAAAATGGTGACATAATAATAAATGGCTTATTTATCATAAAGACATCATGTCCAAATCAGTGTTCAGTCCATTACTTCCTAATGTTTTCAGCGCATGAATCCATTTTGTCTCTTTGTGACAAATTATAAACTATATTACCACCATGTGGGAACATTGCACTTTCTTTCCCCCTAGCTACACCGATCGGCCATAACATTGAGACAGGTGACAAGCCGGCGGAGGCAGTGTGATGCTTTGGACTGACAGGTGACAAGCCGGCGGAGGCAGTGTGATGCTTTGGACTGACAGGTGGCAAGCCGGCGGAGACAGTGCGAGGTTTTGGATGGACAGGTGGCAAGCCGGCGGAAGCAGTGTGATGCTTTGGGCTGACAGATGACACGACGGCGAGGCAGTATGATGTTTTGGGCTGACAGGTGACAACCCGGCGAGGCAGTGTGATGCTTTGGACTGACAGGTGGCAAGCCGGCGGAGGCAGTGTGATGCTTTGGACTGACAGGTGGCAAGCCGGCGGAGGCAGTGTGATGCTTTGGACTGACAGGTGACAAGCCGGCGGAGGCAGTGTGATGCTTTGGACTGACAGGTGGCAAGCCGGCGGAGGCAGTGTGATGCTTTGGACTGACAGGTGGCAAGCCGGCGGAGGCAGTGTGGTGCTTTGGACTGACAGGTGACAAGCCGGCGGAGGCAGTGTGAGGTTTTGGACTGACAGGTGGCAAGCCGGCGGAGACAGTGCGAGGTTTTGGATGGACAGGTGGCAAGCCGGCGGAAGCAGTGTGATGCTTTGGGCTGACAGATGACACGACGGCGAGGCAGTATGATGTTTTGGGCTGACAGGTGACAACCCGGCGAGGCAGTGTGATGCTTTGGAGTGACAGATGGCAAGATGGCGGAGGCAGTGTGATGTTTTGGGCTGACAGGTGACAACCCGGCGAGGCAGTGTGATGCTTTGGAGTGACAGATGGCAAGATGGCGGAGGCAGTGTGATGTTTTGGACTGACAGGTGCCAATCCGGCGGAGGCAGTGTGAGGTTTTGGAGTGACAGGTGGCAAGGCGGCGGACGAAGTGTGATGCTTTGGACTGACAGGTGGCAAGCCGACAGAGGCAGTGTGATGCTTTGGGCTGACAGGTGGCAAGTCGGCGGAGGCAGTGTGATGCTTTGGACTGACAGGTGACAAGCCGGCGGAGGCAGTGTGATGCTTTGGACTGACAGGTGCCACGCCGGCAGAGGCAGTGTGATGTTTTGGACTGACAGGTGCCAAGCCGGCGGAGGCAGTGTGATGCTTTGGACTGACAGGTGGCAAGTCGGTGGAGGCAATGAGATGCTTTGGACTGACATGTGGCAAGCCCGCAGAGGCAGTGTGATGCTTTGGGCTGACAGGTGGCAAGCCAGCGGAGGCAGTGTGATGCTTTGGGAAATGTTCTGCTGGGAAACCTTGGGTCCTGCCATTCATGTGGATGTTACTTTGACACGTACCACCTACCTAAGCATTGTTACAGACCATGTACAGCCTTTCATGGAAACGGTATTCCCTGATGGCATTGGCCTCTTTCAGCAGGATAATGCTCCCTGCCAAAAAGCAAAAATGGTTGAGGAATGGTTTGAGGAACACAACAACGAGTTCAAGGTGTTGACTTGGCCTCCAAATTCCCCGGATCTCAATCCAATCGAGCATCTGTGGGATGTGCTGGACAAACAAGTCCGTTCCATGGAGGCCCCACCTCACAACTTACAGGACTTAACGGATCTGCTGCTAACGTCTTGGTGCTAGTTACCCCAGCACACCTTCAGAGGTCTAGTGACACCTCCACGGGTCAGGGTTGATTTGGTGGCAAATTGGAGCTACGCAATATTAGGCCGGTGGTCATGTTATGGCTGATCGGTGTCTACCACCAATGTGTACCAACATGCTCTCTTTCATAAGTCTAATAGTCCCTCCCAATATACTGTTTCCCACACGGACATTGCAATAAATAAACTAAAAAAATATATAGAAAACAGGAGCGCAGGTGTAGTGATGTCAAGTGAGAAAAATTATATATTAAGTGCAGCAGATTGAATAGGTAAAAGGAAGTAAAATGAAAACACTTGTGAAAATAACAATAAAAATACTTATGATAAACAACAGGTGGATTCACATAGATCTTTGATTGGCGATCTCAGTATGGACAGGAGTACCCAAAAAAGAAGTACAATAGTGCTCTGCGTTTAGATAAAAATTCTACAGCTTGACGGATAATAGGGATTATACTCACACACGCGAGCGGTATACTGCTCTCTATATAGGTAAAAGGAAGATCTACAGAAGTTTGAAGGGAACAAATGACATTAAGGATCCTTTTGTGGATCGTATTTGCTCGATTATAAGACAAGGTTCTTTTCAGAAATTTTTTTCTGAAAAATGCCCCTCGTCTTATAATCTGACCTCAAATTGAGGTCAGACTATAAGACAGGGATCCAGGTCCCCCGCAGAGCTGCAGGGGACCTGGATCCCCCTCTCTAACAGCCGGGGGATGTCTGCTCGATGAGCGCAGATTCCCCCTGCTGCCACACGGCACGACCGCCGGGACTTCTATGATGAAGCCGGGTACTTCCGGCTTCGTCATATAAGTCCTGGCGGTCGTGCCGGGCGGCAGCAGGGGAGGTCTGCTGCGCCGCTAGCCACCATGGAGAATCGGGCAGCTGGGGGGATGTCTGCACGATACGTGCAGACTTCCTCCATGCTGCCCGACACCTCCGTCTATTATGACGGACCAGCTGTACGTCATAATAGGCGGAGGTGTCGGGCAGCATGGAGGATGTCTGCACGTATCATGCAGACATCCCCCGGATGCCCCCACTAGCCACCAGGGAGCAAGAAACAGGGGAGGGGGTAGAAGTACAAGGGGGTGGGACAGAATAACTGGTCTCACCAATAGTACAATATAAGAGAGACGCCAAGAGGAGGGAGGCGTGCATCTGAAGAAGACCCGACTGGCAAAACGCGTCTGACACGCCCCCTCCTCTCCGTGACTTCCGCATTCGGTGCTTGGCTTTCGGATACAGCAGACTTCCAAGACAAATTGGTCATCGTGTAGACTTTTGTATATCTGCTGCATTTTCGTTTTTACTCCAGCGCATTTGTGGGATACTCGACTGTACTCACAACGCTTTTAAGCCTTTTCTTATTCATTAAAATATTGTGATAGTTACCTTACTTCACTATGGCAATGCTTTCTTTCTTCACATCTATGCAATGAGCATATGCCTCAAGATGTAATAACATCCACAAAAGGATCCTTAACGTCATTTGTTCCCTTCAAACTTCTGTAGATCTTCCTTTTACCTATATAGAGAGCAGTATACTGCTCGAGTGTGTGAGTATAATCCCTATTATCCGTCAAGCTGTAGAATTTTTATTTAAACGCAGAGCACTATCGTACTTCTTTTTTTAATCTTTTGGGTACTCCAGTCCATACTGAGATCTCCAATCAAAAATCTATGTGAATCCACCTGTTGTTTATCATAAGTATTTTTATTGTTATTTTCACAAGTGTTTTCATTTTACTTCATTTTACCTATTCAATCTGTTGCACTTAATATATAATTTTTCTCACTTGACATCACTACACCTGCGCTCCTGTTTTTCTATATATTTTTTTTACTTCTGTACATGGGTGGAAATAGAGGTAGCTTTTCCATCAGAGAGTGAGCTGCAAATTTAATTACTAACAAATTGAAGTAGCGCCTATACACTGCTTGTAACACTTTCTTCAATAAATAAACTACCGTAGGAGTGTTGCAGTTGATAAAATGAGTAACGGTGTATTCTTTACCAGTCATATTATTATTAGAAAAACTAGAGATGATTCTTGGTAAAAATCTGCACATCTCACAAGTCCTGCATTTAACTCCTTCGCGACGCGTGGTGCCTGCGTTCCAGACGACACAAGCACCAAAACGCCACTTGTAGTTCATGACCACCGATCCCAAGGTGATCAGTAGCCAGGAACACAATGGCAGAGACCCGATGATTTTCTGAGTAGACCCTGTGGGTCCCTGACAAAAGATCGCGATACCTTCCGATGTCACGGAGGAGGGCCCAAACCTGGAAGTTCGGGCACAGCGCTATTCGGTAAAATATAGCCGGTGTTCGCTTTGAGTATCGGCAACATTTGACCTGTCTTACGGAGTCCACTCAAAGTGGCCTCATCTGACATGTAGGGATCAGAGTACAGCTCATCACCGGGAGCCGCGATGAGCTGTTTAACGCTAGGAAGTTCTATACCGCGCTAGCTTCTTTTACGACCCCAAAAATGAGGACGTCATAGAATGTCCTAGCTTCACAAAGAGGTTGGAGAAACCAGTAGGTGTATTACTCAATAAGTGCTTAGGCTTCTTTTTTAACTGCAGGAAGATCCCTTGGGGCTACTATGGATTTTAAATACTCTACCTTTTAAAAAAATAAAAATGGGACGTTCTGTAAGGGATCCATTAAAAAAAAAAAAAAGTCCCTTTCTAGGATAGGCCGTTAAAAAACACAACCGAAACTATCGTCTTCTAAAACATTATTTCTTGGTCAACAGAGGTGATCCTTTAAAAGACAATCTCCCCTTCTCTTAAACTTTTATTCAAGTAATTTCTCGGGATACAAAATCTCCTTAAAACGTTAAAGCTTCAGCCTGGTGTTCAAAACCATTCTTAGAAGAACAATTGCGTTGAATACAAGTGAAATGCTAATTTTATTGGATTCAAAAAATAAACTGAGATCCAAAAGTTAAGGATGTCTCTATTTATTTCCGAGGTGAACGATTAAACGTAATTTGGAGAATTGAGATCATGAATAAATTGAACACACAATATAAAATGCACATGCCATGAGATCCTATCTTTGGCACCCCCACTCTATGCCATCCCTTTATCTCTCTCTATCCCTCCACCCCATCCATGTTTGTCTTGCTCTCCCTCTATTCCATCCATGTCTGTCTCTGTCTCCGCCATGCCATTCATGTCTGTGTCTGTCTCCCCTTTTGGTTTTCTCCTCTTCCCATGTATCTTCACCTCTTTGGTCTCTATCCCCATGTTTGTCTTGCCTCTCCCCCCATGTCAGTCTGTCTCTCTCCTATCGCTTCCCATGTCTGTCTCTCTCTCTCTTCCACTCTCCCCCATGTATGTGTTCCTCCAGTTGCCATTGTCACACTTTTTATCTATTCATTTAATATATTTCATTACTATGGCAATTTGTACACTTTATTAATTTGCTTCATTTGAGGCATAAAAGCATCACAATGAGGAAGAGGAGGAGCATTGTTCCAGGTTACTTCCCGCTGGTTACCAAGATGGCTTCTTCTTGGTCCGTGACGTCTGAATGGAGTTCCGCTCAGGTGACCATAATCTCTCATTTAGAAGAGCTTCAGTCCGGGCAAGTTATATAACCATTTACTCCTGATCAAACCACATTCATAGGAGGCCTTGACCTTTGGACTCCTGCTTTCTTGGACTGAATTCTACAGATATGTTTGCGGTTTTATTTCTTTTTCTGTAAGCATATTTGACCAGTGGGGTTATCCTCTTGATATTTCTGCACATGTGGTCCCCGTCTCTCCCTTTGTATTATTTTTTATAGCCTTTAAAGATCTCAAGGAAGATTTCCGCATCCAGCCTTTTATGCACCATGATTTCAGATGTCTATGACACTCAAGGCATTTCATCCCTTATGGTTTGTGAGTTCATCCATTGCCGTACACATTGGTCACCAGATTGATACTGTACCACACTATGTTTGTGTTTATCTTTGATTTTAGTGTAACCTAAATAAAGAAAATAAGCTGAGCTGAACAACGAGTTGCTGATTCCACACTAATGGCTGATGACCGCACTTTCTTGGAGGGGAGCATGAAAACTGTGCACAAGACACAAGCCAAGACGCCAGCCCACCTCCTGTGCACTCCGTCTCTATGATGTCACAGGGTGCCTCTAAATGTAATTTAAAACTACAGGAGAACTGTCTATTGTTTTGAAGTAGCAATAAGTGCATTTGTCATATATTAAACACGTGTTCAGCATACAGATCCTGAGCTAGTCAGAAATGTCCATTTAACGGTAAGGAAGTCTCCCTATCCAGTGATGGCGAAAATTTCTGGAGCCGAGGGCCTAAGTGTCTGGCAAAATGCATCATCAAATGGTCATCAAAGTGCCGGTAATGTGTATTATGTATACGGTATATATATTTATCATATATAGGTTCTCACATGTATATACATACATTTATAGAGATATAAATGGATTTGTATGCATGTGAGCGGGGACATAAGTAGAAACTGAAGGGCTCCGGGCAAAATTTTAATTTGGGACCCCTCCCCTTCCCCCAAAAACTATAAAATAGAAATCTATTCACCATACAGACATGCACATACATGAACACAGATACACATATAAATATATTATTCACGCACGGATAGATACATACAAATATACAATGATTTTTTACACTTCCCTTCAGAAGCCTTGTTGTTAGTAGTATAGCAGGGTGAACCAGACCTCAGTCAGCAATTGTGGGGAGAAGAAAGACTAATTACAGTGTGGGCAACTTGTCCATCCCTGCCCCTCAGCCTACAAGCATTTATTTAAAAATGGTTCACAAAAAGCAATGCGCTACTTTTACTTATTGGCTTATAACTTGCCAAAAAATAAATAAGGTTAAAAACATGGGGTATTTTTATATACTGTTTTTCCGATCAACTGGCAGAGATAGTGCCCTTTTTTTTTTTTTATTACCTACACCAACCCCTATCGTTTTAAGAAGCCGATACTAATCCTGGAAGCCGGTGGAGGAGTCTGAGCAATCTTTGAAGCACTTTAAAGCCGCAACACCTTCTTTAGCACTTTATTCCACGAGGCACACTTTATTTCACAGTGATCTGGTAAACCTTGATTGTACTTATATGCGCTATGTTGCATTTGAACGGGCACTCCGTGCACACGACTTTTGTGAGTGTGGCTCCTAATAAATAGCTTTACTAAATGTTTTTAATAGTGTTGCACTATATCCCTTGTGTCCTTCTCCCTACATGTCCACATGAGTCTCTGTGGAGACATCCAGTGGTTTATTTTCTGTCTACATGGTGTAGTGTTAGTTTTCTAATACTGTGATTGTGTGATCCGAGGAATCCTTACTGACACTTTATGGATAGTACTTTTCTCTCTTTTTTTTCCCCTGTACAGTTTTTTGCATATTGTTAAACACAAACACCGCAGAAATGTTAATACAGTCCTGTCACGATGGGTAAAACAAGGCCAAGGCAGTCAGGCCAGGAATGGCAAATTATGCCTGTTGCAAAATATATTATTTATTTTATGTGGTGATACATATGGAACCCTAATGTCATATACTGTCACTATACTGCTGAGAATCATATATATAGTAGGACCTATTGGAGGTTAGGTATCAAAGTCAGTTGTGGAGAAAAGTTCTAAAAAGTGGTCCAGTCACCATGGAAACCAATGGAATGTTCCTGCTGATATCAGCATGGGAACCAATGGAATGTTCCTGCTGATATCAGCATGGAAACCAGTAGAATGTTCCTGCTGATTACATCCCTTTTAGAACTTTGTTGGTTAATACATAACCTGCTAAGTTCCACATCTAATGTTATCTCCAATATACATAGTAGATACATAGTTTACAAGGTGTTTTCTATCTTTTACATTGGGTTCATTATTTTATCCTTAGAGCAGCGGACACGGCTCTCAAATGCTTACAGCTGCTGGTTCCTCTCTTTACTCCGTTATTTTTCGCTCTTCTTCCTCGGTCCATTTCAGAGGCGTTGCTAGGTTTCCAAAATATCTGGGGCTATAGCCCATAAGACTTTTTTTTTTTTTTTAAATGGAACCATACGGGCACTTACTGAGTGAGTGTGTGTGTGCATGTCAGTGAGAGTGAGTGTGTGTGCATGTCAGTGAGTGTGTGCATGTCAGTGTGAGTGAGAGTGTGTGCATGTCAGTGCGAGTGTGTGCATGTCAGTGTGAGCGAGAGTGTGTGCATGTCAGTGTGAGCATGTCAGTGCGAGCGAGAGTGTGTGTTTGTGTTAGTGTCTGAGTGCCGAGATATGACATGAATTAAGATCCGGCTGCAGCAGAAATGCCCCCCTCCCCTACTGAGGTAAAGCAGAAGGGAAGGGGGACACATTAAAATATTTATTGTCTCTTAAAAATAAAAAAAACTGCTGACTGGCATGTAACTGGTTATGTATGTGGTGTGTATGTATGTATGTAACTGGCTGTGTGTGTATATATGTAACTGGCTGTGTATGTGTTGCGTGTGTATATATGTAACTGGCTGTATATGTGTTGTGTGTGTATATATGTAACTGGCTGTGTATGTGTTGTGTGTGTGTATGTAACTGGCTGTGTGTGTGTGTGTGTGTATGTAACTGGCTGTGTATGTGTTGTGTGTGTATGTAACTGGCTGTGTATGTGTTGTGTGTGTGTATGTATGTAACTGGCTGTGTATGTGTTGTGTGTGTATGTATGTAACTGTTTGTGTATGTGTTGTGTGTGTATGTATGTAACTGGCTGTGTATGTGTTGTGTGTGTGTGTGTGTATGTATGTATGTATGTAACTGGCTGTGTATGTGTTGTATGTGAATATGTATGTAACTGGCTGTGTATGTGTTGTGTGTTTATATATGGAACTTGCTGTGTATGTGACGTGTGGGACACATTAAGGAATTCATTTTTTCTTTAAAAAAAAAAAAAAAACTTGTGTGACTGGTGTGTGTAACTGGCTGTGTATGTGACAATGTCTGTGAGGTGTGTGTATGTGACTTTCTGTGTATGTATGTGATTCTGTATGTGAGGTGTGTGTATGTGAATGTCTCTGTGTATGTATGTGATTCTGTATGTGAGGTGTGTGTATGTGACTTTCTGTGTATGTATGTGATTCTGTATGTGAGGTGTGTGTATGTGACTTTCTGTGTATGTATGTGATTCTGTATGTGAGGTGTGTGTATGTGAATGTCTCTGTGTATGTATGCTTTTGTGATGAGCCATTGTCTGGCTCCTAAATTTTTTTTTGCTGGCTCCTAAAACTAAATAAAATTTGTCAAGCCCTGATATAAACATAAATCCTTCCTATGCTGTTTAGCAGTCCTGTAATAAATAATGTCACACACACACATAACACACATATGTGTGACATTATTTATTACAGGACTGCTAAACAGCATAGGAAGGATTTATGTTTATATCAGGGCTTGACAAATTTTATTTAGTTTTAGGAGCCAGCAAAAAAATGTAGGAGCCAGACAATGGCTCATCACATTGTAACATAGTAACATAGTAATTTAGGTTGAAAAAAGACAAAAGTCCATCAAGTTCAACCCTTCTACCTATCATTTCTGCGTTTTGATCCAAAAGAAGGCAAAAAAAAACCCTAAGGAAGCTTTTGCGAATGTTGCCTCCTAGGGGGAAAAAAATTCCTTCTTGACTCCAAAAGGGCAATCAGATTTCTCCTTGGATCAAAAAGCTCTATTATTAATGCTCATTCTATTATTAATACCCCTGTATGTTCTGCTTTTCTAAAAAATCATCCAGACCATGTTTAAATGCATCTATTGTGGTTGCTAGCACTACCTCTCTTGGCAGTGAGTTCCATAACTTTATTGTCCTAACCGTAAAGAATCCCTTCCTTTGCTGTCTATGAAATCTTTGCTCTTCCAGTCTGAGGGGGTGACCTCTTGTTCTTTGTACCTTTCTGTTAATGAACAGGTCCCTGGAGAGCTCCTTATATTGGCCCTGTACATATTTATATAATGTTAACATATCCCCTCTGAGACGCCTTTTTCTAAAGTAAATAAATGCAATTTTTTAAGTCTCTCTTCATAACTAAGATCTTCCAATCCCCTTATTAATTTTGTAGCTCTCCTTTGCACTTTTTCTAGTTCCTTAATATCCTTTTTAAGGACTGGTGCCCAGAACTGTACTGCATATTCAAGGTGAGGTCTTACCATTGATTTGTAAAGAGGCAAGATGATATCCTCCTCCCGTGAATCTATACCTCGTTTTATACATGCCAATATCTTATTGGCCCTTGCAGCTGCTGACTGGCATTGGGCACTGTTGCCAAGTTTGTTATCTACAATGATTCCTAAATCCTTTTCGTTAATAGTTTTTCCCAGGGAAAGCATACATACACAGTGACATTCACATACACACACCTCACATACAGAATCACATCCATACACAGAAAGTCACATACACACACCTCACAGACATCCAGTCAGTCATTATGCTATATATATATATATATATATATATATATATAGCATAAATTATGCATAAATCACTTATTTACATCCACCTTTGTGTATTTAAGCTATATATTGTTGGGTTGAGATTCCTTATTACAGGACTGCCAAACAGCATAGGAATGATTTATGTTTATATATATATATATATATATATATATATATATATATATATACACACACATATGTAACATAAATCATTCCTATGCTGTTTGCAGTGGTGTATCTTGATTTTGTGCTGCCCTAGGCAGACAAAATACGGGCACCCCCCCTACCCAAGCTGCACACTTACGTTACACACCTAAGACATGCCCCATCATTCAGACTCACATCAAGCTCACACTCCCATCACACTCAGTCACACACTCCTACTCCAATCACGCACACTCCGACTCCCATCACACTCAGTCACACACACTGTCTCCCATCACACACACTCTGACTCCCATCACACTCAGTCACTCACACACACACACTCTGACTCCCATCATACTCAGTCACACACACACACACACACACACACACACACACACACACACACACACACACACACACACACACACACACACTCTCCCATCAGCACTTACCTTTCATTGGCGGCTAGTGGCAGGCAGCATGGTCCCTCCATGCTGCCTGTTCGGCTTCCCGGCGATTGTGCCGACAGGTCACGTGACCGGGCGCGCGTCTGAAGTCAGAGCGCCGATCACGTGACTGTCGGCACTTCCGTGTCGGCACACTGCACGGGGAGCCGAACAGGCAGCACGGAGGTTTCTCTGTGCTGCCTGTTCGGCTCCCCCTGCAGCCTGGCAGGCAGAGCGATGGTGAGGGGGGATCTTCCGATCCCCTCTCACCTCTGTCTCTGCCTGCCAGCGCGGTCTTTTATTTTTTAAAGGGCCGGATTTTTTTTTTTTCTTTAATTTTTTTTATTTTTTTTTTTATTTTTTTCCATGAAGAATGGAGAAAGAAATTGCAAACTTCTGTCCAAAGTAGCAGAGTTGGCACCACCCCTCTGAGGGGACTCCCATTTTTTAATAAACCACCAATTATTTTAGCCTTATCTGGGGTTATCATTGTCTATATCTATGTTTACTGATTGTCGTCGACTGAACTAACCTTTTTTGATACCGTACTTTCATTTCAAAACTTTAAATAGGGAAATAAAACCATAAAAAGTCACCGATTATAATTTTATAGATTTCAATATTACCATTTTCATCTTCAATCTATTACAATTCTCCGACCGCCAAAAGATCCAGGTACTCTGGATTAGCGATATTCGAATGTACATAATAGTAGGAAAATAACACGTTTAAAAATGTTTTATTATTTAGACATTGGTGTATATAATACAATAATACAGTAGTTTTAGTATCATACAATAAAATGATTAAAAACCTCAAATTTCCATACGTGTCTTTGGAATTTAGCTCTGCAAAGGAGAAGAATCAGGTTTTTGATATCAAATCTAAGTTGTATTTTTTTTTTTTTTCCTGTTAATTACTGGGGGGGGGGGGGGGGGGGGATTACAAACATTGGGCGTAACAATTTTAGAAATACAGATTATTATTATTAGGCAAAGAAATGGTTTAAGATTCAGTTTGTTAATGTTCATAATCTTGAGAAAAAGGAGAAAAATATACATAAAATTTAATTTAAAAAAAAAAAAAAATGTCACCGGGCAAATAGTTTGGAATAAAATCACAGTGCTAATTACAAAATAGTGTTGTTTTTTTTTTTTTTTTTGCAAAATCAGCCGTTTTCCAATGAAATAAGCAAGGAGCAGAGTGGAATTCCTAGGCATAAATTTCAAACACGTCTGGATATAAGAAAAAAGGAAGGTAAATGAGCTTCCACAAGACACCGATAGACCATTTCTTTTTATGTGCCATCTGTTAAACTAGAAGATAACCAGCTTAATTTTATCAAATACTGCTCTGGGATTAAGACAAAATATTCTCTGTATAAATGCCAGGCATGTACAAATCGGCGTAATAAAGAATATCTAAGAAAATTGAGCATCAAATGAAACTCAATGTTGGTGGTAATAATATTGAATGGTTACATATTACACTATTTGTTTTTTCTTTTTGACAGTCGAAAGGTGTTAGAAAATAATTAAGGCACGCTATGATTTTCTACTTCCATGAAAGGCAACTTTAAGAAATCATTTGTGTGTAATAAAGGCAGACGTAGTCAGGGTTATGTTAAGCGAATTACGTGGCATAGTTCTAAAAGTGAAATGAACCAGCAGGAACATTCCCCATTGCGTTCCACGGAGATTAGGCCACTTTTAGAACCAAGAGTAGAGAGTTTTCCCCCATACTATGGATATGGCAACACAACCAACAATACAGGACCGGCAACACACAAAATCTTGGCAGTGAATCGAAGGTCGCTCAGAACAGACAATCACGAACTAAAAGTAAGATCTAAATGCCGATTTACAACACAAATACAGTGCTAACAAGATTAAAGGAGTTTAGCACACACACAGGTTTCAACAACAATATGAGATGCTTAAATGTTAGGTAAAGTGCATTGAAATATGTACAAGACCCTTTAGATCTTTATACACACAAGGCAGATGTGATTTCAAGGAGATACGAACTTGGGAAGCGTGACCCAACAGTCCGATGTATTGTAACAGGACTGTGTAACTTGGTACAAACCCCAAGGATTTCGAAACCGTACAGAGAGATGCTAAGAATAATAATCCAGACCCCAGTCAGAACTCCACGTTTCTTCGTAAAATAAAATTGGAACCAGCTTTGATCAACTGACCAGTCAAAAAAGACCTGCGTTTGGCAGAGTGCAGGAAGGAGAAAGACTTGCGCGTTACGCATCATGAGAGTAATACAAATAAGACGTTACTTAAAAATAAAATGATATGCTTTATTAGGTTGGCTGGTTGCCTTAGATGGGTCACTTTTTACAAAAAAAGAAAGTTTTTTTTTTTTTTTGACCCGATGGCTTAGGATGACCACAAGAAGCTAACTGTCGTCTAGTAATAATCCGAAATCTCAACAGTAACAAGCTAAAGTATTATTGACCAGTTGTCCGTTTCATATATTCGATTTCATTTTAGTCGTTTAACTGTGGTAAGCCTATGACACACATGAATATATACACCATACCATTCAAACGAGATCAACAATAGTCAACGCTAATTACGCCGCCATACGTTTATGTCAAAAACGCTGTTTAGCATCATGTCCCCGGTTGAGAAATAGCTACAGCATGTTGACTTCAGACGAACGATAGTTGTTCCCCTCTGATAAGAAGCACGTTTCTCTTTATAAAACCCATATTACCAAGCAAAAAACAAACAATACCAGTAAGTCTTTTAGGCGTGAACAAACATGATTTGAGTGTTCTTGGATTCAGTTAGCCATTTGCAGGTAAAGACGTTTCATACAAGATTTAGCAGCATAGTTTTAATTATTGGCTGCATTTCAAACAGGAAAAGTTAGCCTGGCTTTAGAAGTATTGACCGCAATGGATATGGTCAGCTTAAGACGTGCGGAAGCCAACGGCTGGCCAATGGTAGAGTTGGCCATGTGCATCGATGGATATGGACGTCAAGATATGAAAAACAGACGTCAATGAAAATGATATGTCAGGCGGCTGCACCTCGGCGGGTGTTGCGTTTTGAGATCAGAATATGTCTGGTTTCGTGATGTCATTTAACTAAATGGCGCTCTGTAAAGTGATTATTAAAGAAATCTTCTAACACAAGACTGCGTAGTGCTAAAATGCACTATTAAAGGCAAAATAAAATGTATCTCACCTCATAAACCTCAACAACACAGAACAATTACTGCTCAAAGGTGGGACTTGTACATCCTACTGGGCCCTCATCCAAGTGATTGGTTCACACAACCCAACCGATAAACCTTTTAGCTAATTAGATTCAGGGACAGCTCATCAGTGTAAGTACGATACCCGCCAAGGATGGATTGAGCTCGTCTATGTGCTTCGGGAACACATTTACCAAAGTCCAAGTCCTGTAATAACTGCTGGTATATTATACAATTTATAACTTTTGTCAAGTGATGATTGAAGGTTGAAAATAATGAAAAAAAATAAATAAATAAAATAAAAGCTCACGATTAAAAAAAAAATGTTAAAAGGGAAAAAACAGGAATTTATCCTAGCGTGATGTATTTCCCTTTCTGTTTGGTCTGAATTTTCGGTCAGGCCTTCGGTATCTAGATATACTTAAGAGTATGTACCACATACTTTGTTTAAGGGAATTTGTATCGATCAGAAGCAGTCAGTCATATTACAATAGAGCAGATGAATGTGGCCAGCTACTAATAATGCAAAATGGCAGGAATGTTTGGATGCTCGACACCTGTCCAAGACAGTGTAACAGCCTGGCAGATTCTCCTATATTATTCATATAGGGAGGGGGAGGGGGGGGGGGGCACATATAAGTAAGAAATTCCTCAAGTACATGGTTCTTATTGCAACCGATTGACGACATTCCAGGAGAAATTTCTAAATCTCTGGGTTTTTTTTACATATCCCAGGTTCCATAGCATCAGAGATTACGGCGCAAACGCCATCTTACTTTTCAACATTCCAAAACCATCAGGCTCGCAAACTAAAGGAGCAAGTCAGCAATATACCATACACTTTCGTTCACATGACTTTCTAACTACGGTTTTCGTGTTCCGTTCACTAGGAGAGGTGAAAGCCTTTAAATGAAATGTTTTTACGAAATCCGAATGGTTCAATTAGGGTCTTAAAGCCGTGCTGGCATTTAACACCTTACGTGCCAATTCATGTGGGGTTAAGCCAAATCTCCTACATAAGGGCCTTCGCAAGTCCTTTGCTCTCAGTAGAATCCACTCAAGGAAGGCATAGTGTGGGGATAAAGCTGATTACATGCGGTTGCACTTAATTCATCCTCGTTTCGTTTGTAAAAGCGTGCAGTGTTTGACAGAAAAAGGCTTAGTGCATTTTAAGAAATAATTTCCAGGTTCGGAGCAGGGTATCTTTCTCCAGTAATTATTAGGCCTGGACATGCCAATTTTCAGTATAATACTTGGCTCTTTGATGAGTGATATTGAGTGAGTGATTAGTCAGGCAAGGCTGTGGAAATCCTACAACTGGGAGTTTTGGAGTTGGCAGTCCTGCTAGATATTGGCGGTGCTGAGTAGGCACAAGGTGTCTGGTAAAGTAGCCCTAATCCCGGATAAGCCGTGTGCCTGAATCTTAACTCTTTCTAGACCAACTTAACAGGGGGAAGCTACTTGGGGACAAGAATATGCCGTGACATTTGGTCCTTGTTTTACCCACTCGTTTCACCCGTGCATTAAGTGGGATAAATCGTGAATGCGCCACTCGCTTTCTACAGTGAGCTGTGCATTTC
Source organism: Pelodytes ibericus (assembly GCA_036172795.1). Classification (NCBI taxonomy): domain Eukaryota; kingdom Metazoa; phylum Chordata; class Amphibia; order Anura; family Pelodytidae; genus Pelodytes; species Pelodytes ibericus. The sequence continues at coordinate 208,879,771 of CM069861.1, forward strand.
GATATATCAGACCTCTACGGTCCTTACAAATGTTTAAGATATAAGTGGTTAAGGCTTTGCGGTACACATGCAGCAGTGTTAGCGGAGTAACTGCATAGATCCAATAGAAAATCCTAGCACTCTGAAAAGACTGGAAGCCCCTTGAAGACTGGGCCTGGCCAGTTCCGTGATATTGGATACAAAGTTGCAGCGTTGGCATCAATAAGTTAACTACAGTGTTAAGTGCGGACATATTGCGCGGGCCCCATCACCTTAGGAGTTGAGACCCTCTAAAACAGTGCATTTGTGGCTCAGAAAAATCAAGAAAGTTTGGGGTGGGAAAAGGTGTTGTTATCTTGCTGGTGTCCATGTTAAAGAGGTAATTTGTTGTCAATACTACAGTGTCCAATTGGGTAAGTGTGGCCTAACCATGGGAACAGATGGGGAGACAAAAACTGGCAGAATATTCGTAGATTAAAAAAACCCAATGTATATAGCTATCGGCAGGCGTAAAGATTGAACAAGACAAAGGATTCTTGAACGCTATACGAAAAAGGAAGCAAGCCACGGTGAGATCATAAAACTAGTCACGGCACTGACATCCGCCGAAATGAACAAAGGGGACAAAGTGGAAGGGTGGGTTTCATTTCTCTCCTTGGAAAGATATCTACTGTTCACCTGGGTTGTGAGCTATCTAGAAATGGAAGGACGTATGCTAGCTAAACGGCAAATACATCGATTCTCCAAAGATAGATAATAATGTTACAACATCCCAATCCAACCCCATGTACACGGGTATGCTCCGCTATAAAAATAAAAAGAGAAACTCAGATGCTTTTTGTACAGATGTTAGTGCAATTTGATATGTTAAGTGGCAGACAGATCAGCAAGGTATAGGCAATACGGCAGTATATGGAGAGAAAAAAAGCCTCTGACCAAAACCCAATAAAGTATGAGAGAGAATAGATACAACAGGGATTACATATATAAAAATCAATTCTGGGTCAAAATTCTAAAAAGTAGAAACCAATGGAATGTTCCGCAACCACCATGGAATCCAATGGAATGTTCCGCAACCACCATGGAATCCAATGGAATGTTCCGCAACCACCATGGAACCCAATGGAATGTTCCGCAACCACCATGGAACCCAATGGAATGTTCCGCAACCACCATGGAACCCAATGGAATGTTCCCCAACCACCATGGAACCCAATGGAATGTTCCCCAACCTCCATGGAATCCAATGGAATGTTCCCCAACCTCCATGGAATGCAATGGAATGTTCCCCAACCTCCATGGAATCCAATGGAATGTTCCCCAACCTCCATGGAATGCAATGGAATGTTCCGCAACCTCCATGGAATCCAATGGAATGTTCCGCAACCACTATGGAATCCAATGGAATGTTCCGCAACCTCCATGGAATGCAATGGAATGTTCCGCAACCACCATGGAAACAATTGGAATGTTCCACAACCACCATGGAATGCAATGGAATGTTCCACAACCACCATGGAAACCATTGGAATGTTCCACAACCACCATGGAAACCAATGGAATGTTCTGCAACCACCATGGAAACCAATGGAATCATCCCACTTTTGTAACTTTGACCCAGGTTTGCACTTTATATATAAACTCCTATTATGTGATTATTTATTTAACCTAAGCAGGTATTAAAGTATTTATTTTGGAGAGCCCTATAATAGGAAATTAATTTGTAATATCAGTTCTGGATCACAGATATTTGTAGGCGGACACGGATATAATATTAGTATAGAACGATTGTGAATCGCAATCCCACCCCATAAAAATAAAAAAGTATATCATTTTTAAATTCCCACTAAAACCACACATGCGCCATAAATAATATAAATAAAAAACTTCCACCATAGGACAGAAGAAAATACCTGTGCATTAATTACAAACATCAGGATAGAAAGATAAATCTGGTTCCATGAATATGTAGAGATTCAACCCCAAAAATAAAATTATATATTTTTTTCCTTGGAAACTGTGCAATATAAGTATTTCTTATAGATAACAACACGTGATAAAAAGTGGGGAAAAAAGCAAAAAAACAAGAAAATTCCCTTTGTGATATTGGTGTCAGGAAGGGGATTTTTTTCCCTCCTGTATACTAAAATTTAAAAATGTGGCAAAAATGATTAAACAGGTAATGCTTTTGTGCACAGATTTTCCAAGACTAAAAATAGATGAATGAAAATCTGAATAAAATGGTCAGTGTACTCTACTGATACATCGGGAACCAGATCGGTCAGGGTCATTGTTTTGTGCTCTTACAGCCAAAATGGAAACACACACACATACACAAAGACCATGAATATACACATATTTACATAACACACACACTAAACACGTGTAAAATTTGCTTGTGATGCAGAATATAAGGCATTTTCAGGCATAGTTTTTAAGACCACCATCTCCAGGTGTGCTGAAGACTCTCTTTGCTAGCCCTTCAAAAATGATGGCTATCTTTAAAAAAAAAACAAAAAACAAAAAAAAAAACAACAAACCCACAATTCTGCACTTAAAAGTTTGCCACGTCAATCTAAAAACTCAAAATCCCCTGAAAAGGTCATCATGTGTAAAACGTGGTCTCTGTCATTAGTGCAGAATTCAAATCAAGAAGACTAGTAGAGGAGCCTAACCGGACACCAGATGGTTCTGTGCTTCATATACACACTTACTAGGTCATGGAATTAATAGTCTAGAAGACCAAGTCTTCTTCAGGTGCGAGATTACATTGGGTGGAACACAACTTAATTGGCCCACGATTTCCTGTTCTCGGACGTCTTCTGGCTTCTGTCCTCTGTCTTTAGGCTCAACGCTTTCTCTGGCTTTGCAAGAGCAGTTAGCGCCGCGAGGTTGCCGGCCGAGCCGGAGAGGTTGCCGCTCTTTCTGTTTTCGTTAGCAGCTCCCCCTTGCAATCTCAAGCCCGTGCTTTTCCGACGTACTGCGCCAGTGGCTTTCTTAACTCTGCTCGGCCTTACTAAGACACCGTACCCAGGATTACATTTGAAGTACTGTTTGCCTCCAACTGAACCGTCATTTTTGCCTGGGATTAAAAAAAAAAAAGACATCATTAATAGGTTAAATTTGACATACTGCAGAACCATCTAAACTGGTTCACTGGTATCTTTGATAACAAATTATTTAAGCACAGTAATATAAATAAATACTGGAATCTACTGTTATTGTATCACATTCAGCTAATTAATCTCCAGGTTGGCACCATGAAAGTCTGAATAACTTTATTTTCTCTATTTAAAGAAAAAAATATTTCGCTTTATACTTTTTTTTTTTTTATGCGAAGGACATACCTTAAAAAATTTCTCTGATTGGGAATTAAAAAAAAAAAACCTTAGGCAGCCTCAAAGCTGAGGAGGAGAGTATGAAACCTGTCACTGCAACTACTGTCTACAGTGTCAGTAAAAAAAACACTACAGTGTAAAAGGGATATTTTGGATTTGAATAGGCTCTGTGGTATATAACAGGCCAACTCTCAAATAAAGGAAGATAAACAAATGGTACATTAAGAGAACTAATGTTTTATAGTTATTGGTGTGTATGATGCACATAATACACTGTGGGCATATGGGCATGCAATTAACATAAAGAGGGAGGGATGGCAAACCTCTTTTCATTTAATAAAATACCACTTATGTCGGGTGAAAATGTTTTCTTAATTTTCTTTTTACCATTTGTTTTTGTTCATTTTTTTAACTTTTACTGCAGAAAATTTCTAACACTAGAGAGGATTCATTTGACACAGACAGCTATCGACAGCTATTGCCCTCTGAAAGTATCAGTATCCACAGCTGTAGCTTATGCCAGTTTATCCTTAGCATTAGCCTACGAGAGTATCTCAGAGATGTGTAGTGTATCCCATAAGGGGGGGGGGGGGGGGGGGTTATTCACTAAAAGGTGAGATGAGATGATTTCATCTCACCAATTTAGCCATACATTGTGCAGGGGCAACCCTGGTTGAGTTTGCTTAGCGGGGGAAGCCCACCAGGATTTTCCCTGCACAATGTATAGCTAAACTGGTAAGAGGGAAAGTTCCTCTCATCTCCCAGTAAGCCATCATTGGGTAGCCATGTCAGTATTTAGTAGACTCTCACCTGCAGGCAAGTCGAGCTCCACACCAACCCATACACCTTCCTGGAAGTCTGCTGGTCCCACATATCTAACGATGCCAGATTTACTTGTGCCCACGGATACGTATTCTCCCTCTTTTAACCAGTCTGGAATATCCTGTGCTTCCTCGGGGTCCGATGCTATCTCCTGTTTGTCATCACTGATCTCCAGTGCATCGTCCAATCCATCTCGGCTGCCTTTTAACTTGTCCGTAGCCCGCGAGTCGGCTGGTTCGTCCGGGAGCATGAGGGTAAAGGATTTCAGCTCCGACGTCCTCACTTTTTGTATCTTGAAAGGAGACACCACAACCTTTGGCTGGTTTAGGAGGTCAGGAACAAGAAGTGGCTTAGCAGGGAGCACGCCAGGGTCTTTGCTGACTCCCTGAGTTACCGTAGTCGCATATAAATCTGGTTTCTTGGGAACATGCTGATTTTTGGAAGAGGGGGTAATTTGCTGCCTTTCTACATTGCTCGGTAAAGAAACATCATCATCCTTTCTTAATGGATCTGATCCAGGATGCCCAGAGCTATAGCCTTCTAATCCTTTATCATTCATTATGGACTCAGTTTTCGGATTTTCTGTAACCTCTACCACGCTTGGCAGAGTCTGAGAAAGGTCTTCAATGGGCTTCACTGGTGAGCCTGCAGCAGAAGACATCTGGCTTGTGGCAAATATGTTGGAACTGGTCTCATTTGCTGTGTTTGTCGGACTTGGGGACTGAAGGCTAGGCACCTCGTAACCCCCACTCAACGCCTCGGAGAGTGTGGCTGTGGAGACACTGTGTGAGAAGTATCCGCTCGAAGTTTCACTGATCGGGCTTGGAGGTCCTTCTTGGCTCTCCTGCCCCGGTGACTCGCACACCACCTTCTGCTGGGAAGGCACCAAAGGTGTCCGCTCATTCTTCTTCTCTTGGTTGGGCGAACGAACGATCACTGGTGGCCTCGCCATTGTCCATTCTTCCTGGTTGACCTGATGATCAATTAAAGTAGTAGCTCATTACAATATAATGGTAATACACCAGATATTTGAATGGTCACCATTAACCCACACATGTTTATTAAACCCAGTATGAATTGTAGCAGGTATGTCTTGCACCCACGTATAGATAGATAATAAGCAGCTTTTTATTAGTCCCAAACTTCTCCCAATAGGATAGATAATGCATTTCAAGATTGGAAAGTTGTGTGCAGTCAAGAAAATTTCAACAAACAATTTCAAAATAACAGGTATAAGCACAATAAAAAACAGTTACTGTTCCAACGTGGATCTCCTTTAGCAATATTTTATGCAATAAATCGGCACGTATACTATTTTCATTGGGATATGTCTGCTCCAAGTTATATTGTATTACTGAACATACTACCCTATATCATTGTATTATTTATCCCATTTTTGCTTCCTGCTGCCACAAATGTATGTTGTGTGGTCTGGACCTACTCGTTAAACTTGCCAAATTCTGGTTTAAAATTGATATTCACACTAGAGTGCGCACCCTCACCTATTTATTGTATTTATTTAATTAACAAACACATTATCGTATGCATTCAAAAACTATCCCATGAGCTTTGTACAAAGCCCCCCCCAAAAAAAGGGAGAAATTACGGGAAGCCGATGCTTCACCGAATCAGTAGAGAAACCGTCGGAAAGGAAGATCTGACCAATAAGAGGGCTCAATATGGTACTTTATTTCTGGTTTCTGTCTCGTCGGACCGTCTACTGACCTAAACATACGCTACCGTACAAACGTTTGGGGTCACTTAGTAATTTCCTGGTTTTCCATGAAAACCTACATCAAATGTGTTGCGAAATGAATAGGAAACACTGTCACGACATTGAAAAGGTTACATATAATGATTTAGATTATAAAGCACAGTTTTATTAATTCTTTAATAAGCACAACATGTGTCAGTTGTGTTTATGTATATTATGTATATTATATCATAACAAGACAGCCATTTCCAGCTAGCCAAATCATTAATAACATTACCAATGTCTACACTGTATTACTCATCCACCCGATGTTATTGTAATGGACAGAATTTGATTTTCTATCAAAAATCAAATTTTTCAACGGTAGTGCATATGTAGCAGGGGTGGCCAAACTATGGCTCTCCAGCTTTTGCCGGACTACATTTCCCATAATGCTCTTTCAGCTAAGAGGCTGGCAGGGGAGTATGGGAGATAGAGATAAAGTCTTGCAACAGCTGGGGAGACGCAGTATGGCCACCCCAGATATAGAATATACAGCGGAAACCTGACGATTAAAGATCCAATAAAACTGGCCTTTTTTACAATCATTATTTCTAACTTTGTCACTGTCTTGACTGTATTTCCTCGTCATTGTTAGAAATGTTTTGGATTTCTATAAAAACCTACAAAGTGACCCCAGACTCTTGAACGGTAGTGTATTTGGTCTATTCTGCCTACAGTTGTCCTTTGACCTGTATCTCTAGGAGTAGGCCTAGGTCTTCTGCTCGTAACATACAAGAATGGTGAGAGGAAAAGGTTTAAAAAATAAAAATTATAGCTAAACAAACAAAAACAGAGCCAATAAATTTGGATCATATCCGTCCTTTCCCGATAGACAATGTCGTTTTGTCTGAGGATCTGCACGGGCAATGAATGGGTTGCTAGTTTTTTCACCGATGCAGAGAACAGGACATCTTGAGGAAGGACATCATGCTCCAGAAATGTTTTTTCTTTTTTTTTCTTCCCTCTCCCCCTTCCTTGGTATTTACTTGAAATATGATTGATATGACAGAGCTGGTGCTTTGCTGTTCAGACTGTTGGATTTATAGTAGATGGAAGGCTGTGGTGATATATACACGCAGCTCTCTGTTACAGGCTCTTTGGCTGCACTTAAGGGTTTGGATAAATCATGGTTATTTTTTTTTTTTTTTCGGCGACTGACTGCGGAACATTTATTTTTCATTTCCAACTATTCTTCCCAGCTACCCTTCATTTTCTTGGGCCCTGTCAATTTACAGGTGAAGAATTTAAAGGCAGCTTGTGAGATTAAACAGACCATTCCTCACAGCGGATTTCCCAGAGGCACCTTGTACTAAACCAGAGTAATCAATACGCCCTGTCAGTGGATAGACTTATGGCTGAGGCAGGAGAGATTTGTTTTTGGACCATTGTTAGAAGCTTAAAACTTCATTAAATGCTTTGGATAGTGTATGAGGGGGCACACCCAGGCTCGCCATCAGGGGGTGACGGGCGATACTGGTGTCCCAGTAAAAAAAAAAATTACCGCGTTTAAGCCGGTCTGTGGCTGTGAGGGAAGCGTTGTGCGCTCCTCTCCAGCCGCGGGGCTTCAATAAAGTTTGTTAGGAAAAAAAATGTGACCTGAGTAACTCTTGTCGCATTTTGTTTTTTTTAAACAAGCTTTGCTGAATCCAAGTGGCTGTAGGGGAGCGCAGAACGCTTCCCTCACAGCCGCGGACCTGCACCGGGAGACAGACAGAGCAGCAAGGAGGTAAGTAGTAAGGAAGGGGGGAGGAGGGTGGCAAACAAGCATAACACTGGCACATTGAGGGGCAAAATCCTGGCATATTGAGGGCAAAAGAATGGCATACTGAGGGGCAGAATCCTGGCATATTGCAGGCATAAAAATGGCATACTGAGGGGCAGAATCCTGGCATATTGCAGGCAAAAGAATGGCATACTGAGGGGCAGAATCCTGGCATACTGAGGGCAAAAGAATGGCATACTGAGGGGCAGAATCCTGGCATATTGAGGGCAAAAGAATGGCATATTGAGGGGCAAAATCCTGACATATTGAGGGGCAGAATCCTGGCATATTGAGGGCAAAAGAATGGCATATTGAGGGGCAGAATGCTGGCATATTGAGGGCAAAATAATGGCATATTGATGGGCAAAATCCTGGCATACTGAGGGGCAAAATCCTGGCATACTGAGGGGCAAAATCCTGGCATATTAAATGGCAAAACTCTGGCACATTGAGGGGCAAAATCCTGGCATATTGAGGGGCAAATCCTGGCACACTGAGGGGCAGAATCCTGGCATATTGAGGGGCAGAATCCTGGCATATTGAGGGGCAGAATCCTGGCATATTGAGGGCAAAAGACTGGCATATTGAGGGCAAAAGAATGGCATATTGAGGGCAAAAGAATGGCATATTGAGGGCAAAAGAATGGCATATTGAGGGGCAGAATCCTGGCATATTGAGATTGAGAGCAAAAGAATGGCATATTGAGGGACAAAATCCTGGCATACTGAGGGGAAAAATCCTGGCATATTGAGGGGCAAAATCCTGGCATATTGAGGGCAAAAGAATGGCATATTGAATGGCTAAAGAATGGCATATGGAGGGGCAAAATACTAGGATATTAAATGGCAAAGGAGTGGCATATTGAATGGCTAAATACTGGCATATTAAGGGGCAGAATCCTGGCATATTGAGGGCAAAAGAATGGCATATTGAGGGCCAAAATCCTGGCATACTGAGGGGCAAAATCCTGGCATATTAAGTGGCAAAATCCTGGCATATTGAGGGGCAAATCCTGGCACATTGAGGGGCAAATCCTGGCACATTGAGGGCAAAAGAATGGCATACTGAGGGGCAGACTCCTAGCATATTGAGGGGCAGAATCCTGGCATATTGAGGGCAAAAGAATGGCACATTGAGGGGCAAAATAGTGGCGTATTAAATGGCAAACGAATGGCATATAAGTAAACCAGACAGGTATCTGCAAGTCCTTTGGACGCTGGCGCATGCAGACACGGTCAGTGTGCAGTCATCCAATCAGAGCGGCAGCTCGGCCCACTCGTATGATAGGGTCTGTCAAGGCTGACCATCATTCTCTGCTAATGCTGCTGCCACCAGCAGAGAGGACCTATTCAATGACCCCTCTGATGGTGGCATGTGAAAACAAAAAGAGAGAGACTGTAGGTAACGGCGCGCAGGCCGGATGCTTCCAAGGAAGGCATCATGGCTGCCAGTTAGAGGATAAACTGGCAAGTAACTTATGAAGTACCTTCCAGTTTATCCTCATACTAGGTCCAATGGCTAATTTTACTATTTTCGAAGCACAGTGAATAAAAGCCAAGTTTAGTGGCACTTTAAGGAGAGGAGGAACCACGTTGGACTTAAGAGCCACCAAAATTTTTGTTTCGTCCAAACTGAATTTCGTCCACCGACGCATTCCTTTTGGACGCAATTCGGCCATTTTTTTGATCCAGGATCACCACTTGTACGGATGAAATTGTACCAGATTGGGGCGGACTAATTTTCGCGAGAAACTCGGCGATTGCAAAAATAGCCGAAATCTTACCAGAAATGGACCAAAAGGAAATACAACGAAAATAAATTGCATAAAAGTAAAATATAATAAATTTAAATACATGCCAAAAATATAAAAAAAAAAAACACATTCAAATAATTTAATATGACAATTATTATAATATTAAGGTTATATACACAGTTATGTATAAGATTTTATTTTAAAAAATTACAAACCAATTTTTTTATTGGCATGGTAACAGTTTTAACATGCCATAATAGCAATTACTAAAAATGCAATTTTTAAAAAAAAAATTAAAATATGGTATTACGGCATAAATAGTGCAATTACAATGCCGATCTAATTTTTTTTTTATATATAACAATAAAATATTTTTTAATATTATTAATTTATTTGTACTATCAGTAGCAGATAGACTCTGCCCTTACTAACCTAAATTCACAGCAGGGTCTATGCTCTACAGTGATTTATAGGATGTGCTCAGGTACTTGCATGACTGATACCAAACGTAATGTTAATTAAATTGGAAAACGTAGAGAGAGAAAATTGAATTACAGGACCTTTTAAATTTGGTCTTCACATTGTTATTACACTGTAAATTTCTACACGACTTGTAAGATGACTTGTGCAGGTGACCCCTTTCCCCTTTGAACCCATGATATATTAACTTACCGGTTTAAACTTTAAAGCATTTTCATCGATACTAGCCGACTGCACCATGATTCTTGGAACCGGCTGAAAGACAAGGGGGAAAAAAAAAAAAAAAAAACAGTATTAAAACTCCGTCATCATCCAATCTTTCCATCAACGTATCTACCCATCTTATACTTGATAACTTTATTCTTTTGGCTTACCGAAAAATAAAAAGGGGCGGGGCTAAAAGGGGGAGAAGTCACGTGATGCCGTGGGATGTTGAGCTCCGGCCTCCCCAGTACAGATATCGGGTGTCTGGAGCTCATTTTTTTTTGTTTAGATGTTTTATGTCTTCTAGCACCGTCGATATGCAGTATTAATGCCGGGAACCGAATTTGATGGGACAGGACCCCAAAACTTGGCAAATTCGGTACTGAGAGCAAATATGCCATCTAGGAACAGAGGCTTCAGAGGTTCACTGCTGATTTATAATATATTAGGTCAAATAAGATTCATTGTCCGATACTTTTTACTGATGTCTACAGAAAGTGCAATTACTCCAAAGACCGTAAAGCTCTATGACAATGCTGAGCATTCTAGGAAACCTCCCCCCAGCATGACATGAGGAAAGGGCCCCCAGACACAATAAAAAGCCCCTGTAAAAATAATTACACACACTGGATCGCAGGGCAACCTCCTGATCTAATTTTCTGATCACTTGTTAACTAATATTATACCATGCGGCAGTGTCATTCACTCGTAATAAACAACCCATCCCCGTGAAAACTCCCAGTCAGGGCTGTACGGCCCACCTTATTCCTGCTCAGTTTCTGATGAGTGAAGCAAACAGAACAATTACACACCGGTATATTGATCTTAAACCTGTGTATTCATTGACCCCCAATATTTGTCTCTCTTTGGGTGTTGAAGGAGCTTAAAGGACAAAATATTGATTCTAAACAACATGTCCGCCCCCTGATAGAGCTATACAGAGCAAAGATTCTAAACAACATGTCCGCCCCCTGATAGATCTATACAGAGCAAAGATTCTAAATAATATGTCCGCCCCCGACAGTGCTATACAGAGCAAAGATTCTAGACAACATGTCCACCCCCTGATAGAGCTATATAAAGCAAAGAGAGCTCAATAAGTACTTTGCCTTTTTTTCCATTAAAGAATTTCTATTTACTATGCCTACACTTGTAACCATTCAATTAAACAGAACTTAAATTTGTTCCAGACAGTTGTGGTTTAAGACGACAATCTAAAAATAAGTAAGTAAATAAATAAGGCGTTTTTGGTAGAGACATAAAACCGTCTGCTCTTAAATTTAGAAGGCTGATTTGCATTAATGCAAACAAGGTGACAGTTTGGTTCATAAGGGTACAATATACCACCCTCGTTACTGCCAATTAGAAGGTTTCGGGTAGGAATTCATGACAAAGGGGAAGTGCAAAGGGGTTTTTGAGGTGTATTAAGAAATAATTAGCCCATATTATTTAGTTAGTGGAAGGATTAAAAACATAAGGATCGAAAAAACAAGATGTAGCCGTCCTGTAATGTACATCGATCTGAATTCAGCCATTTTGAGGCGGTATGCAACTTCCCTTGACTAGCACACGGTTCTTTGACTTAACATGGGAAGATGTAGATTAGAGAACTTTTCACACGCGGTAACGCAGCACATGGGAGCGGCTGATAGCATTGCAGTCATCCAAGAGGGAGACCAGGGAGTAGGGGCAGTTTATCAGTTATTGTAAGATAAATCACTGCCGGACACTGCTTTACTGACTACTTCTCAGGTATGCAAGCAAAAGGACAAGTCTTGGCTGGTTAAGCACGGAGACGAAGAGGTGCACCGGAGAGAGTAATGAAGATAGCAAGGCAATAAATCAATCAACTCTGTAATACAGTAACTCCGATCAACCATCAGCCCGTGCACTGACTTGACCCGAGCTAATGGGCCACTGTGTACAAAGGAAGCATCAGAAAAACAATACATATCAGCAGCTTCCCTGCTGGATCAATCTCCTCTGAGGTCTGCTGCAAAAGAACAAAACAGATTATATATATATATATATATTTATATATTATGGTATATTCCGATAGAAAAACCTTAAACTAAAATGAAGTGACTGTCACTTAAACATAATCAAGAATTATCTATACACTGAGTTAGCTGCAATTGCAGCAAATGTGTTTTAAATGTGTTTGTGGTGACTCCTGTTTAAAAGATCACCGGTGGCTTGATATGCAAATAAATGTATTGCCTTCGATGTAAAATATCTAATTTGCATATCAAGCCACATCCAGACACATTTAAAATACCATTTTTCTCTCAATCAATGCATTTGCCCGCAATTCTGCTTACACAAGGTATAGATCATTTTCGATTCCCCCCCGCGTAAAACAGTGTTTGGCCTATAGCGGGAGGGGTTACGCACAACGCTGCCTGTTCCCGAGTTCCTGTCTACCCGGTACAGGCAGCAGGTGTTGGAGGTAAATGTTGTGGTGTTCACGCTGTGCTGATATACAGAGTTTAAATGCAACACACCGGGCATAGTCCGTACGAACGCCAGACGGACTGGGACCCCGAAAAAAAATGACGAGAATGTGCCGGCAAATCCCACAACTAAGGAGACACCGGGTGCTCTATCCCCGGACTGGTATATGTCATTTGTACAGCCACCTGCCATGGGCGATCTGGCAGCAGATTAATGCAGGGCTGCAGGAGAAATGTCTATTAGATTTAGCTGCTCACCTTCCAAAGCAATCAGCACTAATTAGGGGCCAGCTTTTATTAAAAGGGAACACTCCAGCGCTCCTGACCCCTGACAGACCACACATTAGACTTTTAAGTAGACACCAGGCCGACATTATGGAATTCCCATAATTACTGGATGTGCTTACACCGCACTTGGGTTTTAGTACACCCCAGGGATTAATGACATTTACAGCCGCTGTAATGAAGACAGATCAGAGAGCAAGATGCCCTTAAGATATTCAGTAATTCCTTATTTTACTTAATATGTATAAGCAATGCTTAGGGAGTGTCTCTATCACAGATATAGGATTATAGCTCGGTGGGTTAGTGTGCAAACTGTAGAACGCATTTAATCTTCAGGGTTTCAAGTTCAATTCCCATTCCTCATTCAGCCATTTGTCCTTTTGATTTGAATAAAATGAGTACCATGAAGTTGGGTAATACTATATACTATGGCACTTGAAAACCAGAGAAAATCTCAGCATACCTTTCCTGGTTCAACACAGATTATTCTGTTCTTATCTTTTGATAACTCACATCCGTTGGCATGCCTATTATTTTATTTTTTTTATAAGTAAAAAAACGTTTTACATTTTTTTTATTGATGCCTTTCAGTACTGTCAATGGTTAACAGTACTCAAACTTTGGCATTGCAATGGTTAACCGTTTTGCAAAAAAAAAAAACCCTGGCTATTTCCCACCCTGGACTGGAAATTGTCGGGGTTAATCGGGGGCATTCTGTGTCTCAATGCATGTCCCCTGCACAACCTGATAGAATAAGTTTCGGATTTAACTCGATTTTGAGGACGGAGAAAGGAGGACTTAACCAAGGAGAAAAACTGAATTACATCTCTCATTTGGCATCTCACCAGCCACCACTTAGTGCGGTTCATAAATCCGACTAGGGCTGCTTTTAAAGATGGGCACATAATTCACACACAGGAACATTTGGTTCTCTTATTTTTTTTAAGTGGTCAAACGCACAGGGGCCTCTCTGGTCGCACAGGAGTGCTCTCTGCAGGATTTGGATGGGCTCGGAGTTCCCTAGATGAGGAACATTGTGCCGACTTGTTATAATGATCATGGGTAGCACTAACACGTAAGCTGCAGTTTAGGGTACACTCACCTACAGTCCTATGGTAAGCACCATGCCAGTCTTCCTCAATCCCCTATGATACCCCCACTGCCTAATTGAGCTTGTAGAACCAATTTATGCCATCCACCTACCCATTTCTCCCCAGCCTTTTCATTTCAATGCAGAGGCCACCCATACGTCTTCCGGGGAGCCTCGGTCTAGATGGCCGCCCGAGAAAGCCTCGGCCTAGATGGCCGCCCGAGAAAGCCTCGGTCTAGATGGCCGCCCGAGAAAGCCTCGGCCTAGATGGCCGCCCGCGAAAGCCTCGGCCTAGATGGCCGCCCGAGAAAGCCTCGGACTAGATGGCCGCCCGAGAAAGCCTCGGCCTAGATGGCCGCCCGAGAAAGCCTCGGCCTAGATGGCCGCCCGAGAAAGCCTCGGCCTAGATGGCCGCCCGAGAAAGCCTCGGCCTAGATGGCCGCCCGAGAAAGCCTCGGACTAGATGGCCGCCCGAGAAAGCCTCGGCCTAGATGGCCGCCCGAGAAAGCCTCGGCCTAGATGGCCGCCCGAGAAAGCCTCGGCCTAGATGGCCGCCCGAGAAAGCCTCGGCCTAGATGGCCGCCCGAGAAAGCCTCGGTCTAGATGGCCGCCCGAGAAAGCCTCGGCCTAGATGGCCGCCCGAGAAAGCCTCGGCCTAGATGGCCGCCCGAGAAAGCCTCGGCCTAGATGGCCGCCCGAGAAAGCCTCGGTCTAGATGGCCGCCCGAGAAAGCCTCGGCCTAGATGGCCGCCCGAGAAAGCCTCGGTCTAGATGGCCGCCCGAGAAAGCCTAGGCCTAGATGGCCGCCCGAGAAAGCCTAGGCCTAGATGGCCGCCCGAGAAAGCCTTGGGCTAGATGGCCGCCCGAGAAAGCCTCGGTCTAGATGGCCGCCCGAGAAAGCCTCGGTCTAGATGGCTGCCTAGAAGTCAAGCTAGAGAACCTGTCTGGATTAGAGGATACATTCCACACAAAATTGTATTAAAAACCTATTTAGGCAAAATAATTACAAACAGAGTTGCTGCTAACCTTAACTTACCTGTTGTGCAAGAGGTGAGGTGGTTGGTCTGTTCTTCTCATCACGCTGAGGGAATAGAGATTTAAAGATTTTGGGCACAGGAGGCACAAGGGCTTTGACTGGGGTGAGGTATGAGGCTGCCAGATCACTGGACCCTGTCGGGAGAAACAAGCTTAGAATCTAGCACACACAACGCTTTCACAAAGAATATCCCTGCCCCTGATCTAAAAGGAGGCTGGGCATTTAACTAGGGACCATACAGCTGGAATTCAACACCACAGATGCATGTATATCAATGCTACAAATATGTATATCTAATACTACAAAATGATGACTTTTTGGAGTATTAAAAGATACAACAGATGTGTCTTAAATTCTCCATGTGCTTATTTTCCATAAAAAAACGGGATGATAAAGTGAAAGTGAAACAAAAAATGCACACATTAAGATGGATAAAATTATTTTATAATTTTTGCTTCTATCATTTACCCATCCCATGATATTAAAGGACAACTGTAGCAAAAAAAATGAAGTTATGTTTAAATAAAGGATGGCATCAAGTGTAGGCTGTTTATATAGATATGCTTTAATGAAAGAATACAACTAAAAGTACCTTATTTGCTCCATATATCTCTACCAGGAGGCAGACATTTTGTTTAGAATCTTGGGTCGGATCTTTGTTCATCTGAACCAAGGTGAGTGAAGATCTGACCCAAGATTCTAAACAAGATGTCTGGCCCCCTGAGACTATATGGAGTAAAGAAGGCTTAATAAGGGACTTTATTTGTATTCTTTCATTAAATAAGTTCTTTATAAATCATCTACACTTGATACAATATTTCAATTAAAAATAAGTTATTTTCGTTTTGCTACAGATTTTATTTAAAATTCATACTTATTATAACCGGCCCACTGGCAACCCAATGACCTGAACATGTTTCAATAATTACAATTGTATATGTTCTTCCATATATGGTACATTTTACCACAGAGAGGCCACTGGAAGATCAACACTGTCAATCAACAGACTCTCTCCACACGCACAATAACGGTCAGATCAATCAAGTGAAACTCTCAAGGTAGAAGATAATTCTGCAGTAAAAGTTTCATATCTTAGCAACCATAAATCCTAGACATTTTATTCAAAACAAAATTTTACTGAAAAAGTGACTTTAGGAAAATATATTGTATTGTTTTTTTTAATCCCCCTCTAAGTTGAATCGTTAGTAACAGAATTATCCGTGACTCACCAGGATCCTCTGTTTGGCGGGACGGAGAGCCGGCAGGATTCGTTGGACGGACTGTACTTGCTGAGCGAAAGGAGAGGGGGGATCTTTGGGACACATCTTGCTGGCTCTCCCACCGACCCTATCAAAAGAATAAGCAGATTGTATATAGAATGATGGGCACATGAGATAAGGTTCTAGCTCTACGGCTGAGTTACAAATTTTATCTGGTAGAGCATGCAGGGAACTAGTTCTGCATGTTGCACAAACAAATTAATCTGGAGGTCACATTACCCTGGCTCACTATATACAGGTACACAGCAAAAAACACACAATTTATATGAATATATCAGATTTGAAAAACCTAGAAAAAAAATAAAATAAGTAACAGTGAAGCACCATACGCCAAGCGTTTAACACACATCATTGCACGTTCAACATTATAATTTCCATGAAAGAATCCTGCTTGTCACATAAATGGCAAATAAAACATGTATTGATGAAAAAAAAGGTAACCCATAAAAAGGTGGCAGCCATTTTGCTTTTCTAACAGACCACTTTACACATATGAACAGAATGAGCGGAACATGCTAGACTATTTAATCCACTCTCCCACTACCAAATAACCCAAAGTGGCTGGTTGAGAGTAATGGGAGATAATCTCCTATGGACTATACTAACTGTAGAGTACCAATTGATGTGTCTGAACCTGTTCAACAGGCAGGTTAGATGAGACAAGCAATTCTCATCGCCCATCCAATTCAGCCAGCCGGTGGAGTGAAAAATAGGCCAAGGCTAGGCCACCACACAGAGGGTACCAACTGGCTACATTACAAGGGAACATCTTCCCATCAATCATTTCTAACAAAGTCTAGCAAGTTCTGTCTTCCCTATAATAAGGTAAATCCAGATTAGCTTATTTTATGTTGTGTTTATAAATGCAAGTATGGAACTTGTTTTAAAAGCAAAAAAAAAAAAAATCTCCTGTAGTTTTTTCGGGGCTTCTAAATTCAGGGTCATTCCAATAAGGAGGAGCTTGGAGAGAGAGAGAGAGGGCAGAACTGCTGCTATGGCAACAGCGATACATCTACTGAACTTTTTTTTCAGTTTTTAACAGAAAGGACAAATAAAAAAACAAACTAAAAGTTAGATCTTTCCTTTCCTTTATTTTGCATGATTCAGTGCCGATTCCCCCCCCCCCCCCCCGCGCAGGTGGAACTGCACCTTTAAATCATCTGCTCAGTAATGCGCTGCCTCCCCGGCGAGGACACTGTCTGAAACGCAGACGAGTTGGAATCTGAATTTCACCATTCGACAGACAGCGAGACCTTCCTGGCCGCTCTCCCCATTTATTTTAATGGAAGAAGCACGATGATCCTTTATGCGTTAGTCACTTTTACGGCTTCCTTCACCTTGTGAAGAACCTAGACCCCCTTTTATTCCCGACGCTGCCGCACAGTCAGAAATATCTGCTACTTTCCTTCATTACAAATTGGTAGCGTGAAAAAAAAATTAAAAAAAATTGCAGAAACGTTTGGGCTGGAGTTTGACCGAGGCAGGAATATTATTATTTTTCTCCCTTTACACTTGTTAACGAAGGACGGCACCACTTTACTGTCATCATCAAACGTCTGCTGTAATTTGGTAAACGCACCCCTGGGAGCCGGATATACATGTTCCTCCGAGCAAAATGTTCTAACAGAAATGAAAATAAATAAATAAATAAAGGCCTCGTTCTGTCTCAGAGAGGATGTATCCGCAATACAAAAAACCTGATGAGAATTACCAGGAGGTGTGAGACGCTCGGGTGGGTTTTCGCCCCGGTTACACCAATGCTATTGTGAATTTTTTTTTTTTAATGGGCCTGTTTTAATGTTAATCGCAGTCGAAATTGTTGTAAAAAAAAAAAAAAATATAGTTTTTATAGCGATAGGTGTCAAATTTTACGGGACTTTTGTTAAATCTCTTGCCGGTATTTACATCTGCATCGATTTTTGGGCATAAAAAAAAAATAACATAAAAAAACAAAAAGGGAACTATCTTATTTTATGGGTTTCAACTTCAGAGGTTTTAAAAAAAGAGTCTGCTTTTTAAGTAATTGCTAGTATGCCGGTCTCCATCTATTTCCCAGCCGAAATAGCAAGAGTACAATCTTGCTTTGTGGCTTTCAGTTTGCAGAGGTGCTAAATAGATGTCAAGGAGTCCGTTTTTATTTCTCTTAAAGTAACTGCTTCTATTTAGAACGCCATATCTACCCAGCCGCTGATAACAAAGGTTTTCACCCCGCAGACGTTTTAAACAGATGGAAGATGTATTTGTGTGTTTCACTTTGACTTCCCATCCAGGGGCCGCTGATTTAGAACCTGTGGGGTGGTTAGATAATATTCCTCCTTGGTAGGGCAGCTAGGACAGAACCTGGACAAGGGCACACAGAAGTAAAAAAAAAAAATATATATATATAAAATAAATAAAAACAGAAGCAATTCCTTATGTGTCACAAACAAGGAGCAGAGGTGGAATTTCTTTAAAAGCAGCCGAAAAGGATGATTATCACCTACTGTGCTACTCGTGTAAAGGGTGGAGAACTACTCACGTCACTCCTAACTAGGTCCTGCTGGCTGTGAGTTTTGTGAGTGGCAGTCCTAATTTATTTTGAAAAGCAAACAGGCTGTCATCCGTTGTGTCTACACAGTTGATTGCGCCATCTACTGACTAGAAGAGGCACAACAGCCGTGCAATAACGACTCAAGGGTAGGGAGAGCATGGGACTTTTATTGATTCCTTCTAGAGATCTCAAGGCTTGTGTGTATTGATAGGACTCACGCCATGCATGACACTTCGTGGGAGCACCAGTTCAGTTCTAGGACTCCTTGGGGGAGTCAACCTGATGCTCTTCACTTGTGGATGGACTACAATCCCCATGATCCTCTGCCAGGAATCCTAGTTCATTAACTGCCAGGGCACTTGACCTTGGATGATAATAAATAATATCATAGGGTTTTTATTCCTGAAAGAGGGAATTTAGAAGGGCGAATCAAACCTAACATAAAAAAATAACAGAGTTTGAAGTATAGTTGAATGGGAGGGACTTTTATCCCCCCCAACTCGGCTACTTTGGCCTTAAGGTCGACATTCCCTTGTCAATTGCCCCTTTCATGAATAAAGCCCAGAGTGAATAACCGAGACGAGCACATTCCGATATTATTTGGATTTACCCAAAATCTATGGCGCTCATTGTATGAAGGGCCAAGTCTAAAATCCGATTCTACTACACGATGGTGAATTAACTCACTGGTAGTTAATAGCAAATAATACATATATTATTATGTGAATTAAAATTAAAAAAAAAAAAACAGATTTGGACAATGAAAAAAAAAAACCCCACAAAAAAATGCCCGAAATATCTTGTTTTCGGGAAGGCTTTTTTTTTTATTTTCTTTCTGTGAAATGATCTTTTTATTGTATATTAATGAGCAGCTGCCTTGAACCTTGACGTAATAAATAATTACAGAGACAAGTTCAGATGTCCTCCGGATAGTCACCCCAGAGACGCAACTTCTAAATCCAGCGCGAAAAATCCCAATCACTTCCCGTAGCCCGGCCCCTGTGCCATATTCCTGTAACAGCAGCATTTAAATCAGAAAGTGGGTTTAATTCATTTATTTATTGTTCATTAACCTGCAGATTTGCAATTAATGTTTAATTATTACCGGGGCGAATGACCCTGGCAGAGGATGAGGTGGCATTTTTGACAACACTGCTGTATAAAGAGAGAGGTGATAGATAGATTTATATATATATATTATCATTTTTTTTATAGCAGATATAAGGCAATTTGTGTGGGTGTTAGTGACCTTGTCCTGTTGTGATTTTAAAGTCCTGGTGACTGTGGCCAATAGGGATGAGTCAGTCACCGACCATTATCAATTGTCAATTAAAGGGGCAGCTCCACCAAGATTATTTTCTCGGTATGTTGTACATGTGGTTAACCATGGAAAAAGTGCTTGATTTCACATTAAAACAATGTACTGTTCTCCTGCAGTTTTCATTGAAAAAAATTTCACCGGGGCTTCTAAATTCAGTGATGTCGGCATGAAGGAATATACAGGAAGTTAGGCTGGTTCAAGTGCTTGGAATGCAGGGGGTGTGTGGATTCAGCCAGCTCTGTGTGCGGTGATGTAACAAGGAGGCGGAGCTAGGCTGTACAGTTGATATAGACAGGAAGCGTTGCAAAAGAAATCTGTCTCATCAGTTTTTTTTTCTTTTCTTTACATGATGTAGCACTAGTATTGTGACTGCCCCTTTAAAAACCTCTAAAAAACAAAACAAAAAAAAAACCCAGCAGTATTTGGTAAATTTTGATATTAATACACTCAAAATTGAGCCCAAGCCCACTTTATCAATGTCTTACCTTGTTATTTGCCAGGTTTGGCTGTGCACCCAAATCCTGCCGACTTCCTGAAAGCTGAATCAGAAAACATTGTGTTATTGCCATCGAAAGAATAAACATTTTAATATAACGTACACAAATATAACGTACAGCTTGGAAGGTAGGTATGGTTTTAACTTTAAGGGCCACTGCACTTTACAGAAACTTTTGGTTCTTTAAGGGACAACTCTCAGCAAATAATGAATGTATAAGTAACTGAAAGATTGTGTCAAGTGTAGACATTGTAAATAGAAATACTGTAAAGAAAGAATACAAATAAAGTACCTACTTAATTATTGAGCTCTCTTTGCGCTGTATAGCTCTATCAGGGGGCAGACATGTTGTTTAGAATATTTGCTCTGTATAGCTCTATCAGGGGGCAGACATGTTGTTTAGAATCTTTGCTCTGTATAGCTCTATCAGGGGGCTGACATGTTGTATAGAATCTTTGCTCTGTATAGCTCTATCAAGAGGAGGACATGTTGTTTAGAATCTTTGCTCTGTATAGCTCTATCAAGGGGAGGACATGTTGCTTAGAATCGTTGCTCTGTATTGCTCTATCAGGGGGCAGACATGTTGTTTCGAATCTTTGCTCTGTATAGCTCCATCAAGGTGTGGACATGTTTAGAATCTTTGCTCTGTATAGCTCTATCAGAGGGTGGACATGTTGTTTAGAATCTTTGCTCTGTATAGCTCTATCGGGATGGATATGTTGTTTAGAATCTTTGCTCTGTATTGCTCTATCGGGGGCAGACATGTTGGTTAGAATCTTTGCACTGTATAGTTCTATCAGAGGTGGACATATTGTTTAGAATATATGCTCTGTATAGCTCTTTCGGAGAATGGACATGTAGTATAGAATATTTGCTCTGTATTGCTCTATCAGAGGGTGGGCATGTAGTTTAGAATATTTGCTCTGTATTGCTCTATATGGGGGTGGACATGTTGTTTAGAATCTTGGGTTAGATCTTCCACCATCTCACCCATTAAAGCCTTTTTATTTAAAACCCCTTGATGCAGGGGTTGTGTCCTGGCTGCTGATGTGATCACTTATACTTCACCACAATTCACTTAAACTGGTAGTTCCTATTTCTGACCATTCAGTGGCACCAGCCACTAAATACGGTAATTAAGAATGATGAGGGGCCATCTAATAAGTCTGGGATCACACCTTATACAGTGCTCCGAAGCCATGGCCAACCTTCTGGACAAAAAGTCCATAGGAGGCACACATGGAAAAGACCTTAGCCCCACCATCATCCCTTAAACTACTGAGATTAAGAGCTGAGCTTTCAGCTTGGTGAAATACAAAATTGCAATACTCCCTACAAAAACTCACAAGTTATGTGCAAGGAGATAAGCCTGGACATAATTCTGGCCAGAGCCCTTAGTAAACAAAAAAAAAACATAACACCCTATTTATTGTACTGGTCCACCCATATAACCAATGTCTTTAAATTCTATTATCATGAACTTTATAACTTGGCTCCTGAATAACTATCCCTCATTGGCACAGTACAAATTACAGAATACTTAAACCTACACAGGAAGCCAAAAACCACCAACAGCTATCCCTAAATCCTAGACCAGGGCTTGACAAATGTATCCGAGTTTTAGGAGCCAGCTAAAATATCTAGGAGCCAGACAACAGCACATAAACACACGCAGTCACAGACAGACACACATAGCGAAACCCGCTACACCTTGTTTTCCTACATATACGTTCAAGCCTCAATAAAGGGAGGGGGAGGGGGCGTTCCAGCCTGGTGGCAGAGAGCAGCTTCCCTGCTGAGCTCCCCGATCAGCACTATATCGGTGCGCGAGGGGGCGGAGCAGGAAGTCTGTGCACCCGGTGCACTCACTCTGCTCCCTCGCGCACCACTGCTGGAGAGAAGGGAAAAGGCGATCTTTTTGCCGAGGGCACCACGCGGGACTCACAATACTCGGACGCCAGGTATGATTTCCTGGTCGCCATGGCATCCTGGCGCCCGGGGTTTGTCGAGCCCTGTCCTAGACGACCCTATAGCCCTGTCTACCGGCGATACACTGCCAGCTCAATCACAGGAGACTCATATCTCCATCGTCCACAAACCTTGGAAAGAGCCGTAATCTACCGACTCCTCTTGGTACTGAATACTTAATCTGAGACTTGGGTCGGTTCTCCCCGAATACATTGAGACCAGATGGGCTTTGTGCCAGGGAACTAGACCAGGAACAACACCATTAAAATCTTTAACCTGATAACACTTAACTTCCCTACTAAGACACACTATCATGTGCAGATGGCCCGCATTCGTGTCATCAGTGTTTTGTTTGAACCATACACCCTGTCAAACGGCACTCGTCAGGGATGCCCACTTTCCTCCTGCAGAGGCCTTTGCTGACCTGCTTTTAGCATTATTTCCCTCCCTAACGTCCTGAGGACACTTACAGCTCACTATCCCAATTTAAAATGAATTTGGCAAAAGTGTTAAAAATAAATTTACCTCATGCCACATTTGACCCAATACGACACTGCCACTTCCCATTTAAACGGGCCACCAGCTCACTAAAATAGAGAGGTGGTCAAACTTTCATCACTCTATGATATTAACTATCAGGTACTACTTAAGACCCTCAAAACTGATATTGCTAGACGGGACGATGAACACATACACTGGTTTGGTAGGGTGGAAACCGTCAAGACGAATGTTCTTCCAAGGCCTTTGCATGTCATACAGACACTCCCAATCCTAAAACCTTTTTATGGAAAAGAGAACATTACAGACATATAGATAGCCTGAGCTATATATCACATGCCTTGTCAATGCGAAGCAAATATTCCTGGTATAATAAAACACTACAGACATATAGATAGCCTGAGCTGCTGCACAGGATTGTGGGAGGGGGACTTACTCTATGCACATTCGGCGAGCTTAGGCTTTTTCGGTTCAGCTTGCCTTTTCCAGAAAGCTGCTCCTTCACTGCCACCTCCTGAAATGAAAAACAGAGCTTCTGGTTAAAAAGATGGAAATGTTTAATGTTTGTGTGGTTTCAGCAAGGGGTTAGAAAGGGAAAAGAATGCAAATTAAGAACCTTATTGAGCCCTCTTTGCTTTGTGTAGCTCTATCAGGGGGCGGACATGTTTAGAATCTTTGCTCTGTATAGCTCTACCAGGGGGCGGACATGTTATTTGGAATCTTTGCTCTGTATAGCTCTATCAGGGGGCAGACATGTTTAGAATCTTTGCACTGTATGGCTGTATCAGGGGGTGGACATGTTGTTTAGAATCTTTGCTCTGTATAGTTCTATCAGGGGCAGACATGCTGTTTAGAATCTTTGCTCTGTATAGCTCTATCAGGGGGCAGACATGTTTAGAATCTTTGCACTGTATGGCTGTATCAGGGGGTGGACATGTTGTTTAGAATCTTTGCTCTGTATAGCTCTATCAGGGGGAAGACATGTTGTTTAGAATCTTTGCTCTGTATAGCTCTATCAGGGGGCGGACATGTTGTTTAGAATCTTTGCTCTGTATAGCTCTATCAGGGGGCGGACATGTTGTTTAAAATCTTTGCTCGGTATAGCTCTATCAGGGGGTGGACATGTTGTTTGGAATCTCTGCTCTGTATAGCTCTATCAGGAGGTGGAAATGTTATTTAGAATCTTGGGTCAGATGTCCACCACCTGACAGAACTAAACAGCGCAAAAAGGGTATTCAATAATGAAATACTAATAAACTTTATTTTTCAGTGGTGTTTCTAATAACAATCTGAGGATAACCCAACACGCTTCTGACATATGTCCATACCAGTTTGTCCTCTGTCTGGCAGCTGTCATGCTTCTAAGGAAGCTTGGTCAGGTCGGCATTGGCCTCTCTCCTCAATGTTGCATGAGATACGACGAAGGGGGAAAGCTGCTTCAATTGGCTGTGCACACGCGACACTGTCAGCGAGTGCCACTAAATGCCATTTTTTAACTTGGGCTTCTAATATAAAGCACCCCTAGTGTGAGAATAAACTCGCAGTTCCCCCTGGCCTGCTTCCTGTATGCTGTCCATGTGTTTTGATAAATGTGCAGTTCTCCAGCTGGTACGATTTAAATCTATTCCTAGATGGTACGTTGTAATATTACAGCATACAGCTCCCAGGGCTGGCTGCGGGTAAAGGAATTTTTTTTTTTTTGTATAGCGGTAACGTACAATGAATGGAAAGTCCAATAATTCCTGCTCAATGGTGCAATGAAATGCAGAGTATACAGTTTGTGTTAATAGCCATTTGAGTAATCTTGTACCATATAGCAGGCCGGTATTCATACACCTGCGGTTTTTGTGTCTGCCTGCTCACTTGTGCAATTCAACCAGACTCGGAATGAACAAAGAAATACAGGTAAAAGGAGTAAGTGTTCAGTAACATGCATCCTTCTGCAGCATAATGGATACAGATAACATACATTTCCTAACGATTTTCTCAAAGATTGAGAAATACCAACATTTTACAAATAAAATGAAATAAATTGGCCCTGTTCTGTTAATGCATTCCCTTTTTAAATTATCTTTTTTTTAATTTTTTTTATCATGTTCAGTTTAAAAAAATCACTGATATAGGAGGGGAGCACAAGGACACTTACTTCCACCGTGGGTCTCACCGCAGACCGATAGGGGAATTAGCAAAGGTTTATGGAATAGAGCTATAAAAGGTCGGTCACCGACAGGACCACACCCTTTGAAGAGACTACAGGAAGTCGATCTATGGATTGGTTTCCCAACTACATAACCAGAACGAGAATTAAAAAACTGTGACTCAATGAGTAGTAGACCCTACAATTAACATCAGTCGCTCTTGAGATAGTCTTGCCCCTGAAGAGAATAAAAGATCGCATAGATGGGATGAAAATATTTAATAAGACATGTCAAGTACAATAGTGTCAAAAAGGTGAAACACAGATAGTAGTTTTAGGAGTTCTGCTGAAGGTGAACCTTCGACCTTAAGTATAGGACCAGCTCGCATGTATCAGAAAATGGAAAAAACAAACCCCAGACATTTCTGAGCACACACTGCCCAAAACACTATATTCTTTTCATAGAAAATACATTAATTGTACGGACTACAAGGAAGGTAAAGAATTTCTGTCTGCGGGGCACTTTATACTCCTTATCCCTGGGTGGCGTTACACCCACTGAGACTGGCACAGAAAGGTTACAAAATCAAGAGTCTAATGGTCTGCGAATAGAGGGGAAACGAATAATATTCCCAGGTCCTTTTTACTCTCGTAACCTTGAGTTAAAGAACGGTTCTTTTTTTTCACAAGAGCCAAGATATTGACGTGATTTATTTCTCGGAAAATGTCCAGGTTCTGTTGTCCGTGTTTTTGGTCGGGTACTGGTTTCTTCTTACTTTATCGCAAAGTCGAATTTCCGTCCTATGATGGCTTGCTTGCCGTTTAGGACTGTTGTTCGTTGAAAGACGGCCATTTTGCCTACTAACTAGCAGGTCACCGACCCTGAAAAACATAATTCTCCTTCATTTCTTCCACCGGTAGTGTGCTTTCTTCAAAAATGTCCAGTGAGAAGGGATGCGTGTCCTTTCAACTATGTCCCCCAATTTCTACTCATAAAGTAGAGTTTTCGGGCCAGCACAAGGCATATTCTTCGATGCCATGCAAGGGGCTTACACCAAACTGTTTCCGTGCTACAGAGGTAAGATCCGTGTCTTTACATAATACCGACGGAGCGGAAGCTCTTCTGTTTCTTTCCCACTTATCAGGAGGGAAATCTGGCCGTGGTTTCATACCGTGCCTGAGCAAGGAATAGCTGCTGCGTCGCCAAACGTCTTTGCTCTCATCCAATCCGCGTGGGCTTCGTTGCCCTCGTCCAATAGGGCAGAACGCCTGCAGGAGAAGGTGGTGAAACAAGTTAACTCTTCCTACTACCTCTTGCTCAAATACAAGAGCAAAGGTAAAAAAATAACAAAAAAAAAGTGTGTTTAAACACCGTGCCAATAAAAAATATGTAGCGTAAGAACAAAAATTATCTTGTTGTTGTAATGTGCGCTGTATTTTGGATTGGGAGCACACGCAAAAGATTGACGTCATCACCTAGGACATTCAAAAGAATCTGTGAGCGGCGCTTGGTGGAACTAATGAATCCTGGGAAGCTAGAAAAAAGATGTATATCTTAAAGTGAATGCATGGCACCCAGTTTTTGGTGTAAGCCAACCTCTTACAGCCTCCATAACGATGCTGGACATCATTTTTTTTTTGGTTTGATTAGGAAAAGCAGAGATAAAATGTTTTGCCTGAAGAAGAACGTGGAAGAACGGATTTAAAAAAACATTAACTGTAGCATGGGTGTAAAAATATGCCATTTTTGTATGAATGCCCAGACGGCCTCGAACGTTTATAAAAGGAATATCAGATCCTCCTTTACTGTCGAATAACACTTTGTACCGAGATTGCCCATGACCTAAGCAAGGACCGGGACAGTTCTTGGCAGACACTTCATCATGGAGTTTGAGCGCCTGACGGTTCACTGCTGCCAGGCGCTCCATCGATGCAGGTTAGCTTTAGGGTTCGTTTTAGGGTGTTGGCGTTGGGTTGCGGGATGGGAGCTAGTATTAGAGTTAGCTTGAGTGTTAGGGTGTACTTTTAGGGTAAAAGGGGGTTATTTTATTAGAGGGGGAGGGGTTAGTATTTGGTGCTGACAGTTCAGCACCAAAACAGCAGCACTGTACTGTCAGCACTCTAACAGCCGTGATGAACTGGCTGAGGGGAACTTATACTTGAGAATACTAATTTGGGGTATAAAACTCTCCTGTTTTTGGAATCAGCAACAAAACCCCCAAATCTGACTGCAGCGTATTTGTTTTCTTCAAGTAAACAGAAAAAAATGCATCTATGAAACATCACAAATCAAAAGGGGTATATTTTGAACAAGAGGGAAAGTTTAGAAAAGGTCTCCTAAGACCTTGCTCTGTCTTTCTGTGCAGTACACTGCGGACAATAAAGTTTGCTTTATTCTTCTACATGCGATTCAAAATGTCACTTGTCCAGTTGCTGGTGCCATACATCCGTCTCCTGGCCGCACACTCTACATCATAAGAACTGGACACACTGGGAATATAACAACGTACGTATAAAGGCCCAGGCAGAGGTGGACAGGTTTATTCAGATAATGATGTACAAACCTGGCGCAGACGATCCAGTGTGAGGATATTCTCCACCGCCAGGACGCTGCGCAGGTATTTCTCGATATAGGCCTCCGAGTCTGCAGAAGCAGCATTTTCCACATTGGCCGCCATCCGGGCTAAGGCTTCTCTATCTTCCGAACTCTGAGTTTCCTACAAAACCATTGGTAAAAACATTGTTAAACAGACTGCAAGAAGGTAACACGGTCATAATCATGAACTCACGTACTGCCCTCTCTTATTTAGAAATATGAGTCTAAAGATAAGGCCCCTTCTGTTGGCGGCATTACTACACTCTACGCTAGAAGGAGAGGCCGTCAGCGACAGCCCCGATCATTCCAGTGGAAGCATCATGGCTGCCGGACAGATGATAAATGCTACAGTTTTATGCTTCAGCCATTCCTTATTTCACATGGGCTTCTACAGCTAGTTCCCCTCTGCTGGTTTCGCTCAAACATGAAGTTCTCTCTTTACAACAATAACAAAGACAGACATAGAGTCCCGACACCGTCCACATGAGCCCTGCCTCAGCCGAGAGGCAGAGCCTGAGTAAACCTGCGTGGATCTGCCAAGATAAACACCGGGTTTACTTGCGAAAGGGGGGGAATACTGTTTTTTAACCCTTACTTCCTCGGAGGGGGGAAACTTAGTTGTACATTAAACCTTGATTAAACATTTTTTTTATGCCAGTTACACGTTAAAAGAGACTTTTTCATCCTTTATCGTTAGATACCGTAATCATAACGATTTGTATAGCTATTTTCAAGATAAAAATATATAACAACATAATAGATAACAAGATAAGGGCACACGCTGCCGCAGTGGA
The DNA here is from genome assembly GCA_036172795.1 of Pelodytes ibericus. Lineage (NCBI taxonomy): Eukaryota > Metazoa > Chordata > Amphibia > Anura > Pelodytidae > Pelodytes > Pelodytes ibericus. Next base: position 208,908,349 of record CM069861.1, read on the forward strand.
GAAAGAAAGCTCGGAACGTATTGATTAAAGTGGATCAATGGGAATTTGTATTCCGCGCAATAGCAGAAATCAAGACAGAGAGCAGAGCCAGCAAGATGACAGGATAACCTTTTCCAAAGGGAAAGCTGGCTGAAAGGACAGGCAGTCCAAGAGACGGCATAAAGGGTCCTTCACATAACAAAGGGAGTCGGGAGTGCATCTCTTCCTATATTACAGGGCGTGATGACAGCCAGTCAGAGATTACAATGAAAAAATAACATGTGACCCATGCGTATATAGTATAAACCTATAACCGTTTAATCAGCTCGGTTTCTGTATCTCACCAGGACATGTAATCTATAAAATATACTAACCTCTGAAGAAACTATATAGGTAAAACGCGTCAGGTGTCAGACTTGACAGTAATCACAGTATACCCTGGTGAAGTTTATTTTTAATAATTGATTTGTTTATTGTATTTTATTAAACCAAATTGTCATTTTTTTTCCCCCTTTCTATCCTGTATTACCTTTTCTTATTTATTGCAGCTCTCACACCTCAAAAAATTGCCCTGTATAAAGAATAATGGTTTGGGGAGCTGGAGAGGGTAAAACTCCATTATGAATGGCTATAGACATTACTAAAATAATTCTGGTATCCGCAGACTCCAACCAGAAAGAGAGCACCATCCGTAAAAAAAAATAAAAAAAAATAAAAAAGTATTTTTTATTTCAGATGTTATTTCTATACAGAAGTCAGAGAGTATATGCCACAAGTAGGAGTCTGCGGACACTGTTCCCTCTTCCCTGCATACTGCATCTGCGTCAGAGGCTGGTAGGTTTTGAGCTGGAGGCCAAGATCATTTGATTCTTCCCTATAAATGCTACTACAGACACTGAATACAATGCCCAGGCGACAGCTTCAGGCAGAAGTGCAGAAGAATACTCTCAGGGCTTTATTGATAAAATAGTTAAATTGCAGGGCATTGAGAAGAGAATTGCCTATGCACTGTGATGGGCCACATCTGTGCCGGGACAGAGCCGAATTTGACAGGACAGTACCCACAGCAGCAAAAAAAATAAAACGGGACTGTCCCAGTATAAAAATACTACCTACAACAGCTGGCAACTGTAAATGTGTCCGTATGTTTTTCCCAAAATGTTACTCACCTCTGGGACATTGGAGACTATTTCCACTGTGACCCCACAGCGGGTAATATTACTGCGGTGAGACATTCTCCTGAGAAAACTTTGAGCAAAACCCTAAAAAAAAAAATAAATAAATAAATAGAAAAGAAAAAAGGGAAAAATTCATCATAATTCTTTCCAATCACAATGCGGTTTGTGTTAGTGGCCATCTTGTTTTGAAAGTGGGAGTAAAGTCAGATTAAGAAATGCATTTGAACAGATCCTTCTATGATACGTCGTTCCTGAGATATTTACGTTTATTTGATGCACGTATCTTCTATTTTGAGAGCTTCATTTCACAGCTGTGTTTTGAGAGTCATATTGAGATGTCAACACTTCTTATTTTTTTTATTTTTTTTACACAGCCAGCTGGAGGTGGATTTACATTTAAAACTTAGCTTTATTGAATTATACATCGCATCATCATTTAAAGACACAAATTTGCTTCTCTTAAAATTGACACATTAAGAAGTGCTTGTAGAAATTGCTGGCCAACCAAAGTGTGTTTGGTTAGAAGATTTGTGCTTCAATAAAACATTAATTTCTCAGGGACGGTAACTCATAGAAAATATATTCAAAATTTCAAAACTCATTTTGTTTATATTAAAAAGACCATTAGTACTCGTTGTGCGATCTCTAGTCATCCTGCACATTTAAACAGAAGGTTTGGAAGGCCCCTGCCTTAAAGAGATTGCAATATAAGTGTCAAGACTATAACCACAAGTTATACATTATGGAGAGATTCTCCATGTTTGGACACTGTTGCAATGCATTAGAATGGATATTCGCGACCACATTCCTATACAGTCTAGAATAAACCATTATAAAACACACATCTACATACACCAAACAAGCCAGAAGGCCTGCTTTTCCCACAGAAACCACACATTCTCAGTGCTACCGCCCATTGCAAGTGAGTGTGTTGGATAATGCCTCTGATAATGTATACAATCTACACACTGAAAAAGGATCTTTATAAGTGTTTGGCTATTTAGAAGTCAAAACCATACATGATGGGATCAAAATATTGGTATTTAAAGAAAGCCCTGCTTATCTCAACAACAAAAAATTGTGTAGGTACAATATATAAGAAAGAGCACAAAAACTGGTGCCCAGAACTGTACTGCATATTCCAGACCTCACCTTGAATATGCAGTACAATTCTGGGCATCAGTCCTTAAAAAGGATATTAAGGAACTAGAAAAAGTGCAAAGGAGGGCAACAAAATTAATAAGGGGATTGGAGGATCTTAGTTATGAAGAGAGACTTAAAAAATTGCATTTATATACGTTAGAAAAAAGGCGTCTCAGAGGGGATATGATAACATTATATAAATTTGTGTTGGGCCAATATAAAGAGCTCTCCAGTGACCTGCCAAGAGAGGTAGTGCTATCAACCACGATAGATGCATTTAAACATGGAAAATCAGAACATACAGGGCTATTAATAATAGAATAAGCATTAATAAAAGAGCTTATCGATCCAAGGAGAAATCTGATTGCCTCTTGGAGTCAAGAAGGATTTTCTTCCCCCAGGAGGCAAAATTCGAAATAGCTTACTTAGGGGTTTTTGCCTTCTTTTGGATCAAAAGCTGTAATGATAGGTAGAAGGGTTGAACTTGATGGACTTGTGTCTTTTTTCAACCTAAATTGCTATGTTACTATGAGCAAAATTACAGCTAAACACAAACACAGCAGAAGTGTTAAAACAACCCTTGTCACAAACAGTACAACATGACCATAACAGTCACGTGTATAACGAATATGGGTTAAGTCAGTTGGGCCGCATTTGACCTATGGCCAGCTTTCTACTCACGCACGTACATCACTGAGGAACAGGTCAGAACTTTGTAAACAGTAATAAATAAAGTTTATATTAAAAAAAAAAAAAAAAAAAACTGTCTCTCATGTGATCTTCCAAGAAGAACAAGATGGCAGCTTCCAGACACATCTGTAAAATATATTCCGGCAGCAGATTATAAAAGCATAGAATGGTGGCTGGCAGTCATTATTATTATTATTTAATCCTAATGTTAAATCGTGATGCTTGAAGGTAGCAGAAGACCTCTTCAGGGGACACTCACCTGCCGACTGTAGGTGTTGACGCAGATGCGCTTGCGCAGGACTAGCTGCATTTCGGCGGGGTGGCTGAGCTGCACGGTCACTCGGACTATCAGGAACACTCGCTCATCAGCGGCTGAGCCTTTGCTGAGCTGGGGACAGTTATGGACTGTGCAATCCCAGGAGGCTTCGGCCTTCGCCTGAAACAACAGAGACGTCAAGTGACTTCAGGGCAGCAGCTTACAGGGATCTCCTGCATGGATCTCTTATCATTATTTCTCTGCTGTGTGGGTGTCAATCAATCCGGTGTTTGTAAAAAAAAAAAAAAAAAGCTTTCACTGGTGGCCTCGGAATTCAATGAATGCAACTTGCCCGACGCGTTCTGTGTACACTGCACAGTTGATGCCTACGATTCCCAACTACTGGGTTTTCTGACCTCCCCCCCCAACCTCCCCAGTGTCCTGTTAAGGTAAGGAGACACTGCCATGGATGGTGTGCTGATCGACATCCAAGATCAATCTGCTTTTAATAACAGCTATAGCTCAATGATTGCGCAGCCTAGCTACTCATATCGCATTATAGGGTGCAGTGAACCCTTGAACTAGTTGATAAGGTGGGTGGCAATGCCCCAGTGTCCACTTGAAGGTAATAATGGATTTGTTTATTGACAAGTTACGGGTTCTAGGCAGAGATAGGCAAAAAAAAAAAAAAATGTTGTCCGCGACCAGATCTATGACGATTCCATCACTCCCTGCACCGCCAGTATACATACCTCACTCTCGTGGTGCTTGACGATCTGGAGGTCAAAGTGCTCATCTTCCTCTTCTCCCGTGAGGGTGGCATCCCACCCAGCAGCTTCTGGCTCATCCAGGTTATCCTGGGAACTGAAGTCATCCACTGGGGGGGCAAAAAATAAAAAGTACATGAGCAGTAGCTAAATTGCAATGTCAGGTGTTCCAAATCTGGACCAAAGCACAAGACATGGAGCAGTCACCATGGGAACCAACAGAATGTTCCCGTTGAGTGTTCCATATTTAGAATTGACAATCACACGTAAAACTTTTAAACACGTCTTGACTCCTTAAGGACAAGAGCTTTCATGGGAATTTTGTTGTGTGCATGTAACTGCAATCTCACTCTAGTTTAGTGCACTCCTAAAAAACTATATATTGGTTTTTAAGGAAAACCCCCACTTTTTCTAAATTTTACATATTTATGAAAAATTTAAAACCACTAAATCCCCCCCATAAATAGAATCTAACATTTGTCCTGAATTTAAAAATGGACATATTTCGCAATTTTTAAGTCAATAACCAAAAGTAGCGTATTGCTTTGTCCTAACTGTTTTCTCCTACAGTGACCCTTTGACCCCAACCCTAACCATAGACCTTAGGCTAACTAATGCTGTTTTTTTTTTTTAGTGTAATGCTGTTGATTATCTCTAGAAGCAGGCTAGCAACATAGCGACAGAAGTGATCACTGACCGCTTCTGGAGCTCTCGCCCACAACAGGGCAGCGCCATATTAGAATGGCATGCTGCCATCCAATATGGCACCCTTGAATGCTCCTTGGAGCAAACGATAATATAGAAGCACAAGTGAAATGTCCGTTGTCCCTAGTATGAGGATGAACTGGCGTGTACTTTTGATAGTACTTCTGATAGTACACGCCAGTTTATCCTCTGACTGACAGCTGCCATGTTTCCATAGTAAGCAGGAAACCGTATGGCCGGCGACCGGCTCTCTCTGCTAGTGCAGACCGTAACTAGGTCTCCCCTGCTGATTTCGTGCAAAAACGAGGGTCAATCTCTGCGCTAACAGCGAGAGACCCTTGTAAACATAGAAACATAGAATGTGTCGGCAGATAAGAACCATTCGGTCCATCTAGTCTGCCCAATTTGTTTTTTTTTTTTGAGTACTTTTATTAGTCCCCCGTTCCCGGTCTTATAGCTAGGATAGCCTTGTGTCTATCCCACGCATGCTTAAAATCCTTGACTGTGTTTACCTCTACCACTTCTGCTGGCAGGCTATTCCATACATCCACTACCCTCTCAGTAATGTAATACTTTCATTAGTCCCTGGCCTTATCTTATATCTAGGATAGCCTTATACCTATCCCACGCATGCTTAAACTCCTTCACTGTATTAACCTCTACAACTTCTGCAGGAAGGCTATTCCATGCATCCACTACCCTCTCAGTAAAGTAATCCTTTCATTAGTCCCCCGTTCCTGGTCTTATATCTAGGATAGCCTTATACCTATCCCACGCATGCTTAAACTCCTTGACTGTGTTTACCTCTACCACTTCTGCTGGAAGACTATCCCATACATCCACTACCCTCTCAGTAATGTAATACTTCCTGATATTACATTTAAATCGTTGCCCCTCTAATTTAAGACTATGTCCTCTAGTTGTGGTAGTTTTTCTTCTTTTAAATATACTCTCTTCCTTTACTGTGTTGATTCCCTTTATGTATTTAAATGTTTCTATCATATCCCCCCTGTTACGTCTTTCCTCCAAGCTATACATGTTAAGATGCTTTAACCTTTCCTGGTAAGTTTTATCCTTCAACCCATGAACCAGTTTAGTAGTCCTTCTCTGAACTTTCTCCAAAGTATCAATATCCTTCTGGAGATATGGTCTCCAGTACTGCGTACAATACTCCAAGTGAGGTCTCACCAGTGCTCTGTACAATGGCATGAGCACTTCCCTCTTCCTACTGCTAATACCTCTCCCTATGCAACCAAGCATTCTGCTAGCATTTCCTGCTGCTCTATTGCATTGCCTACCTACCTTTAAGTCCTCTGAAATTATTACTCCTAAATCCCTTTCCTCAGATGTTGAGGTTAGGACTGTACCAAATAGTCTATATTCTGCTTTTGGGTTTTTACGCCCAAGGTGCATAATCTTGCACTTGTCCACATTAAATGCCAGTTGCCACTGCTCTGACCATTTTTCTAGTTTATCTAAATCATTTGCCATTTGGCTTATCCCTCCATGAATATCAACCCTGCTGCAAATCTTTGTATCATCAGCAAAAAGACATACTTTGCCAACAAGACCTTCTGCAATATCGCTAATAAAAAATATTAAAGAGAATGGGTCCAAGAACAGATCCCTGAGGTACCCCACTAGTAACAAGACCTTGCATCGAATATACTCCATTGACTACAACCCTCTGTTGCCTGTCACTCAGCCATTGTCTAATCTATTCAACAATATTGAAATCCAAACTCAAAGATTTCAGTTTATTGATAAGCCTTCTATGTGTGACAGTGTCAAAAGCCTTACTGAAATCTAGGTAAGCAATGATTACCTAGATTTATTATTGTATTCGGCAATCAGCACGCGACAACCAGGAACTGCTGTTTCTTGCATGTGAGACACAGCAGATAGTAAACCCGCGTGTTATCTATTAAGATACACGTCGGGTTAACTTTCAAAGTGCGGAACATGTTATGTTTAACCCTTGCTTCCTTGAAGGAAGCAAGGGTTAAACAAGCTGGAATGTCCCTTTAATTCATAGAACACAGTGGTTTTATATACCTCTACATGTAACCAGGCAAGCTATATAAACAACCCATGGCACTACCAACCATTGAGATCAAGGAATATAACGGGGATGTGCATCTCCATTCCGGTCACCGGAGCCCTACAAGAGAATAAACAAATGTGGGTTACATGACCCTCAGGAAAAAGGTTGATAAAGGGTTAATTATTAAAACAATAGCGCTATTTAAAATGGTCCATCTAAACTTGCAGTTTACTCTATCCCTCAAGGAGGCATCCTCCCTCTTTGATTAATTAACCGACCCCCCCCCCCCCCCTCCCCCCGGATATTCTGCAGGTAAACGTTATATCAGTCCCAACTTCTCCCCCGGCACGGTAGTGATGTCACTGAAGTTGGCATCGCTACTGCTCATGCGCTGTTGGCATTTTGGTGTCCCAGACACTACTGAATACAAATCAGGACAGCGGGAATGTTGTCCTTAATCCCTCCGATACGCTGAGCTTTACCTCGTGCTCGGCGGGCCAGACCCTCCCCAAATCAGGACTGTCCTAAGCTAAGCAGAACAGTTTGTGGGTATGGTGTCCAGCAAAACCCTGGCTGATCTGCAAACCCCCGTCTGTAAAACTGGTAGAGAATCCCACACATATTTAGAATACAGATATTCAAAGTTTAGCAAAAACAAAGTTTATTTCATTATTAAACTATAATAAGCATGTCAAAACAAATCGTAGACCCTGTTTAATGTCGCAGTGGTCCAGCCGCTGGCTGGTGAAGTGATGTGCGCCAGTTTGTAACATTTTTTTTTTTCTTGTAGTAACAATTCTGTGCCGATAATTGATTGAGGATGTGAGCGATGGTCGGCTTTTATTACCCTACTAAACGGTGTGTAACACCGATCACCTCCCCTCTGCTTTCATGTATAATTAATGCAAAAGATTTGGGTCTGGAATTAATTTGCTTTTTTATTTTTTTTAACACTTATTAAAGGCTTTGGAAATTGCAGAGTGTGTGAGGGGAACTGGACTAGCTGTAAAAAAAAAAAATGTTTTTAAAAATTAGTTTTATTACTGGGTCCTTTTAAGCGAATGAGATGCATAATTACCAGAGCTTCTAGTTTTATCTCCCTGTGTCTAAAGTGGAGAGATACTTAATATTGATTTGCAGGCGGTAGAAGGTCAGAATAACACTGATCAAGAGGAAAAATATTTAGGAGCCAGATCAAAGCCCCCCTGTCACCCGGTAACATTGGTGGCACGAACTGAAAATAAATTGCTGACGGCTGGATATTCTGTGCAGGAAGCTGGAGCTCAGCATACATTTTATGTGTTAACGCTTCTACACGACTCTTCAATGCTAAGCACTTTCCCAGGTCCTGGGGTCACAGGTCATTAGACTGGCCATCTTTGACTTCCTGTTGGGGAATTGAGGGTCTGTACAAGGTGCATCCTGGAGTAGGAAGTAGGGGAAGCAGAGGACAAAGAGAAGCCTCACCTCCTCGATCAAACAGGGGTATGCCACATCAAACTCAGTAATTTCAACATGTGCCCCTGCTTGAGGCTCAGTGTTTGAAGAGAAGCCATTATTGGCCCTATACAGTATATGAATCTTTTTAAAGGACCATTATCAGCAAAGTTGTGTTTAATTGAAAGATTAAAGTGCACATATTTTAAATAGAAATTCTAAATAAAAGCATAAAAATAAGTACCTTATTGAGACCTCCCTCTCTACTTAGATAGCACAATGAGGAGGCAGACATCTTGCCTCAGATGGGTCAGATCTTTCTTTTCATGTATCAAACCCAAGATTCGAAACATGTCCGCCCCCTGATTGAGTTATACAAGCAAAGATTCTAAGCAACATGGCCGCTGCCCTGATAGAGCTATACAGTGCAAAGATTCTAAACAACATGTCCGCTGCCCTGATAGAGCTATACAGAGCAAAGATTCTAAACAACATGTCCGCTGCCCTGATAGAGCTATACAGAGCAAAGATTCTAAACAACATGTCTGCCCCCCTGATAGAGCTATACAGTGCAAAATTCTAAACAACATGTCCGCCCCCTGATTGAGTTATACAAGTAAAGAATTAAGTAAGGGACTTTATTTTTATTATAAATGATATATCATCATTAAAACATTTTAACTTAAAATGCCTACATTTGTTGCAATCTTTTTGCCCTCAAAATTAAAGTAAGGATAACCGAGGAGGCAGTGTGAAGTTTAGATCATTCCTGTCCCTTTGTCCCCCTCTCCTGAAACCCACCTACTCATCCCCCCACTACCTGCCAAAACTCAACACAAAGCCTGGCTCTGTAACCCAGGGACCTAAACATTGTATATACTGTGAATGTAGAGATTGTAAGCCATAGATTGTGCAATTTCCTGCATTTGTGTGTAATACTGTTAGGAGCATCTGTGGAGTCTCCCGTTTATGACATCACCTGTGGCTTTATATGCAAATTACCACCTTCAATCAGTAGGGCATATTTTATTTTTCTAGGCAAATTTATATCCCTGTAAATTCTTCACAACGTTCATTTTTCTAGAGCCCCAACCCTCACAGTTTGTGCTCCACTCTTACAGAACCGGCTCTGCCTCCCAACACCCCGAACCAGCCCCTTGATAACACAATGGGGTATGAAGATGGGGGGCAAGAAATGGTGTGTTTTTCACATCCTCCAAAAATCTCTGTTTTGTTTCCCTTTTAGCCCTATTTGTCATTGTGGGCTATGGCGTGGAGCATGTGCTTGTACCTGTGAGTATACTTAATCATTATTTAAATGTTTATAAATAAAGATTTCTAAAAAAAAAAAAAAAAAAAAACTCTTAAAGGGACAGTACAAATGTTTATGATTGGCTGTCTAAACCAAAACAGTAATGGTTGGTATGAGAGGAGGAGGTACCAGTTTGCTGGAGAGCCAGGGATGCCACTTCCTGCAGAGGGCACCATGACAGCATTTCTTTCCTCCGTCAACGTCAGTCTCATCTCCAGCAGCTGGGCTTCACGATCAGAATCATCTTCACTTTTATCTGTGGAGAAAATGGGATTGTGTTACTCCCACCATGAAAGAATAAAACCCCCCAACCCTTTATCAGTCACCCCTGCAGTGGGCCGTTCCTTCTAGATTATTGTCTGTATTTTGTACGTGTTTCATGTATGCGACTAATTTGGACTTTAAAACAAAATGTTATTTCTCCTGTACTTTTACATTGAAAATGATTTCACTAGGAGGTCTAAATTCAAATGTGCCTGTCACTAGCCATTTCTGTGGAATCAGGCTCTACTGTTTGAAGTCCTTGGAATGCAGAGGGGAGGGGTATCAGTCAGCTTTGTGTGCGGTCATGTAACACAAGAAGGATTTATGTAACATGGGTCTTAACCCAAAGTTGAAATAATATTTTGACATCCATCTTGATGTCTACCAGCAGATGGATGGGTCGTGGCGGGGCATTACATTTTATAAGGAGTGCCGTCAACCCTTTTTGCATTTGGATCTATATATACATATGTAGGGTGCATGAGCTGGAAAAGGTGCAGCCAAATAGCTGGGCTTGCGAATGTGAGCCAACATGTAGGGTTGACACTGGTAACCGTGCATGTACATCGCATTGGTTAAACAGCCTGCATATTCAACGTCCCCCTCCTCCCCTGTGTCTCAGTTGGGCAGGACACCAGAAAGAAAATGCATGTAGGGAAGACAAGGGTACAAAATCAGGACTTGCTAGATTAAGGTGGGACATTTGCTAGGTATGGTTTACAGGATCAGAGGAATCATTCTGTTCTGTGCAGGATTACGGGGGGGTGGGGGGGGGGGGGATTGCGGCGGTTTAACACCTATATATTAACAGATATGAAATGGGTGAGGTAGCGGCTTCCTACCCTGCTTGCTGACAAGCTTCTGCAACTGCTGATCCAAATATTCCTGGCGCTTGGTGAGAGCATTAAGCCATTTTCTCCTCAGACGCTCCAGATCCCGGTCCTGGAAGAGGTCAAAGGCGAAGTCAGACCGCCGCTCAGTAGAACACAAATAAATGGTCTTCCTGGTTCATCCGCTCATTTATCTATCAACATGGAGGAGTGCTAGGAGTGCTAGGCCGAGGCCTCTGGGTCCATGACGTCATATGTCACTGGATTTGGAAATTACATAATTCCCAATAAAGGTAGTTCATTTGCACATCAAGCCACAATGTGATGTCATTAAAAGGAGACACTACAGGCACACTTAAAGAATGCTTTGCGACTTAATGCCGTACGTGCATTTGCTTGCAAGTCGTCCAGCACCATGTACAGATCAGTTTGATTGTTCTGGACTCCTTGCACGTGCAGTACATGCAATGTATAGGTGACATGGATAAAAACCTGTGATTTTATTGGTGTCAGGAGGGGATTTTGTAAAAAAATGGTTTTATAATTCTTTATTTGTAGAAGAATTTGTATTTTTTTTAGTTTGTTTACAACTAGAGTACGCACAATCAATAGCATTCAGGTATCACAGATGGAGTGTGACAGCGAAGATGAATACATTGTATATCCGGCACAATCGGTGAAACATATTTAGAAAAACTACATACCAAATCTGATCAATATATTTACAAATCATTAACAGTTTAGCGTTTGGAACCCTGTGTTAGGGGAGAAGAATATTAAAAGGAAAACCAGTTGAAATGTGCAAATTTTGGGTCTGCAGTTCTGGCGAGCGTGGGGTCTTTAATATCAAACACCATGGGCCTGTGTGCCTGTACGAAACTCCCTTATCCCCGGGGGCCTCCTGTCTTATTGGGGAACGGTGTAAGCCAGAGACATGAAAAGAGAAAACAGTGCGCCCCCCCAAATTTTTTTTTTTATACTGTGAATGTAGTGAAACAAAAATCATGAATAATAATCCATAGATTGTGTTAGCAGAACTGCAAGTGCATGCATCAAATAGTAGACAAATGAGTATATCGGATATAGTGATGGGGTCCTGATTGGCAGGATAACACATTGTGTAAACCAAATAATGGAGAGAGGCTATGCCTACGCTTATTACAAGGTGGATACATTTTGACAGGGTTTGGAATCTCAAGGGACTATTAAAGATGATTAGTATGCTTTTCCCCAGAGTGCAGTATGATACATTAATTATATTTGTGCCTCTGACAAAAGGTCACCAGGCGTCACATTGGTTGTAAGTCTTGTCTTTGATGTGTCTTATTTGCTCTTATTCTTATTGTAATAAGTGTATGATTTAGCTGATTGTAATGCTACATATGTATGTTTTGTATATTTACCTGCCTGTATTGTAAATGATTAATTAAAAGAATAAAGAACTTGAAAAAAATAAATAGACAAATACATTTTCAATGTGTCTGTACCGTCTCCTGTTTATGCCATCACCTTGTGTCTTGATTTGCCAATGAACTACTTTATATAGAAATAGAGGATGCGCAAGAAACTTATACAAAATATACATAATAACATAAATGCACTTATCTCTTATCTACTCGTTATACTCCTTCCCTGATGCCGATTATTCTAATCACCACACAAACACCTTGGGCCTGGTTTTGTGAGTTTTTTCCCTATAGAAGGATATATATTCCAACATTGCAAGTTATACTACACCATATTTGGTTTTAAGTGTCTTTTTTTCCTACCTCCAAGTTTAACCACAGAATCAACATCAGTTGAGAGATAAGTGCATTTATGTCATTTTATTTATTTGTATAAGTTTCTTGCGCACTCTCTGTTTCTATACAAATTGCATTGTGGGTGTAACCTGGGGTTTTTACAGCATTTGCAGCATTTTTTGTATATAATGGAACGTGAGCGCCACTTTGTTTCACTTTTTTCTTGTTCAATGAACTACTTTGCAATGGAAAATGTGTCATTTGCATATCAGGTCCCAAGGTGATGTCAGACACATGAGACAGACACATCTTTTTCCTCTCTATTCGCTGCAAGTCCGCGACAGGTAATTTCCTACAGATCATTTGTTCATTGCCTCTGCATTCACAGTATAAACGCTGCTTAGGTGAAGGAGCCCCTTTTTCTAATGCTTCGTTTGCCGCCGTGGGTTGTGTGACCGTTAAACTGTGTCAGCCGTGACACTGAACACACGAAAAACCCTTAATACGCTGGGAGAAATTCACAGTCTTTATCATTTCAAAAGTTCCTTTAAATTTTTTATTTTGTCATTTTTATTTTATTTCATGGACATGTTTGCTGCTGCTATTGTTGGCGCGATTATTTATTTGTCCAGAATGGCCGCTCCTGGTGTCTCGTACAGGCCGCAGCCCCGGAGACGTATCAGCGATGGCGAGCGAGCAGTGTCCCTCCCCGTGTATGTCTGACGGGAACATGTTTTATTGTACACACCAGCCGCAGTAAATCAGCAGGAGTTAGAGGCGCGCGGAAGTAAAAAAAAAAAAAAAAACCCCTCTGCGTCCATTCATAACGCCAGCCGTTTACAGGAAGGAAGCAGCCCCTGGAGCCGAGTTAAATAAATCCACAGGCCTGACTGACAGCGCAGATAAAACCTTAAGATGTGTTAAGGGCCCATAATGCGGCTGGCCTTGAACATGAGGTATGACACCGGGGGAGACAGTCAAGACCAGGCCAAAAGAGACGGGATGATTACAGGATATAAAATACGCCAGGTTACATGCATATAAAGAGGAGGTAATAAAACCAGGGGGCGCAGGCTTGGCCTAGACTACTCATGGCACTACACCAAAAGATCGACGTGAGAACATTTCTTCAATATTTAACCCTGCGTTGCCCATGGCCAGCAGAAGTCTCCTCGCATGGGAAACACGCCAGGTTTGTCCCTGCACTGTGTATAGTTAAACGGGACTGTCTGTTGCCCCCCAAATATGAATGCATATTAACCCTTTCCTGTCCAGCGTTAAACAGCTCATCGCGGCTACATTTCACTAAATCGCACTTGTGACGTCCGGAGGTCTCGCAATCTTTTGACAGGGACCCACGGGCTCTATTAAGATCCTGATCAGGTCTCTGCTATAGTGTTTTTTTATTTAGAAAGTGTTTTACCAGGAAAAATACATTGAGATTTCTCTCGTTTTCAAGTATGTCTTGGGGACCCAGTCCAGAATGAAGTTACACAGTTACACATTTAACAGTAGATTCAAAAATACATACATACATATATTAAACAAGTTGGAAGGGGAACATACAGGGTGAATCATTATTGATACAAAAAGGAACAACATGTACAGTATACGAAAGAGTTTGTAAACTAATAACAGGTACAATCTGTTTTGAGGATTTGGGAGATGCTTATTTTCAGGGATTTTAGACTAGATGATGAATTGGCAGAAACAGGGAGGCTAATTCCACATATGAGGCGCTCTGAAAGAGAACGCACCTCGACCCGCTTCCTTTTTGAAGTGGGGAATCGCTAGTGAAGGGTTGGTGCAGGATCTGAGATTGTGGGATGTGCAGGGAGTAAGAGCGAGCATGCCGCTCAGGTAGGGGGGGAGCGTTCCAGAGAAGTGGTTATGCACTAAGCAAGCTAGGTGGAGAGCACGCCTGGAGGCAAGCGTCAGCCAATTTAACTCTTTTAACATTTTACAGTGATGCGTGTTATAATCACACTGTAGCGCAAAACGACACAATGTATTGTACATAGTGTCGAGTTTACCGAGATGGGTCTGCGGGGCAGAATCATACACAACATCTCCATAATCTAAGATCGGCATCAACATTTGCTGCACAATACGTTTCCTTACCGTGGAATCTAGGTTAGATTTGTTTCTATATAGAAAGCCGATCCTAGGATATAGCTTTGACACGAGCTTATCAATATGGAGACCAAAAGATAAGTTTGGATCTAGCCACATGCCAAGATACTTATATGAATTTACCTGGGTCAGGTTATAACTGGTTTTGGTCTTGATGGTTAATTGAGGATTGTTTAATTTAAGTAGTTTGGCATTTGTCCCAAACAACATTGACACAGTTTTTTCAGCATTGAGGAATAATTTGTTGATAGCTATCCAATTTTCAATTTTAGAAAACTGATCCTGTAGCACGGACTCCACTTGTGATAGTTGAGTACCGCAAGTATAAATGACCGTATCATCAGCATACATATTCACATGAGCCAGGTCACACACCGAGGGTAGATCATTTATAAATAGCGAGAATAGCAGAGGCCCAAGAACAGATCCTTGAGGCACTCCACACTTGATTGGCAACGGGAGGGAGGCAGTATCAGCAATGGACACATATTGAGATCTATCAGACAAGTACGAACGAAACCAGCAGAGCGACCTCTCATTTACACCGGAACAACTTAGTTTGTTTAGCAGCAGCTCATGATCAACCGTGTCAAAGGCCTTTGCAAAGTCTAGGAAAACTGCACCTGTGAGTTCACCCCTCTCCATGCCACTCTGAATGTCATTGGTCACCTTTAAGAGGGCAGTTATCGTGGAGTGATTTGACCTAAACCCAGATTGAAGCGAGGTTAGATAGTTGGAGCGTTGATAATACTCGCACAGTTGATCATGTTCACATTTTTCCAGGATTTTAGAAAGTATGGGTAGCAGTGAAATAGGCCTGTAGTTTGACACCAAGTTTACATCTCCATTTTTGTGGATGGGGATAACTCTGGCTTTTTTCCAGGCTTTGGGGACATAACCAGAGGACAGGGACGCATTGATTAAGCAGGCAATGGGTCGCGCAGTAACAGGCGCACTCAGCCTCAGTAGCATTGCCGGAAGTAGGTCCGGCCCACACTGTAATTTCATTTTTTGATTGAGGAGATGCGCTGCTATTTCACTGATATAGAAGTAAATTCAAATTCAGCAATGTGTTTGGCCAGGGGTGATATCGATAGGGACTTGTCTGCCATAGAAAAAGT
Organism: Pelodytes ibericus; assembly: GCA_036172795.1. Taxonomy (NCBI): domain Eukaryota; kingdom Metazoa; phylum Chordata; class Amphibia; order Anura; family Pelodytidae; genus Pelodytes; species Pelodytes ibericus. The sequence continues at coordinate 208,923,950 of CM069861.1, forward strand.
GGCATGATCTTCATTGTGGTGTGTTGCTATAAGAGCTGTGGCGCATCCTACTAAGTAGTTGTTGAATTCATTTGCTATTGCCACTGGAGATTTTAGAACTTCATTATGTGTGTTCCGTGCTATCGTGACGTTTTGGTGCTTGCGTCGTCTGGGAAGCAAGCCAGCACCACGCATCGCGAAGGGGTTAAAGTAATTTCAAAGTACGTTAAAATGCATTTTTTACAATTTGCATCGGTTAAACAAAAAAAATTAAAAAAGAATAAAAGTTAGCTACAATTTGTACATCATGAGGAACATGCCACTCTGCACTCTCTGGTATGAAGTTTTTTTTTTTTCTTTTCTTCTCTCTCAACAGCAGTAACCAATAGAAATTATTCCATTCATTTCAATGGGATTTCCTGTTTCTCTAGTGATGTCATAGGACAAAGTGCTGCATTGTTAGGGATCCGACTGTGTACAAGACTTTGAAAAGTTAGTTCCCGGCCAATGTGCATTCCAAATTAATACGTATGTACCACAGTATCTAAAACATACCCCCCCCCCCCCCCCCAACTGTACCGCTGAGAGCAGGAAAGTCACGATTTGGGAAAGTCTGTTCCCTCAAGCTCTACCTCAGATATGGAGTGTGTGGGACACAGATATGGAGTGTGTGGGACACAGATATGGAGTGTGTGGGACACAGATATGGAGTGTGTGGGACACAGATATGGAGTATCTGTGCTAGCGCTGGCACTCGCTTCCCCAGACACCGCCACCCCCCATTTTAGTAAAAGAGAGATTTTCCCTGTGAGAGCAGTAAGAGGAAACCATGAACTGAAAATAATTGCTTAGTTTTCTCAATAGTTAAACACTGAAGCATTGTGTATTATTTGTTTTCATTGTGAGTTAAGGCCTGTTAGCGAGCTTAGATGTTTTACTGCACTGGGGGAAATCTAACAATCTCCAAGCAAAGTGTACAGTCGGCATCCCCAATGCATCTCTATCAGAGACCACTGATTGACTTCCAGGAACTGCTAGAGCTACTGATGCTGTGGAAGATGGATAAGTCTGCAGGAGAAACCTTGCAAAATATATGTTTTCAGATTAAGTATTGCCAAAACTAAAAAACAAAACATGAATATTTCTTTCAGACTGGTGCTATCCTATATGGTATCGTGCACTTTAAAAAACAAATGAATAATTAAAAGTAAACAGTTACCTGGTAGCTGTCAATGTCATCCCCTTCATCCTGTAACAGAAATATAAGACAAAATAATGTGCAGCAACACGTGGAGTAGAGATGTACAAAGCAAAGTGCGGCTCCTTTAAATGATCAAGATGTGCCCAAAAGTAGAGAGAAAGATGTGGCTAAAGCAGACAATTACAGGGAGGAAAAATGGTGGATATGTCAAAAACAGGTCCTAGGCCACACCATAGGCTTTAAAAGGAGAGTCTGATTAACCAATCATGGAGCTTTGGGTGTTCTGACAGACAAACCAAATCTTCAATAACCTACGGCCAAAGCGGCTGTCACCTCCTATTTTACAGATAAAAAACGCTGTCATATTAGCAGCATCGTATGCTTTCCTGATCAGCTTTGACCACAGTGTCAATTATTAGACTACACTACATTTCACAAAACTGAATAAAGAATATACAGTTCACTGACGACAAATTGCTCATGTATAGATTTCTCTATCTATTTCACTGTGGCAGGGAAAAACAAACAAGAGTAAGAACTTATTTGATGGCATTTATTCTGTAAAGGTTTTAATAATGCCAGATGACGCCGGAGTAAAAAATAGCAAAAAGGTAGATCCCAAACTCATAAGGCTGCAATGAGTCAGGCCAATGAGGATGGCCGACCCATTCTTTTAATGCATCATCAAAGAGAATGTTTCCAGGAAAATGCATTCAAATCCGTTAAATGGGACAATACATGTTTTAGAGTAGCACTAATGTAACGATGTGTGTGTGCAAACATCCACGTACAGTAAGCGTGTGCAGGGGCATGTGTTAGCTGCAGGGGTGCAGAGGCATGTGTAAGGTGCAGGGGCATGTGTAAGCTGCAGGGGCATGTGTAAGCTACAGGGGTGCAGGGGCATGTGTAAGCTGCAGGGGTGCAGGGGCATGTGTAGGCTGCAGGGGTGCAGGGGCATGTGTAGGCTGCAGGGGTGCAGGGGCATGTGTTGGCTGCAGGGGTGCAGGGGCATGTGTTGGCTGCAGGGGTGCAGGGGCATGTGTTGGCTGCAGGGGTGCAGGGGCATGTGTTGGCTGCAGGGGTGCAGGGGCATGTGTTGGCTGCAGGGGTGCAGGGGCATGTGTTGGCTGCAGGGGTGCAGGGGCATGTGTTGGCTGCAGGGGTCAGTCTCTCACCTGGTGGGGATCTTGTGTTCTCATGGATTTGGAAGGCACTATTTTCACGCAGCCTACAGATACGGACAGTATGGAATGTTCTATAAGGGGCAAAGTTCCAGAGTCCTGTACAGATCTCACCTCCACCTGGAGGCGGCGAGATTGGCCCTGCGGGGGTAATAAATAAAATCAACATTTCAGCGGATAGTCAGATACACATTCTGATAGAAACAGACTGGGTATTAAAGGGCCAGTCCAACCACAACAATATTAAACTAATACCTTTAAAAAAAATGATGTTTATTTAAAATATATATGTTCGTTGGCAAATTTTATATTCTTATCTTATTATTCTAAAAATGTCCATCCTCAGCACATCTGAGAGATAGTCAGAGAGATTACGTATGTGAGGTTGCACAATTTATGTGTGTGATTGGGACTTATAATACCTTTGGCTACTCATTAGGACATATGAGGACATGTGATCACCACATACGTGTATGATGTCACCACAGAGCATGCTCAGTTCCCCACCACAATGGGGGGGGAGAGGGGGAGATTACTATGAATGCTCCTTTTTCAGACTGTTTGTGCTTTGAGTCATTTAATCCTCAAGAGCATGACTTTTTTTGTGTTAGAAAATGTAATTTATGCACTTAGCAGATTTCCCTCCATGTGGTATTTATTGGCATTATTTCTCTACGAATCCCCTCCTCTCCCCTCCTCTCCCCCACCCCGGTGTGAAAGAGCAGCAGCCATGTAACCCTGTGGAACATTCCCAGAAGAAGATATCAGCCAAGTGTTCCTATTTTGGATGGACAGCCTTCGTTTCAGACCCAGATCCCACTGCCCCAATAATTTTTTTATGAGCCCATGTTTGGTGCACAACAATGACTGACAGCATTGCCTGCCCACACGTGATCTGTGAAGAATGGCAAGCCTATGTATGGCCTATCAAAGACCTCGTCAGTGTGATTTGCCAGTTGCCCCCTCTGGATGCAGAGAGCCAGAGACCCACGTCCTTAGCTGATGTGGGATTGAACAGCAGTGAATGTGCTGATGAATCACCTTGTTATCCTCACACCAACTGGAACACTTGTACAAATCAGCTCAACAGACATGCGATTTATAACTCGTTCCACAAAAGGTTTGCAATTGTTTATTATGGTCTGTTGGGATTGATTTTTGGGTTCAGATAGGAATAAGCTCGGTCGCTGGCTATTTAATGTTCTTTAAATATTTGTAAATTACTTTCCATCAAGCTTCATTGGTTGAGAGGAGCATTCAGTTTACTGAGATACATCATAATTTGGCAGAAATGTCCCAGTGTCGTGTAAGGTGTTAGAGCAGCTGGGCCATCCTGCCCCCAATTTTGATAGTGGAATAAAAAATATCTGCTTGCACAAAATGTTAGTCCATCGTTTAAATATTTGCAGGAGCATGACGCGTTTCGCACTACTGTGCGTACCTGGGAACAGTTTAAGCAGTGTAAGTACCACGCATTTCATGCCAGCTAGCTTACGATGTATTGTATTGCACTTTAAATCTATAAAACTACACAATATTATCTGGCTGCCCTGAAAGCACATTGAATTCCCTCTATCCGCTGGGCAAAAATGCTAAAATGAGGTTTGAAAGCAATGTGCTCCTATCCTTCGCACAGTGATGAGGCTAATGTGAATCACTGGTTAATTAGCTATAAACTTTAGGGGAAAATTAACAAAATGGCAGAGACAGTAATTGGTGCTACAAGGTGAGGGAAATTGGTTATTACGGGAGCTGGGGAGCAATTAGAGGCAGCACAGACATCTCCAGACAAGTCCTGGGAGAGCCGCATGCAGAAGCTTTTTAATCCTTTTCTCCTGCAACAAACAAGGTAACGACTTACTTAATTTCCCTCAATTAATGGGAATGTGCAGCTATTCATTAACGTGCTTCTTGAGAAGGCACAGCAACTCCGAAATGTCCGGACGACTGTATATAGGCTATTGTACAGGGGCAGGATGATAAGCACCTCGTATACTGCTGGGGTACAAGCTTGCTCTAATGAACTGCACTACCTATCCACTGTCCTGCTAGTGGGGGGCCCCATCTCCTGCGGGCCTGACTTCTCCCTTTAGTGTTTCTATTGTGTGGGATATTGTGAATCCCAGCGCACGCAACAAATAACGTTTAACCACCACACCGTGCATCCAAAGTTGGTAAAGCAGCGTTTCTAGGTGTCAGTGGGTCTGCACAGGCTTGCCTGGTTGGCACAAGCCGCACAAGTATAACTCCTTTTAAAGGATGAATGTCCCAAAAAATTAAGTTACTTGTAACTGACAGATTGCATCATTTTAAATAGAAAATCTTTGCTCTGTATAGCTCTATCAGGGAGCGGACATGCTTAGAATCTTTGCTCTGTATAGCTCTATCAGGGGGCTGACATGTTGTTTAGAATCTTTGCTCTGTATAGCTCTATCAGGGGGCGGACATGTTGTTTAGAATCTTTCCTCTGTTTAGTTCTATCAGGGGGCGGACATGTTTAGAATCTTTGCTCTGTATAGCTCTATCAGAGGGCAGACTTGTTGTCTAGAATCTTTGCTCTGTATAGCTCTATCGGGGTGGAAATGTTGTTCAGAATCTTTGCTCTGTATAGCTCTATCAGGGGGCGGACATGTTGTTTAGAATCTTTCCTCTGTTTAGTTCTATCAGGGGGCGGACATGTTTAGAATCTTTGCTCTGTATAGCTCTATCAGAGGGCAGACTTGTTGTCTAGAATCTTTGCTCTGTATAGCTCTATCGGGGTGGAAATGTTGTTCAGAATCTTTGCTCTGTATTGCTCTATCAGGGGGCAGACATGTTGTTTAGAATCTTTGTTCTGTATAGCTCTATCAGGGGGCAGGACATGTTGTTTAGAATCTTTGCTCTGTCAGGGGGTGGACATGTTTAGAATCTTTGTTCTGTATAGCTCTATCAGGGGGTGGACATGTTGTTTAGAATCTTTGCTCTAGCAGGGGGCAGGACATGTTTAGAATCTTTGTTCTGTATAGCTCTATCAGGGGGCAGACATGTTGTTTAGAATCTTTGTTCTGTATAGCTCTATCAGGGGGCAGGACATGTTGTTTATAATCTTTGCTCTAGCAGGGGGCAGGACATGTTTAGAATCTTTGTTCTGTATAGCTCTATCAGGGGGTGGACATGTTTAGAATCTTTGTTCTGTATAGCTCTATCAGGGGGTGGACATGTTGTTTAGACTCTTTGCTCTAGCAGGGGGCAGGACATGTTTAGAATCTTTGTTCTGTATAGCTCTATCAGGGGGCAGACATGTTGTTTAGAATCTTTGTTCTGTATAGCTCTATCAGGGGGCAGGACATGTTGTTTAGAATCTTTGCTCTAGCAGGGGGCAGGACATGTTTAGAATCTTTGTTCTGTATAGCTCTATCAGGGGGTGGACATGTTTAGAATCTTTGTTCTGTATAGCTCTATCAGGGGGTGGACATGTTTAGAATCTTTGTTCTGTATAGCTCTATCAGGGGGTGGACATGTTTAGAATCTTTGTTCTGTATAGCTCTATCAGGGGGCGGACATGTTGTTTAGAATCTTTGCTCTGTCAGGGGGTGGACATGTTTAGAATCTTTGTTCTGTATAGCTCTATCAGGGGGTGGACATGTTGTTTAGAATCTTTGCTCTGTCAGGGGGTGGACATGTTTAGAATCTTTGTTCTGTATAGCTCTATCAGGGGGTGGACATGTTTAGAATCTTTGTTCTGTATAGCTCTATCAGGGGGTGGACATGTTTAGAATCTTTGTTCTGTATAGCTCTATCAGGGGGTGGACATGTTTAGAATCTTTGTTCTGTATAGCTCTATCAGGGGGCAGGACATGTTGTTTAGAATCTTTGCTCTAGCAGGGGGCAGGACATGTTTAGAATCTTTGCTCTGTATAGCTCTATCAGGGGGCGGACATGTTGTTTAGAATCTTTGTTCTGTATAGCTCTATCAGGGGGTGGACATGTTTAGATGGGGAATTACTAGCTTCCACCCACTCTGTCCATTTCCATTTTCCCCCTACCTCCCGCTCCGCCCCTTCCCCCCATGAGAGGAGGAAACTGGAGATCTATAGGGTATCGCCATATAAATAATATGGTAGCTTCCGACTTACCTGCCGAAGCTGATAGATTCCTCCCGTCTGAATGTCTTTGGCTGGGATGACTTCGACCGGACAGTATTCCCCATTCTCATTCAGTTCCAATATCTGGACCCATAATTCCACCTTTCGAGTGACCTCACTCCACCTTGGGAGACAAAAGAGTGACATGAAACAGACCACAGTGGATAAGGCCGCACATTGGATGATATTCCTTGCGTTGTCCTACATTAAATAAAGTACTTGATTTTATTGCATAACATTCCTATTTTGTCCGGGTCTGATTAATTCTACCTTGGATTCATGTGACAGGAAGAGAGAGCACTGCAGCACAAATAGCTGACAAACAGGTTCAATATGTCTTATGGTTTCAAATGACATCTGTGGTGGGGAAACTGTTTGAGGGGCTGCTAAGGGAATATATCCTAGATTTCATATTCAACACGAATCTCATTAGCAGGAGACCACATGGCTTTGTGAAAGACAGTTTTTGTCAAACTAACTTAATTACATTCTATGAGGAGGTGAGTAAAAATATAGATATGGGTGCTGCAGTGGATGTGATATATTTAGACTTTGCTAAGGCATTTTATACAGTTCCACATAAAAGGTTACTGTACAAATTGACTGAAATAGGTTTAGGGCCAGAGGTTTGTTTGTGGATTGGCAGTTGGTTGACAGACAGAATGCAAAGTGTGGTGGTAAATGGGAGGTTCTCAAATTGGACACATGTGATAAGTGTAGTACCTCAGGGTTCTGTCCTAGGTCCTCTCCTTTTTAAATTGTTTATTAATGTCTCCCAGGGGGCTTAGGGAGCCATGTCTCAGTGTTTGCTGATGACACAAAATTAAGTAGGGTAATACAGTCTGAACTAGATGTATATTGGCTGCAAGATGATTTGGACAAATTGGGCAGATAAATGTCAAATGCGATTCAATGTAGACAAGTGTAAAATTATGCATTTTGGGTACAATAATAAAAATGCAACATTAATTTTAAATGGTGTTTCTTCTGGGAAATCTACTAATGAAAAAGATTTGGGAGTAGTTGTAGACAATAGACTTAGCAGAAGTGCACAGTGTCAGCTTGCAGCTGCAAAGGCCAATACGATATTGGGGTGTATTAAAAGGGGTTGACTCACGGGAGGAAGATATTATTCTGCTTTTTTATAGGTCCATGGCAAGACCTCACCTTGAATATGAGATTCAATTCTGGGTGCTTTTTAAAAAAAAAAAGAAAGACATAATGGAACTAGAGAAAGTGCAGAGGAGGGCTACAAAACTAATCAGGTGAATGGAAATTTTTAGTACACGCTAGAGAAACGTCAGCTTAGAGGGGATTTGATAATGTTTTATAAATATGTACAGGGCCCAAAGGGCTTTCTAAAGACCTGTTCATTAACAGAATGGTACAAAGGACAAGAGATCACCCGCTAAGACTTTAAGAAAGGCGATTTAGTCTTCAACAGCAGAAGGGATTTTTTACAGTAAGGACAATAAGGATATGGAATTCACTGCCTGAAGAGATGGTTCTAGCAAATATATTAGATGGCTTTAAGAGCTGTCTGGATACTTTTTTATTGAGCCGGAGCATAGAGGGCTATGCATGTTAGTATACGCATTAATATTTATTTAGAGCTTGATCCAAGGAGGAATCGGATTGACATTTGGAGTCGAGAAGGAATTTTTTTACCCTGCTGAATGTAGAATTCGAAATTGCTGAAGGGGTTTTTATTTGCCTTCTTTTGGATCAACAGCGGTAAACATGGGATAGTAAAAGGGTTGAACTTTATGGCGGCAAGTCTTTTTTCAACTAAACTACAATGTTACTATGTAAAAGATTGAAGCCCCCGCCGGCTCGCCTCCCTACCCCTCTCTTTGTTAAGAATACTGTGAATTATCAACTGTAGAAGTTAGCAACTAGGTTAAGGTAAAAAATAAAAGTCTAAATCTAACTAACCTAGAGGTATCATAATATAGTACCTAGTGTATATTAAAACCGCCTGAATGATGTGGATGCACAGTGTTTTATACAATGTCTTGTCTGTCTTCTTTTTCTATGTATTTTATGTCATAAGTAATGTTTAGTACAAAGATTCAATAATAAACTTATAAAAAAAAGAAAGTATCCAGCCCCCCTCTCCCCATAGGCTGCACTAATGGTAATGCCCCCTTAATAGACCAGGGACTAATGAAAGTATTTTGAATATTGGGCAGACTAGATGGGATAAATGGTTCTTATCTGGCGGTAGCACATTCTATGTTTCTCTGCCTCCTACTCAGGACCCAACATAAGACTTACAAAATAGTCTGTGTCTGTCCAATCAAAGACCATTTAAAAAAATAAAAAAAAAAAATTGTTATGGCTTCAATAAGTACAAAAAACAAAAACATAAAATAGCAACAGCAAAACAAAGAATCTAGAAAGAATAACACTATGGCACGACAGGATGCATTGCAGTTCTATCCTACTTACTTGTCTCGGAGACTTCGTGTTTTCGCTTGTATAATCCCCAGGTCCCAAAGGGCAGGATTTTTTCGGGGGTCACTTTGCCGATGGCCATACACCTCGATAGCCAGAGCCCCCTCTGCTAAATAGTCTAAGAAGTCTTCAGTGATGTTCACAGAAAACTCCTGCTCAATGGATTAGAGAGAAAAGAAAGACAGACAGATCAGCTGGATGATAGCAATGAACAAAGCAAGAGAAAGCTGCTCTGTATTCTGTCATTAAATCATTTCTATTTAAATTACATACTCTGGACGCAATGTCTCAATTAAACAGAAATAAGGGCTTTATCCGTGAAAAAAGTGGATTCAAGGAGCGGAGAAGCGAATTCCAAACTTAAGGCCAATGCAGCAGAGTTGTAAAGATTCTCTAATTACTATATTGGTGTTTAGTTTGCACCTCCCTCGCTGAAGGAATAAACAGACTTACCGTAGAGTGATCAAACACCACCATACACTGTGGTTCCTTGCTGACTGGGGACGAGGTGGTGGGATCTACCTCGGGGGCGACATTTATAGGTTCGGGCTGGTCCCAGAAGGTGTAGTGGCAAAAAACGAAGTTGGTGAGATGTTGGGGTAAACCGGTCGCCTGTAAAACTTTAATCTAAATGAAAAAAATAAAAATAAAATAGTAATTGGGGACATAATGAACACATCACAGAGAAAAAGCTACTAACGGAAGGATCTACTAGTACAGTTCCAGCTGTTGGTAAACTACAACTTGGCAAAAAGCAAAACTGACAGCAACGACAGGGTACAAGTTTTTCACTTAAAAAAAAAAAAAAAAAAATGTTGAATATGGCCCATCTACTTAATAGGTGGCTATGGCCCATCTACATAATAGGTGAATATGGCCCATCTACTTAATAGGTGACTATGGAAAATCTACTTAATAGATGACTATAGCCCATCTACTTAATAGGTGACTATGGCCCATCTACTTAATAGGTGACTATGGCCCATCTACTTAATAGGTGACTATGGCCCATCTACTTAATAGGTGACTATGGCAAATCTACTTAATAGATGACTATAGCCCATCTACTTAATAGGTGACTATGGTCCATCTACCTAATAGGTGACTATGGTCCATCTACCTAATAGGTGACTATGGCCCATCTACTTAATAGGTGACTATGGCCCATCTACTTAATAGGTGACTATGGCCCATCTACTTAATAGGTGACTATGGCCCATCTACTTAATAGGTGACTATGGCCCATCTACTTAATAGGTGACTATGGCCCATCTACTTAATAGGTGACTTTTGCCCATCTACTTAATAGGTGACTTTTGCCCATCTACTTAATAGGTGACTTTTGCCCATCTACTTAATGGGTGACTTTTGCCCATCTACTTAATAGGTGACTATGGCCCATCTACTTAATAGGTGACTATGGCCCATCTACTTAATAGGTGACTATGGCCCATCTACTTAATAGGTGACTTTTGCCCATCTACTTAATAGGTGACTTTTGCCCATGTACTTAATAGGTGACTTTGGCCCATCTACTTAATAGGTGACTATGGCCCATCTACTTAATAGGTGACTTTTGCCCATCTACTTAATAGGTGACTTTTGCCCATCTACTTAATAGGTGACTATGGCCCATCTACTTAATAGGTGACTTTTGCCCATCTACTTAATAGGTGACTTTTGCCCATCTACTTAATAGGTGACTTTTGCCCATCTACTTAATAGGTGACTTTTGCCCATCTACTTAATAGGTGACTATGGCCCATCTACTTAATAGGTGACTATGGCCCATCTACTTAATAGGTGACTATGGCCCATCTACTTAATAGGTGACTTTTGCCCATCTACTTAATAGGTGACTTTTGCCCATCTACTTAATAGGTGGCTATGGCCCATCTACTTAATAGGTGACTATGGCCCATCTACTTAATAGGTGACTATGGCCCATCTACTTAATAGGTGACTATGGCCCATCTACTTAATAGGTGACTATGGTCCATCTACCTAATAGGTGACTATGGTCCATCTACCTAATAGGTGACTATGGCCCATCTACTTAATAGGTGACTATGGCCCATCTACTTAATAGGTGACTATGGCCCATCTACTTAATAGGTGACTATGGCCCATCTACTTAATAGGTGACTATGGCCCATCTACTTAATAGGTGACTATGGCCCATCTACTTAATAGGTGACTTTTGCCCATCTACTTAATAGGTGACTTTTGCCCATCTACTTAATAGGTGACTTTTGCCCATCTACTTAATGGGTGACTTTTGCCCATCTACTTAATAGGTGACTATGGCCCATCTACTTAATAGGTGACTATGGCCCATCTACTTAATAGGTGACTATGGCCCATCTACTTAATAGGTGACTTTTGCCCATCTACTTAATAGGTGACTTTTGCCCATGTACTTAAGAGGTGACTTTGGCCCATCTACTTAATAGGTGACTATGGCCCATCTACTTAATAGGTGACTTTTGCCCATCTACTTAATAGGTGACTTTTGCCCATCTACTTAATAGGTGACTTTTGCCCATCTACTTAATAGGTGACTATGGCCCATCTACTTAATAGGTGACTTTTGCCCATCTACTTAATAGGTGACTTTTGCCCATCTACTTAATAGGTGACTTTTGCCCATCTACTTAATAGGTGACTTTTGCCCATCTACTTAATAGGTGACTTTTGCCCATCTACTTAATAGGTGACTATGGCCCATCTACTTAATAGGTGACTATGGCCCATCTACTTAATAGGTGACTATGGCCCATCTACTTAATAGGTGACTTTTGCCCATCTACTTAATAGGTGACTTTTGCCCATCTACTTAATAGGTGGCTATGGCCCATCTACTTAATAGGTGACTATGGCCCATCTACTTAATAGGTGACTATGGCCCATCTACTTAATAGGTGACTATGGCCCATCTACTTAATAGGTGACTATGGCCCATATACTTAATAGGTGACTATGGCCCATATACTTAATAGGTGACTATGGCCCATATACTTAATAGGTGACTATGGCCCATATACTTAATAGGTGACTATTGCCATCTACTTAATAGGGGAATATGGGCCATCTACTTAATAGGGGAATATGGGCCATCTACTTAATAGGTGACTATGGTCCATCTACTTAATAGGTGACTATGGCCCATCTACTTAATAGGTGACTATGGCCCATCTACTTAATAGGCGACTATGGCCCATCTACTTAATAGGCGACTATAGCCCATCTACTTAATAGGTGACTATGGCCCATCTACTTAATAGGTGACTATAGCCCATCTACTTAATAGGTGACTATGGTCCATCTACCTAATAGGTGACTATGGTCCATCTACCTAATAGGTGACTATGGCCCATCTACTTAATAGGTGACTATGGCCCATCTACTTAATAGGTGACTATGGCCCATCTACTTAATAGGTGACTATGGCCCATCTACTTAATAGGTGACTTTTGCCCATCTACTTAATAGGTGACTTTTGCCCATCTACTTAATAGGTGACTTTTGCCCATCTACTTAATGGGTGACTTTTGCCCATCTACTTAATAGGTGACTTTTGCCCATCTACTTAATAGGTGACTATGGCCCATCTACTTAATAGGTGACTTTTGCCCATCTACTTAATAGGTGACTTTGGCCCATCTACTTAATAGGTGACTATGGCCCATCTACTTAATAGGTGACTTTTGCCCATCTACTTAATAGGTGACTTTTGCCCATCTACTTAATAGGTGACTATGGCCCATCTACTTAATAGGTGACTTTTGCCCATCTACTTAATAGGTGACTATGGCCCATCTACTTAATAGGTGACTTTTGCCCATCTACTTAATAGGTGACTTTTGCCCATCTACTTAATAGGTGACTTTTGCCCATCTACTTAATAGGTGACTTTTGCCCATCTACTTAATAGGTGACTATGGCCCATCTACTTAATAGGTGACTATGGCCCATCTACTTAATAGGTGACTATGGCCCATCTACTTAATAGGTGACTATGGCCCATCTACTTAATAGGTGACTTTTGCCCATCTACTTAATAGGTGACTTTTGCCCATCTACTTAATAGGTGGCTATGGCCCATCTACTTAATAGGTGACTATGGCCCATCTACTTAATAGGTGACTATGGCCCATATACTTAATAGGTGACTATGGCCCATATACTTAATAGGTGACTATGGCCCATATACTTAATAGGTGACTATGGCCCATATACTTAATAGGTGACTATTGCCATCTACTTAATAGGGGAATATGGGCCATCTACTTAATAGGGGAATATGGGCCATCTACTTAATAGGTGACTATGGCCCATCTACTTAATATGTGACTATGGCCCATCTACTTAATAGGTGACTATGGCCCATCTACTTAATAGGTGACTATGGCCCATCTACTTAATAGGTGACTATGGCCCATCTACTTAATAGGTGACTATGGCCCATCTACTTAATACGCGACTATGGCCCATCTACTTAATAGGTGACTATGGCCCATCTACTTAATAGGTGACTATGGCCCATCTACTTAATAGGGGAATATGGCCCATCTACTTAATAGGGGAATATGGCCCATCTACTTAATAGGGGAATATGGCCCATCTACTTAATAGGGGAATATGGCCCATCTACTTAACAGGGGAATATGGCCCATCTACTTAATAGGGGAATATGGCCCATCTACTTAATAGGGGAATATGGCCCATCTACTTAATAGGTGACTATGGCCCATCTACTTAACAGGGGAATATGGCCCATCTACTTAATAGGAGTACAATATAATGAAACACAAATGGGTGTTTCCAACTGTTGCAATATACCTTCAGTTAGCACTTCTGTGAGTTAAGAGGAATAATTCTCACACTTTGAAACAAAAAATGAAGATGGATTCAGTTCTTTATGGAAAACCACACGGTGAGTTTATTTCTTCACAAATTATCACAATGAAGAAATAAACTCACCATGTATTTTTTTTTTTTGCATTTTTGGAGTGCATCAATATATATATATTGTGTCTCTCAACAGAGTAGAGTAACATCGAACTTTCAAAATATCATTTATCCCACTTTATATCTGTGCTCCGTGGACTTTGCTGAATCCATCTAATTAATAGGAAATACATGAAAGAAGAGTATGTGGCTTACCGGGATGTCAGATTGCATTACATAAAATACTGACAACTAAAAGGGCTAAAGTGGAGCAGTCACGATGGAAACCAATGGAATGTTCCTGCTGATCTCACGATGGAAACCAATGGAATGTTCCTGCTGATCTCACCATGGAAACCAATGGAATGTTCCTGCTGATCTCACCATGGAAACCAATGGAATGTTCCTGCTGATCTCACCATGGAAACCAGTGGAATGTTCCTGCTGATCTCACCATGGAAACCAATGGAATGTTCCTGCTGATCTCACCATGGAAACCAATGGAATGTTCTTGCTGATATCACCATGGAAACCAATGGAATGTTCCTGCTGATCACATCCCTTTTAGAACTTTACCCCAGAAATTACTCTTTTACGTGATCCACATACTGTACATTCCCGTTAAAATCGCCCATGTGGCCTCCCCAGAAGCACTGATACACACCGTGCTTTACACTGAAGCAATCTCAGGGGAAAGTTCTAAAATGGGGTAATCGCCATGGAAACCAAAGCAATGTCACTACATACATACTCCCCCTCCAAATGTGTGTTCTTAACAAAGTGTTAAAGTGTTGAACATTGATAAACTACAACTCCCATGACCTTCTGCCCGGCTGCAATTCAGCGGGAAAGTAGGACAAGTCTAATCCAGATGTCCCATGAATGACATCATTACTGGGCGACACAGCGAGGAAGCCTAATTGGGTTTACCAGGTTTCCTTACAACCTGTTCACACTCACCATACAGACTAATTTGTGCTCCTGAGATTCGCTCTCATTTGATTGGTCGGCACCGTCATCCCCTCCAGCGATCCTCTCGTCAATGTCTCCGCTCACTCGGACAATCTCTACGTGCAATCGGCCCGAGACCTGGCGAGAACAAGGAATGAGTAACATTATAGCCCACACAGGCCAACCGGCCAACCTTATTTAGTAAGGTGTTGGGGGGGGAAGGGGCGGAGCTAAAAGGGGCCAAGTCATGTGACCTCAGGAAACGTTCTTTGACCCCAGGATGTCTGGAGCACTGTTCTCCCCTTTTTTAGATTGTCTTTTAAACAGTTTAAACACAATTCTACGCATACTGTACATAGACAGTATTAATTCGGGACTGTTGGTAATTAAGCAGCAGTGGTCATGTATCTGATAAGAAGGATTCTGGGGGGCAACATGCAGTTAGATCAGTGCTTCTCAAACCTGTCCTCAGGACCCCCCAACGGTCCAGGATTTAGGGATTACCCAGTTGTGTTTAAATAAGAATATGTAGAACACCTGGTATGGCTGCTTAATGGTTAGGGAACCACACCAGGTGTTCTAGATATTCTTATTTAAACACAACTGGGTAATCCCTAAATCCTGGGCCGTTGGGGGTGACCTGAGGACAGGTTTGAGAAGCACTGAGTTAGATTATTTACAATATACTGGAGGCATAGTATTTTATGGAATGGATTGCTGTCTTGTATTGGAAAGTCAGGTTTAGTGCTAGATTGCATAGATGGGCAGACTGGAAACACGCACCTCTCCCTTCTGGTTGATGATAGGCACGGCGTACTGAAGCTTTACATCATGGAAGAGAGATTCGAGGAACACGTTGGCCACTCCGATAAGGCTGTGGTTCTCATGCTCATCATAGAAAGGGTCTGCGCGGCGGAAGTACGATCGGATGACCTTTAAAAAGGTAAAAGTGCAGGGGATAGAAAACAAAAACGGTCTAATTAACAAGGGCAACTGCTGCACAAAATAAAGTAATATGTGATTAAAAGACTGCTTAAAGTGCAGATATTTTAAATAGAAATTAAAGCAAACAAATAAAGTACCTTATTGACCTCTCTTTGCTCTGTATAGCTCTATCAGGGGGAAAGACATGTTGTTTAGAATCTTTGTTCTGTATAGCTCTATCAGGGGGTGGGCATGTTGTTTAGAATCTTTGCTCTGTATAGCTCAATCAAGGGGCAGACATGTTGTTTAGAATCTTTGCTCTGTATAGCTCTATCAAGGGGCAGACATGTTGTTTAGAATCTTTGCTCTGTATAGCTCTATCAAGGGGCAGACACGTTGTGTATATTTTTGTACATATTTTTTTTGTGTAAATTATAAGATATGATGAACAGAATGGTATCTAATGAAAGCCCTTCTTATGACGATAAAAACAACATATAATTTGTGTGGGTACAGTATGTGAGAGAGAAGAAAATAACAGCTAAACACAAAACACCCCTGAGAAATGTCAAAACAGCCCTTGTCACGAAGGGAAAGTCAAGGTCAAAATGTCTTGTCACTAAGGGGTTAAGAACTCTGACTCAATCCCATGTAAAGTCCTATCCCAAGACCGTATACAAACATAAAGGATATGACTAAAAGGGAATGAAATCCTATTGACTCACAATATCTTAATTCACATATACAAAATATATAAATGCAGACCAAAAAACACTTAAATCAGACAGAATAACAAAGCGCAAAGTAATGTCTTTTGTAAATGCATCAATACTGTCAATACTGGTGTGTAAACATAGTATCAAACACAAGTACCCACTAAGTATAATATTATTTGGCACTTTACTTGCGTTTGTTCTATGTTTGTACCACCACTGATATAAAGCTTGATGATTTGCTGTTGGTACTTAGTAAATGTGCCTGGCAGAGTAAACCCATAGAGGGAGTACAGAAAGGATCAAGCCAGGGGAACGGCCTTTGTGTAGAATTCCTTTCACGCGCTCCCTGTGGCGGGTTCCTGGAACTGCAGGCCGTCAAAGGCAAACACTATAAAAACAGATTACTCCGGGTTCTTCTAATAAGTAATATGCGTCGCGGTGTCGGAGGCGGGGCTTACTGGATTATCCTCTTCGCAGTCCTTCCACTCCTGATAAAGGTCTCTCATGTCCACCAGGCGGTTCTCCAGCTTTTCCAGGGACCAGATCTGCTTGCCCTTACCCTTCCTGCGCACCTGGATGGCGGGTTCACTCAGCATGGCGCCTCGCTGCAGGGACAAAAACCATTGAGAGAGGCGGCCTGTAACTGGTGCGATAAATACGGCTCTGTAATGACGTGTCAATGCGTGCTATGGTGGCAGAGGGGGCGTCAAGTGATCAAATGATCTCCTGTGCTGGTTAATTAAAATAAAATGACAGTACTTTAGCTCATGTAAAAGTATGATTATACCCTCGTATTAAAGGACGACTATAGGCAAAAAAAAAAAAATCTACTTATATTTAATTGTAATAATGTATCAAGTGCAGATATGTTAAAGGGACTGTATCACCTAATAATGGCTTTTACTGTAGAGAAGAAACCAAAATATGAAAAATGATCTGTACGTTGTGTTGGCAGAATTGCAGCAAAGGAAGAGCAGTATAGGTTTTACATGTGTCTGTGGTGTCTGCTGCTTATGACATCACCTGCGGCTGGATATGCAAATGAGCTAATTTCCAAAGGGAAATGTGTAATTTGGATATCAGGCCACAAGGTGATGTCATAAGCAGCAGACACCACAGACACATGTAAAACCTATATCTCTTCAAGTTGTATGAATCTGCATGTAATTCTGTACAGAATGTATAGATCATTATTTATTCTATACAGTCACAGTATGTGCGCCATACGTTTAGGCTGTCAGAGTCTCTTTAAATAGAAATCCTTTAATGCATTCAAATTAAAAAAAGCTTGCAAATAATGTACCTCATTGATCAGGGGGCAGCCATGGTTTTGAATTTTGGGGCCAGGTCACCTGACTGGAGATTTCAAAGAACATGTCTGCCCCCCTAACACAATACAAATAAACTTTACCGCTCATAACTGAAAGCATTTCAACATATGCACTTGATGCAGTTTTTCAGCTCAAGGGACCCTGGACTAATACAGAAGCACAAGCTGTATGCTTCGTATAAGGACAAAATGGCAGGTGTGATTTAAAATGCATGCCATGTTCTCCTCTGATCCACAGCCTCCTTGGTGTCTTTGTACGAACCCATCACCTATCCCTGTTGACTGGCTGAGTGTGTGCTGACATGGTCAGTGTGTGCCAGCATCCACAGTACATCTGCAAAAACACACGCCCCTTTAAATATCAGTTCATTTTATCTCTACAGCTGTCCTTTAATACATCTCTCAATCTGTCAGCATTGTGTTGTCCACTACCCCTCAATCGCCAGTGGCCCTCGTTCGCCAGTGGCCCTCGCTCGCCAGTGGCCCTCGCACTGTCAGTGTCTCACCTTGCGGTTGGCATTAAGGCTGGAAGCAGGGATCTGCAGAGTCACTTTGTACTCCGTCCTCTTATCCATCTCCTCAGCGATGAAGTTGGCCTCCCGGACATACAGATTGGCCTTGGCGATTTGCTCTCTCAACTTCCTCAGGCTTTGGCTCAACATCGCCTCCCTGGTGGCGACATTTTAACACAATCATTTAAATTGAAGGTATTGCTATTGTGTATGGGGGGGGGGGGGGGGGGGGGGGCAATTGTTCAAGATGTGCCAGTCATTGTAAAGAGATTTTCCACCGATCTCTTAATTAGATACTCGGTGCTCATGTACTGGCTTGTGTTCATTAAGACAACTCTGGCTTTCCTACATTGTAGTGTGTCAATCATTTTTTCAGAAGGGCTTTATTCATGATATAGAGAACTGAGAAGGGAATTTCAAACTTAAGGCCAAAGTAGCCGAGTTGGAAAAATTCTCCCATTCAGCTATGCTTTAAACTCAGCTATTTTCCCCTTATGTTTGAAACGCCCCCCTTAATTCTCTGCAATTCGTTCTTTCATGAATAAAGCCATAACGGTTTGAATTCGCCTGCCCTGATCTGAGTTAGAAGAGAGAAATTCTCTTAAAGGGACTGTCTGGTGAGCAAAATGCATCTTCCAAATATTAATGCATATTCATGTGCTTTCAAAGTACTTTAAAATGCATGTTTTACATTTTGCATTGCTTAAAATATAATATACTTACAGCTAGAGGAAATTGTGAAATTACAGCAGTTTGCAAGAATCCAGGACTGCCCACACTAGTTAAGTAAAAGTCAGTCTCCCTTTTTTTGCTGCAGGGACCGATGAGAATAGCTTCATTCAAATTAATGGAATTTACCTGTCTCTCTAGTGATATCATCAGACAATGTGTTGCACTGTTAAAAGAACCTCCTACTGTGTATAAGTTTATCACAGTCCACACAATGTATTCTATTCTAGAAGCACAGGAAGTGACTACATGAATTAAAAAACTTTATATCCTTAGTGTCAATATAATCAGTGCTGCCGCACCTGCAGTAAACATGCAGAGTAATCACTTGGGGAGGGCTTGAGTCAAATATTAAAAATGTGATTTATACAGAATGCCTGCATCAAATCACACTGGAAAAATAGCCTGTGCACTATACAAGCAGTGATCTTCATCTTGCACCAAAGTGAGTTTAGGGAACTAGACTGTCCTTTTAAACATAGAAAGTAGGTGGGTGGTCCATCAAGTCTGCCCATATTTCTTACTTGTTGTAAAACCCTTATCCCTTGTTTGGTGCTTGGTCTTATATTCAGGACAGCCTGATCCCATCCATGCTTAAACTCCTTCACTGCATTAAACTTCTACAACTTCTGCTGGTGGGTTATTCCATGCATCTACCTCTCTCTCTAAGTAGTACTTTGTTTACTATATAAATACGGCAAGTTCAAAGTTTTATGGGACAGAAAGAGTAAAAGAAGGAATAATCCCCCCCCAAATTATTTTTTTTATATATAGAGAAAATACCATTCAAAAGATATCCCAGAGTCTGCGTCAAACACTAAGAAAGCACAACAAAAGGTGTCTTACTTGTTCTATTTTCTTATTACACCCACAATAGCTCTTTCCCAGGGACCATAGACTCACCTTTCTTCTGTCCACTGCCTGATGCGCTGCTGGGCGTTGGGGGAGCCCCAGGAGAACCGGTCCATGCTGCGGTAGTGCTGTTTCTCGGGGGAGAGGCGCCTGCGCAGCTGATCCAGCTCGTGCTCGTACATCAACCTCTGGCGCTCCAACGCAGAGCGTTTCTCTTCCTCATGCTGCTGCTCCAGGCTCTGCAGTATGGACTGCATGGGATCTGCAGACAATGGAGGAGCCAAATGAAACCCAACCATTACAGAGCTGGGCACCAGGCACCGAGACAGACTCGTAACTGAGGCTCAGGAGCTTTGACTGGAGACAAATCCAAGGAGGAGAGGCCCACTCTCGCTGGGGGTCCTAGCCACGCCCCCACCCTGGACAGGGCGACGCCCACTCCTCCACTTACCGTTATTTCCCAGCGCTTTCATCATCACCTCCATCTGAGCGTACTCGTAGTTGAAGTTGATTTCGCTGGAGACCTCGCTGGAGGTGTCGCCATCCGCGTCCAGCTGTTCGAAGCTGCTGCTGTTCCTCATGTTGATGTCCCGATCCTCGTCCTCCCGCTCACTCTTCCTTTTCTTTGGTAAACTTATTCTTTGTATAGAAAGGTGCAAAAGGAGGAGACAAGCAGATCTAGTTAATAACACTACAGAGGCAGCAGAAAGCATGGATCACATGGGGAGACATTCTTCCCTCTCCAGGAGGTCCCACCACCAACAGCCACCTCGGACGCCGGCTTTTTTTTTTTTCTTCAGACAAGCTTTCCCCTCGCCTGTCTCTCTCTCAGTGGTGAGCTGGCTATTTATCAAGGAACTCACATCTTGGGTCACATCTTACTCAACTGACCTAAGATTCTAAACAACATGTCCGCCCCCTGGTAGAACTATACAGAGCAAAGATTCTAAACAACATGTCCGCATCCTGATAGAGCTATACAGAGCAAAGATTCTAAACAACATGTCCGCCCCCTCATGGAGCTATACAGAGCAAAGATTCAAAACAACATGTCTGCACCCTGATTGAGCTATACAGAGCAAAGATTCTAAACAACATGTCTGCCATCTGATAGAGCTCTATTGAGCTAAGATTCTAAACATTTCCGCCCCCTATAGAGCTATACAGAGCGGATTCTAAATATTTCCACCCCCGATAGAGCTCTACATGTACAAAGATACTTTAATTGTATTCATCCATCAAAGCATTTCTACGAGATTAAAAGCAGTTTGATGATGATACAATTTCTAAAAACGTATTTACATTTTTTTTATTTAAAATGTATTTCTAAACACGGTAGACGGGCAGATAGTGCCAAATACTGGAGCTACCGATGTGTGCATGTCGGGAGTCTGAGCTGCGTCTGCCTCTAGCGCACAACGCTGGCACTCGGCGCCATGTACAAAGAATCAGGTGCTGAAAAGTGCCGGATCAGAGTCGGGGAACCTTCTGCCAAACATCCTGTCATTTTACAGTACCAGAGAGTTTTATAAAATAACCCTCACTGTTCCATCGTAGCCATTTAAAGCGCCGTCAGCTTATTTTTGTAAATCACAGAGATTATATCGACCGCTGGATTTTGTACCTGAAAAAGTGGTTGTTTCCCCAGAGTATTCGGTCCCCGTGCTGTAACTGAGTGGGATTCGTAACCGTAGAGCCATTTACAAAAGTCCTGTAAAAGACAATTAAACAAAAAGTTACAAAATGAGCAAAAACATACATGTGTTTAAAGGACAACAGCAAAAAGTAAGTTATGTTTAATTGAAAGATTGCATCAAGTGTAGACATTATATATGGTAATATTTTAATAGAAGAAAACAAACAAAGTACATTTTTCAGCCTCTCTCAGGAGGCTGACATGTTGTTTAGAATCTGGGGTCAGATGAAGGAAGATCTGACCAATCTGAGGCAAGCTGCCCGCCCCGATAGAGCTATGTAGCACAAAGCGGGCTCACTAAGGTACTTTATTTGTATTCTTTGATTAAAGCGTTTCTATTTCAAATGCCTACACTTGATGTAATAATTCATTTAAACAGATTTAAGCTGTATTAGAGATGCACTGCTGGTTGTGCTAATATAAGGACCCAGAAACTGCAGTTGTCTAGGTTTTTGAGAGTGTTTTTTTTATTTTTTTTTTACTTGTGTTAAATAAAAAGTAAAATGTGCTTATTTGTTACTTTAATACAATTTCCAGTTCTCCTGCAGTTTTCCATTGAACATAACATCACCGGGGCTTCTACATTCAGGGACATTCCAATAAGGAGGAGATAGAAGAGATGGGCAGGGCTGTTACTATTGAAAACAGCAATACCTATTAAACTGTGATTTTGGGAAAAGCAGAGGGGAAAACGCTTCCCTTGCAGGCGGAACTGGCCTTTTAATGCGGGTTTCCAAAGCTTCTGTCCACGTGTGACAAGAAACGGGTTGTTATTAATACATCCTGAAGCCGTATCGTCAAGGTCAGACCCTGATCATCCGTAGCAGGATTGAAACGGAGCGTCAGTGCAGCCAGCATGATCGGGCTTGTCACAGGCTCTCTCTATAGAGTCACGAAGCATGTGGAGAATGCTTTGCATTAATATATATTATTTTCCGAAGCTCTAGAAGAGATCAGAGATCAGCGGGGACAATGCCACCGGATTCCAATTGTAGAACTCTCACTCAGAAGTGACTTCTAGAAATAACCCCCCCCCCCCCCCCCCCCCATGGGGTCTAGAGGCGAAATAATGGAGAAAAAAGGGGTTTATTTTGCACACACACACAAAAAAAGTTTTTTTACTCTTCTTAACTCCATGTGTGCCAGAGGCATTGAAATGGTTAACAGCAAATTGAGAGTCTGCAGGACGAACGACCTATATGTCCTGAACACAAGGAATTGTTTAACCCCCTATATACCAGAGGGATGTGCAATCCAGCCACTCACGCGATTACCACTTGCTAGAATAAAGCGCACCTTTTAGTCATTTATTGCCATGCATAGAGTGGATAGACTCTATATACCATAGAGTGGATAGATCTCCTTACCTGATCTCCGTGCCACCTGCAGAGCCTGCTCGGCCGCCACTGACCACGTACTGCTAAACTCCGCGTCAGGTAATGAGGGCTTACAGGCTAAAATCTCCAATTTCACCAGGTCTCCAGATTCTCCCAGAGATCCCCTTCTGGCTACAATCCCTTCCGAGAGTAGACCTGACTGCCATCTAGTGGTCGAAGGGCATTATACACAGAACTACTGTGTCCCATGTACACAGACAGTCATGACTAGGGGGAGCAAGCTCTACGGCAGACTTTCAGATTACTACAGTGTACAACTCCCATCACCCCATCGCACAACAAAACATGACAAATGTGTATACATATTACCTATGCGAGCGTTCCCCTTTCTATCTAGTAAACCCACATATTCCTCGCGTTCATTGTCACCCATGATTAAACCTGCCCCGCCTCTCCTGGCGTGGGGGAATCTATAGGTTTAGTTCCTGGCAACTGAAAGGCAATGTGCCATAGAGAGCAATAGAGCAAAGTGGAGATCTGCATCAGGTGCCGTCCGGGGGCAAAGTTCTAAATAGGGAACAATCCTGTGGTCTCCATGGAGACTGCGGAACCTTCCATGGAGACTGCGGAACCTTCCATGGAGACTGCGGAACCTTCCATGGAGACTGGGGAGCCTTCCATGGAGACTGGGGAGCCTTCCATGGAGACTGGGGAGCCTTCCATGGAGACTGGGGAGCCTTCCATGGAGACTGCGGAACCTTCCATGGAGACTGCGGAACCTTCCATGGAGACTGGGGAGCCTTCCATGGAGACTGGGGAGCCTTCCATGGAGACTGCGGAGCCTTCCATGGAGACTGCGGAGCCTTCCATGGAGACTGCGGAGCCTTCCATGGAGACTGCGGAACCTTCCATGGAGACTGGGGAGCCTTCCATGGAGACTGCGGAACCTTCCATGGAGACTGCGGAACCTTCCATGGAGACTGCGGAACCTTCCATGGAGACTGGGGAGCCTTCCATGGAGACTGCGGAACCTTCCATGGAGACTGGGGAGCCTTCCATGGAGACTGCGGAACCTTCCATGGAGACTGGGGAGCCTTCCATGGAGACTGCGGAGCCTTCCATGGAGACTGCGGAGCCTTCCATGGAGACTGCGGAACCTTCCATGGAGACTGCGGAGCCTTCCATGGAGACTGCGGAGCCTTCCATGGAGACTGCGGAGCCTTCCATGGAGACTGCGGAGCCTTCCATGGAGACTGCGGAACGTTCCATTGGTTTCTACGGTAACATAATTTTATAGAACTTTGCCCCAGAATTGCACTCTTTAAAAAAACCAGTTGACGCAGCCTGAATGAAGACATAATGAAGAGATCCATACACATTACCTAGTGTTTTTCATTGGAGTCAGTACGACTTGCCAGTCTGGGGTGATGTCTATGATGCAGTGCTCGGGCAGGATGCCCATCCCACAGAGCTGGATATCCTGGGAATCATCCGATCCTATTAACGTGTGATCCTGCAAGAGATTCAGACATGTCACAAACCCACAGCCAAGAACAGCGGATCACACAAACCCTCCAGCCTCTCACCTCATGGGAGTATAACACATATACAGAGATGGAAACTTGTTTTACCCATTCCATGCACAAGGTGGCAGCATTGTAACACCCTCACCAACCTGTCTGCAGGTGCACCGGGAACCATTATACTCAAAGACTTGTGGTCACTACTGGCTTCATTTTACACTATACACAGATACTGCCCTGGCTCATTGGGATTACATGTAATGCAGTGCAAACTGGGATAAGTAAAACTGCACTGTCTGCGAATCAAAAAAGATCTAAGGAAACTAAATATGCCTGAAGATCCCATTCGGCACTGCATCCTTACAGATCCCATTTGGCACTGCATTAAATCTCACCCAAACACTGCATTCTTACAGATCCCATTCGGCACTGCATTAAATCTCACCCCCAGACACTGCATCCTTACCGATCCCATTTGGCACTGCATTAAATCTCACCCAAACACTGCATTATTACAGATCCCATTCGACACTGCATTCAATCTCACCCACAGACACTGCATTCTTACAGATCCCATTTGGCAATGCATTCAATCTCACCCCCAGACACTGCAATCTTACAGATCCCATTTGGCACTGCATTCAATCTCACCCCCAGACACTGCATTCTTACAGATCCCATTTGGCAATGCATTCAATCTCACCCCCAGACACTGCATTCTTACAGATCCCATTTGGCAATGCATTCAATCTCACCCCCAGACACTGCAATATTACAGATCCCATTTGGCACTGCATTCAATCTCACCCCCAGACACTGCAATCTTACAGATCCCATTTGGCACTGCATTCAATCTCACCCCCAGACACTGCAATCTTACAGATCCCATTTGGCACTACATTCAATCTCACCCCCAGACACTGCATTCTTACAGATCCCATTCGGCACTGCATTAAATCTCACCCCCAGACACTGCATAATTACAGATCCCATTCGGCACTGCATTAAATCTCACCCCCAGACACTGCATTATTACAGATCCCATTTGGCACTGCATTCAATCTCACCCCCAGACACTGCATTCTTACAGATCCCATTCGGCACTGCATTAAATCTCACCCCCAGCACTGCATTCTTACAGATCCCATTTGGCACCGCATTCAATCTCACTCCAGACATTGCAATCTTACAGATCCCATTTTGCACTGCATTCAATCTCACTCCAGACATTGCAATCTTACAGATCCCATTTGGCACTGCAATCCTACAGATCCCATTTGGCACTGCATTACAAACGCTTACAGGGATGAAGCTGCAGCAGTTTTAGATGCTGTGGCACATTCATAGAATGGCTGATGGTCCTCCCTTGCTTCACTCCACTGCCCACACACATTCTGATAGGAAAGGGGCAGTTTAATGGGCAGGGATACAATTCCCACCCTGCATGAGGGCCTGATTACTAAGCGAATGTAAGAACAACAGAAGCCCTCATCAGGGTGTCCCTGACACAGCAGAAACAAGCCTGGGGCAGATATAAATATCCAAAAATAATCATATAACCTTCCTGTCCCAAGCTTACACTGCACAAATCCAGAAACTGATACACTGATTTACCAACAGCAAGGAGGGGGGCCGCTGGGGCAGTTCCCTTTCCTGGTCTATGTATGTATTTTTTTTTTTTATTAAAGTATCAAAAAACGTACAGGTTCCATTTACATAAATATAACTAATCCAATAATTGTTAGGGAAACAGGTTGATGCAAGAGATTTCCTAAACTTCCAGTAGCTACACTTAAATGAATTCATCACAGCGGTAGATCTACTGACCATGCTCGTTCAGAGCTATAGTAAATCATTAAGGAGCAAGCACCCTTCCCTCGCACACATACATTCCATTCAGACTTATCCCGGGCTGGGGGCGGAGGTGGGAAGGAGAAGGGGTGGGGAGTCAATGTTGTTCTTTGCTCCTGTATAGTATCCAAGGGTCCCATATTTTTTTTATATAGTTCGAAACGCTCCACACTACGGAAAAAGGCCGCTTTCATTTTGTATTGAAAATCAATTTGTCGCATAATCTCAGACCATTGTATGCCGCCGTTACTTTTCCATTTTCTTGCAATACATATTTTTGCTGCTATCAGTATGTGGATTGCAAGACTCTTCTGAATGTTATTCCCTGGTAGTTGTATATTAAACAGAAATGTTTCTGATTTTAAATTAACGGTTAGGTCTAACAGACCATTCAATAAACTTTGAAGCTTAACTATTGCGGGTTTTAGGTCTAGACGTTCCCACCATACATGAACCCATGTACCTGTTTCTCTATCACACCTCCAGCAAGTCTTTATTCATTTTATGCATTCTAATTGGAACTATATACCACTTCATATTAATTTGATGTTGTAGTTCTACCAATTTTATACATTGGATAGACTTTTTAAAAAAGTTTTATTGCGTTCTTCCAATCTTCATGCGAGAGGGAAGTCACGAGGTCCTGCTCCCATCTTATCCAGGCCCTCTCGAATGTTTGGAGATTTGATAAGAAACGTGAAACTTTAAAAAAAACTTTTGTTTTTAGGTGCCTTGTTATAATCACCTATGATATTTTTCCCCAAATTTATAATTGTGGCACATAGATCCTTACCGATTGGGTTTCTAAAATGATGCCTGTTGGAGTTCAGTTTTTGACTCCAAAAGAGATTGTGTGGTTCCTTAAGCCCAGTATCCACTTTCTCAATCTCTAACCACGCAGGAGCTGTTGGTAAGCAGTTATTCCTGGCTAATGCATGACTAATCATGCTACAATTATGCAGATGCTGAATATTGGGGAAGGATATACCGCCAGATTCTGTATCCCATTGTAATAATGCAAGCGAGATTCTTGGTTTCTTATTTTGCCAAATATATTCGGTAATTCATTTTTGTATGGTTGTTCATATCGCAGAGTCCAGAGTGGAATATTCCTGAGTAGGTAGGATGTCTTAGGCATTGTATAACTTTTAACCACTTCTACTCTACCCAACCAGGATAATTCCTGCCCCTTGCAGTCGCTTAGATTTTTCTTAATTTCTTTTAATTTTGCCAAGTAGTTTAGTTTGATTGCTTCCTCAGATATTCAATGTGTGTTTGGGACCAGTTGAATCTAAACCTTGATTTTAAGACATCTAGATCCTCTCTGGACATATAGCCCATTAGAATCTGTGTCTTTTCAAGATTTAACTTGTAGTTGGAATATTGGCTAAATTCTGCAATCACGCTGACTATATTAGTAATTGAGTTTAATGGATATGTTAAAGTTAAAAAGACATCGTCTGCAAACAATGCCACTCTATTGTCCATTGTTTTAATAGTAACCCCTTGTATAGTATCTGATTTTCTTATCATACAAGCCAGTGGTTCCATAGCTAATATATAAAGCATCGGAGACAAAGGACATCCTTGCCTGGTCCTGTTTTTTATTTTGAACCATTCTGATTGCAATAGATGTCCCGTGACCCTAGCCGTTGGTTGGGAGTAAAGGACCATTACCCCATCCTTGAACCTGCCCTCGACGCCGAAGGCCTCCAAAACCACTACTAGATATTTCCAGCTTACCCTATCGAAGGCTTTTTCGGCGTTGAGGGCCATCAGGGTAGACGGTATCTATGATATATAATATTCAGTATTCGTCTGATGTTAACACTGGTTCCTCTACCTCTCACAAATCCACTTTGATCTTTGTGGATTAGGTCCGGGATATTCATCTTCAGTCTCTCGGCTAACATTTTTGAAAAACAATTTTACATCTAAATTTATAAAGTGAAATTGTCCCGTAATTTGCTGTCAACGTTGGATCTTTATTGGGTCTGACAATAGGGGAGATTGAAGCCTGCAGTAATTCTGTTGGTATGTTGTCTTTGTTGGTTAGTTGTGTGAACATTCTAAGAGGGATTGGAGCCAATTGCTCCTCAAATTTGTGATAAAATAAGGAGAGAACCCATCTGGGCCGGGGGATTTCACCCCCTTTAGGGAGTTTATATTACCCTTAACTTCCTTGATGGTGATTAAGGATACTCAGTTGATCTTTGGAAATTTTAGGCAGATTTATTTTTTCCCAAGAAAGCTCAAATTTCAGATGGTGAATTTTTTTGTATAGCTCCCGGTAATACTCTTTAAACGCATGACTTATATCCTTTGGGGGATAATAGCCGTTTGTTTCTGACTATTATCTTTTTTTATGATTTCCCCATTTTGTTTAGCTTTAAGTTTTTGGGTCAGGAGTTTCCCTGTACGGTTGGCTCCATAGTACCATTTCTGTCCTAAGAACATAATAGCCTTTTTTTGTGTGTTTTCATACAGTCTTTCATTAATCAGTCCTCTTATTGTCTTTATTTGGGTTAATACGGGGTTGTCCAAGGTCTCCTTATGGTGTCTCTCAAGAAGGGATTCTTTACGGTAAGGACAATAAAGTTATGGAACTCACTGCCAAGAGAGGTAGTGCTATCAACCACAATAGATGCATTTAAAAATGGTCTGGATGTTTTTTTAGAAAAGCAGAACATACAGGGGTATTAATAATAGAATGAGCATTAATAATAGAGCTTTTTGATCCAAGGAGAAATCTGATTGCCCTTTTGGAGTCAAGAAGGATATTTTTTTCCCCCTAGGAGGCAACATTCGAAAAAGCTTCCTTAGGGGTTTTTTGCCTTCTTTTGGATCAAAACGCAGAAATGATAGGTAGAAGGGTTGAACTTGATGGACTTTTGTCTTTTTTCAACCTAAATTACTATGTTACTATGTTACTAGCTAATTTAATATATAGTTTATTCATTGAGTCTCCTCCTTTCTTTTTCAGAGGAGTTCCTAGTTTAAGTATCAGTCCTCGGGCAAAACCTTTTAGAGTACACCATAACATTGCGTCGGACACCTCTGCATTATCATTCACCTCCAAGAAGGTTTTTCTTTGTTGGGATATATTTTCTACATTTTCGCTAGATTTTTTTAGCAGGTTTTCATGAAGTCTCCATCTATCGCTAATTAAATATTCCCAATTGTTCTTAATTGATAAATATATTGGAGCGTGGTCTGACCGTGACATTACTCCTATTTTTGATTGTATTAGACCTAGTTAGGAAATAATCCTATCCTAGTGTATGTTTGATGTACGTGTGAGAAAAAGGAGTCGTCCCGCTTCACCTGGATGGTTGACTCTCCAACAGTCATACAGCTGGTTTGTATTTAACACTCTTTGCATAGTTGTAGGTGTGGGGAACGTCTTCTGATCTCTCACCTCGTTGTTATTTCTATCTAATTTCCCCATCTATTATACAGTCCGGCTATGATTAAGCGACCGGCAGAAAGTTTGTCAATCCTGGTCATTAATTTCTCTATAAATTTCTGAGGTGTCTGATTCGGGGCATATAGGTTCACTAGGGTATCCAATCAATCATTTATCTTACATAGAAACATAGAATGTGTCGGCAGATAAGAACCATTCGGTCCATCTAGGCTGCCCAATTTTTTTTTGAGTACTTTTATTAGTCCCCCGTTCCCGGTCTTATAGCTAGGATAGCCTTGTGTCTATCCCACGCATGTTTAAAATCCTTGACTGTGTTTACCTCTACCACTTCTGCTGGAAGACTATTCCATACATCCACTACCCTCTCAGTAAAGTAATACTTCCTGATATTACTTTTAAATCATTGCCCCTCTAATTTAAAACTATGTCCTCTAGTTGTGGTAGTTTTTCTTCCTTTAAATATACTCTCTTCCTTTACTGTGTTGATTCCCTTTATGTATATAAATGTTTCTATCATATCCCCCCTGTTACGTCTTTCCTCCAAGCTATACATCTTAGCAACCATTATTAGAAAACTCCCATTTGTATCAGTTTCACAGAAAATCTGCTCAAATTTAATTGTGCTGGATATAACTATTGCTACCCCCCTTTGCTTTTTTTTCCCCCCTGTCTGTTTGCTTGACCTATTAATGCAGGGGTCCTCAAACTACGGCCCGCAGGCCACATGCGGCCCGCCGAGCACATTTATCCGGCCCGCGGGGGGTGCTGCCGGCACCCCCCGCTCCCCACCTTTTTTTTTCTTTTTCTTGCAGCCGCAGAAGATGCGGCTGCAGGAAAACTAAAAAAAAAAAAAAAAATCACCGCGACCGGATGTGACGTTTCGTCACATCCGGATCCGGTAACCGTTTCCCTCCTCCGTGCAGGGAGGAGGGAACACTGCGCAAGATGTCCGGCCGGTGACACAACAGCTGGAGGTAAGTGATGGGGAAGGGGGGGGGGGGAGGGAGGTATAACGAGCACTGTACTATTCCTGGGCATCTGAATGGCATAATATTCCTGGGCATCTGAATGGCACACTATTCCTGGACATCTGACTGGCACACTATTCCTGGGCTCTTATTGGCACTCTATTCCTGGGCATCTGAATGGCATAATATTCCTGGGCATCTGACTGGCACTCTATTCCTGGGCTCTGACTGGCACACTATTCCTGGGCATCTGAATGGCATAATATTCCTGGGCATCTGACTGGCACACTATTCCTGGGCATCTGACTGGCACACTATTCCTGGGCATCTGACTGGCACACTATTCCTGGGCATCTGAATGGCATAATATTCCTGGGCATCTGACAGGCATAATATTCCTGGGCATCTGACTGGCACAATATTCCTGGGCTCTGACTGGCACACTATTCCTGGGCATCTGACTGGCATAATATTCCTGGGCTCTGACTGGCATAATATTCCTGGGCATCTGACTGGCATAATATTCCTGGGCATCTGACTGGCACACTATTCCTGGGCATCTGACTGGCATAATATTCCTGGGCATCTGAATGGCATAATATTCCTGGGCATCTGACAGGCACACTATTCCTGGGAATCTGACAGGCACACTATTCCTGGGCTCTGACAGGCATAATATTCCTGGGCATCTGACTGGCATAATATCCCTGGGCATCTGACTGGCATAATATCCCTGGGCATCTGACTGGCATAATATCCCTGGGCATCTGACTGGCATAATATCCCTGGGCTCTGACAGGCATAATATTCCTGGGCATCTGACTGGCATAATATCCCTGGGCATCTGACTGGCACACTATTCCCATTGAAATACTGGTAGGTTTGTTGATTTAACTTTACTTCATTTTAAATATTGTATTTGTTCCCGTTTTGTTTCTTCACTTCAAAATAAGATATATGCAGTGTGCATAGGAATTTGTTCATAGTTTTTGTTTTTACTATAGTCCGGCCCTCCAACGGTCTGAGGGACAGTGAACTGGCCCCCTGTTTAAAAAGTTTGAGGACCCCTGTATTAATGGGTACTTTACAAATCTCCAAGGTCTGTCCATGGAGTCAATCCAATGGGTTTCTTGAAGGAAACCAATATCTGTATTATCATCCCTCAGTAATTTGTAGAGACCGCCTCTTTTATATGTTGAATTCAGGCCCTTGGTGTTAATGGATATTAGATTAATAGGCATTTATTTCACAGGATTCCCGTTCCCCCTGCTCCCCCTCCAATGGATTCCCCCGCCCGTACACAACACCATATCATACATGCTTACATAACCACATTCAAATCGCCCCCGCCCCATACTATTTTTGGGGGGGATAAGAAAAAAATCTTCCACAGGCATACAGAATCTAACAATATATTGCAAGTCTATATGCCTGTTCCTGCTGTTCCTGCAGGAGTAGGTGGCTCAGCTATAGAAGAGAGATGCCGTCTCCTATTTGAAATCCATTTTCCCCAGTAATTAACGGGTATTTACCCCATCAAATTTTACAAAGTATTGGATAAGAATAACAAGTTCAATAAGTCTGAGGGCAATATGGGAGCAGGCAAGACAATATCAGTTAGAAGGTTATTAATTGCCTATTATATTTTTCCCCTTTCTTTCCCCTCCCACTTTATCCCGCTTGTCCCTCTACCCTTGGTTTGCTAATATAAGACCTGTGAATCTATCAGAGTATGTATGTATTTTTAAAAGAAAAGATCTACATCTACTGTGTGTAACAGGGAGCAGCAGAGTTTCTACAATTCACACCCACAAGACAATAATTACAAATATTGCACAGAACAAGCACATGAGTTATTTAGAAAACTTAATTCTGGGGCAAAGTTCTAAAAGTGGAGCAGTCACCATGGAAACCAATGGAATGTTCCTGCTGATTCCAGTCACCATGGAAACCAATGGAATGTTCCTGCTGATTCCAGTCACCATGGAAACCAATGGAATGTTCCTGCTGAATTCAGTCACCATGGAAACCAATGGAATGTTCCTGCTGAATCCAGTCACCATGGAAACCAATGGAATGTTCCTGCTCATTACATCAATTTTAGAACTTTGCCAGAGAATTTACTTTTCTAAATGCAACAGCATGGAGGGTCTGTACATTTTAAATCCCATTGCATCTCACCTTAAGATAATAAACCAGGAGTTCATTGAGCGCTGGGTCAGCATTTAAATTGACCAAGAAGCATTTGTTATCACCGACTTTGATCCCCGAGGACTGGAGAGAGATTCCCAGGCTCTCCAACTGCTTCTGCCGCTCCTGCAAGGGAAGATAAACCAGAAAAGGGAAAAAATGACTTTAATATCTGGATATGCGAGAAACACGCTGAAGATCTTGGCTATTAAAGGGATTCTGTAGCCTAACATGTCATTTATAACGTGAATTTAGGGATTTAAAAATAAATAAATAAATCTACACATTGTGTTATCAGAAATGCACATAACAGTTTTCTATTAACCTATGCATGTGCTTGCCCTTCTAATAAGACAATATATAGGCCCACAGCATCAACAATGTTTAGGTCACCCTTTGAAGTGTGCCGTCTGTTTCAATTTATAGAGGATTTATAGAGGATATATATATATATATATATATATATATATATATATACACACACACACATACACAAAGGACAATCTGTTATTTACTGCAGGTGCAGCAGCACTGATTATATAGACACTGAGCATGTAAAGTTTTGTTTCATTTAGTCACTTCCTGTGCTGCTGGAATAGAATACATTGTGTGAACTGTAATAGATTTACACTTGTACACAGTAGGATCTCTTAACAGTGCAACACATTGTCAGATGACATCACTAGAGAGACAGAGGGGATATAATAGAAATATTTTCATGAAAGATTAGACACAAAGTCCCTTATTGAGCCCTCTCTGCTCTGTACAGCACTGTCAGGGGGGAGACATGTTTGGGTCTGCACCCTGATAGAGATATACGGAGCAAAGAGGTCTGAGTAAGGTAATTTATATTACTTCATTAAAGCATTCCTGTTTAAACGGCCTACACTTGGTAAAATAATTAAATTAAGCAGAACTTGTATGTTTTTTTTGCCAACAGTTGTCGTTTAAAAGTAAAATCAAAAAGTATTACTTTTCAGAAATGGTGGTGGATGCATCAAACCACTTTCCATGCATGGGCTATGTGCATACGGCTATCCTAGATAGAAGATAAGGCCAAGGAACAAATACGGTCTACAGCAGGTAGAAACAGAAGCAGACTAGATGGGCCAAATGGTACAAAACTCACACATCAATTAAAGGGACCGTAGCATTGTGTCTGCTCTTATTAACTTTAAGCAGAGCCTAAAACTAAAAAAATAGCAATTGAGAACTATAAATATAGAGGACAGATTTACAAGTGCTCTCAAACAATATTCCAATGTACTTGAGCTTTGATCAGTTTCTCTCTCTCAATCTACTGCCAGTCGAAGTTAACTTGCATGTTGGATAACTCATCGAGTGAATGAGTTGGCCAACCTGACTCATTGACATCTGTTTAAAACACTGCAGAATTGAAGCCATATAATAAGATCCTGTTGGGTTTTTTTAAAAAAATTTAAATTTAGCAATAAGTTAAAGATAAAATCCTAAACACAACCAATTTGGATTTAAAAAAAAAAAAATCACTGCAACATACCAATATGCCAACACAGCTGTATTGCTCTAAAATGACTATAATTCTAAAACTTTTGGAATCTTAGTAGAAATTTATTTTATTTTGTTACAGGTTAATAATCCCATGCAACGCTTGGCCAGCAGGTGGTGCTGTGAGAACGTCGGAAGGTGACGTGTTCAGAGTAACCAATGGGAGAAACACAAATATTTTTGGCACAGTCTGGCTCTGGAAATGCATCTAATGACCTACTCATTGTGCATGTGCTACGAGTGATCTTCTGGCTAAGATGTCAATTAGGAAACGGTACATACAAGAGATATGTCACATCGTTTAGCAAAGCCATTAACGAGAGCTTTATCTTCCCGACATATTGAGGCATTGCAAGCCTGACTCAGGGTTAGGACACAAGTGGCTGGGCAGTTATAATGTTACCCTCTGCATCACAGATATCCGGACAGCCATAAGAACATAATAACAGCCAAGCAAACCATGGGGCGGGTCTAGTGCAAACCATGGGGCGGGTCTAGTGCAAACCATGGGGCGGGTCTAGTGCAAACCATGGGGCGGGTCTAGTGCAAACCATGGGGCGGGTCTAGTGCAAACCATGGGGCGGGTCTAGTGCAGGTGCAAACCCTGGTATGATCTCCTTTCTCTGGAATACATTCAAAGTCACTATAACCTCACGCCTTCTGCGAACGCCAGGGTAGATAGACGACAGAACAGAAAGAGAGTCCACTAGTCCACATCCTACCCCAATCCAAACTACTGTGGCAGATTTGCCTGTGTAGTATTGTTCTATGAGATCTCCACCCTAATTAATTGGATTGTATCTGTGTATATACATCCTACATACTGCCGGGCTGCACTTTACATGAATTGGATTGTGTGTGTGTGTGTGTGTGTGTGTATATACATCCTACATACTGCCGGGCTGCACTTTACATGAATTGGATTGTGTGTGTGTGTATATACATCCTACATACTGCCGGGCTGCACTTTACATGAATTGGATTGTGTGTGTGTGTGTGTGTGTGTATATACATCCTACATACTGCCGGGCTGCACTTTACATGAATTGGATTGTGTGTGTGTGTGTATATACATCCTACATACTGCCGGGCTGCACTTTACATGAATTGGATTGTGTGTGTGTGTATATACATCCTACATACTGCCGGGCTGCACTTTACATGAATTGGATTGTGTGTGTGTGTGTGTGTATATACATTCTACATACTGCCGGGCTGCACTTTACATGAATTGGATTGTGTGTGTGTGTATATACATCCTACATCCTGCCGGGCTGCACTCTATATGACTTGGATTGTGTGTGTGTGTGTATATACATCCTACATACTGCTGGGCTGCACTTTACATGAATTGGATTGTGTGTGTGTGTGTGTATATACATCCTACATACTGCCGGGCTGCACATTACATGAATTGGATTGTGTCTGTGTGTATATACATCCTACATACTGCCGGGCTGCACTTTACATGAATTGGATTGTGTGTGTGTGTATATACATCCTACATACAGCTGGGCTGCACTTTACATGAATTGGATTGTGTGTGTGTGTATACATCCTACATACTGCCAGGCTGCACTTTACATGAATTGGATTGTGTGTGTGTATATACATCCTACATACTGCCAGGCTGCACTTTACATGAATTGGATTGTGTGTGTGTGTGTATATACATCCTACATACTGCAGGGCTGCACTTTACATGAATTGGATTGTGTGTGTGTGTGTGTGTGTATATACATCCTACATACTGCAGGGCTGCACTTTACATGAATTGGATTGTGTGTGTGTGTATATACATCCTACATACTGCCAGGCTGCACTTTACATGAATTGGATTGTGTGTGTGTATATACATCCTACATACTGCCGGGCTGCACTTTACATGAATTGGATTGTGTGTGTGTGTATATACATCCTACATACTGCCGGGCTGCACTTTACATGAATTGGATTGTGTGTGTGTGTGTGTGTGTGTGTGTATATACATCCTACATACTGCCGGGCTGCACTTTACATGAATTGGATTGTGTCTGTGTGTGTATATACATCCTACATACTGCCGGGCTGCACTTTACATGAATTGGATTGTGTGTGTGTGTATATACATCCTACATACTGCCGGGCTGCACTTTACATGAATTGGATTGTGTGTGTGTGTGTGTATACATCCTACATACTGCCGGCCTGCACTTTACATGAATTGGATTGTGTCTGTGTATATATACATCCTACATACTGCCGGGCTGCACTTTACATGAATTGGATTGTGTGTGTGTGTGTATATACATCCTACATACTGCCGGGCTGCACTTTACATGAATTGGATTGTGTGTGTGTGTATATACATCCTACATACTGCCGGGCTGCACATTACATGAATTGGATTGTGTCTGTGTGTGTATATACATCCTACATACTGCCGGGCTGCACATTACATGAATTGGATTGTGTCTGTGTGTGTATATACATCCTACATACTGCCGGGCTGCACATTACATGAATTGGATTGTGTGTGTGTGTATATACATCCTACATACTTCCAGGCTGCACTTTACATGAATTGGATTGTGTCTGTGTGTATATACATCCTACATACTGCCGGGCTGCACTTTACATGAATTGGATTGTGTGTGTGTATATACATCCTACATACTGCCGGGCTGCACTTTACATGAATTGGATTGTGTGTGTGTGTGTGTATATACATCCTACATACTGCCGGGCTGCACTTTACATGAATTGGATTGTGTGTGTGTGTGTGTATATACATCCTACATACTGCCAGGCTGCACTTTACATGAATTGGATTGTGTCTGTGTATATACATCCTACATACTGCCGGGCTGCACTTTACATGAATTGGATTGTGTCTGTGTATATACATCCTACATACTGCCAGGCTGCACTTTACATGAATTGGATTGTGATTGTGTGTGTGTGTGTGTGTGTATATACATCCTACATACTGCCAGGCTGCACTTTACATGAATTGGATTGTGTGTGTGTGTATATACATCCTACATACTGCCGGGCTGCACTTTACATGAAATGGATTGTGTGTGTGTATATATACATCCTACATACTGCCAGGCTGCACTTTACATGAATTGGATTGTGTGTGTGTATATATACATCCTACATACTGCCAGGCTGCACTTTACATGAATTGGATTGTGTGTGTGTGTATACATCCTACATACTGCCGGGCTGCACTTTACATGAATTGGATTGTGTGTGTGTATATATACATCCTACATACTGCCGGGCTGCACTTTACATGCTCTTCCTGCAGTGTGTGTAGCCCTGGAAACTTGACGCCCAATATGACATCATACTATGCAGCCTGCACCCAGGGAGAAAGGAAGGAGTAATCCCCCCCCCCCCCCCCCCCCTCACACTAGACCACTGAGACAGAGTCTCAACCCTTCTGGGTAATTTGCAATATAATGGTTTTGTGGAAAATTCCATGTGGAACGTGGGCTGAAGGAAGACTGGAACATTGACAAGTCTAGTAAAGTGGCACTGCGTGGGTTAATACGAGCCATATGGAGGCCTGAGTGACTGAGATAATCTGTACAGATCCGGTGCCTTTTCCACCTTCTCTTAGTCACTTTTCAGTGTATCTTTCACCTTGTGAATTATTTATGTGACACACAGAGAATGTTAAACCCGTCAGCTGCAGGCCGCATCCACTACTAATGAGGCACTGGGTAAGCACTCTGGGCGCAGCACCCACATTCCTTTGTCTTAAACAGCAATTAAACTTGTTTTTTTGTTTTGTTTTTTATCCCATGCTTACTTGGAGCAAGTGCAGAGAGAGAGACCCCTCATTGCCAAAGGGGGGCAAGAGATGTTGAAAACGAGGGTCTCTGTCGCTGACCTGACCGGGTTGCCTGCTCCCCAGGGAAACATGGCAGCTGCCGGTAGGAGGATAAACTGGCAGGTACTATATAAAGCATACCCTTCAGTTTATCCTGATAATAAGAACACTGGATTATTCACTTGTACTTCTACATCAAAAGTGTATAACATGTATAGCTTGGAGGAAAGACGTAACAGGGGATATGATAGAGACATTTATATACATAAAGGGAATCAACACAGTAAAGGAAGAGAGTATATTTAAAGGAAGAAAAACTACTACAACTAGAGGACATAGTCTTAAATTAGAGGGGCAACGATTTAACAGTAATATCAGGAAGTATTACTTTACTGAGAGGGTAGTGGATGCATGGTATAGTCTTCCAGTAGAAGTGGTAGAGGTTAATACAGTGAAGGAGTTTAAGCATGCGTGGGATAGGTATAAGGCTATCCTAGATAAAAGATAAGGCCAGGGACTAATGAAAGTATTACTATACTGAGAGGGTAGTGGATGCATGGAATAGTCTTCCAGTAGAAGTGGTAGAGGTTAATACAGTGAAGGAGTTTAAGCATGCGTGGGATAGGTATAAGGCTATCCTAGATATAAGATAAGGTCAGGGACTAATGATAGTATTACATTACTGAGAGGGTAGTGGATGTATGGAATAGTCTTCCAGTAGAAGTGGTAGAGGTTAATACAGTGAAGGAGTTTAAGCATGCATGGGATAGGTATAAGGCTATCCTAGATATAAGATAAGGCCAGGGACTAATGAAAGTATTACTTTACTGAGAGGGTAGTGGATGCATGGAATAGTCTTCCAGTAGAAGTGGTAGAGGTTAATACAGTGAAGGAGTTTAAGCATGCATGGGATAGGTATAAGGCTATCCTAGATATAAGATAAGGCCAGGGACTAATGAAAGTATTACTTTACTGAGAGGGTAGTGGATGCATGGAATAGTCTTCCAGTAGAAGTGGTAGAGGTTAATACAGTGAAGGAGTTTAAGCATGCGTGGGATAGGTATAAGGCTATCCTAGATATAAGATAAGGCCAGGGACCAATGAAAGTATTACTTTACTGAGAGGGTAGTGGATGCATGGAATAGTCTTCCAGTAGAAGTGGTAGAGGTTAATACAGTGAAGGAGTTTAAGCATGCGTGGGATAGGTATAAGGCTATCCTAGATATAAGATAAGGCCAGGGACCAATGAAAGTATTACTTTACTGAGAGGGTAGTGGATGCATGGAATAGTCTTCCAGCAGAAGTGGTAGAGGTAAACACAGTGAAGGAGTTTAAGCATGCGTGGGATAGATATAAGGCTATCCTAGATATAAGATAAGGTCAGGGACTAATGAAAGTATTACATTACTGAGAGGGTAGTGGATGTATGGAATAGTCTTCCAGTAGAAGTGGTAGAGGTTAATACAGTGAAGGAGTTTAAGCATGCATGGGATAGGTATAAGGCTATCCTAGATATAAGATAAGGCCAGGGACTAATAAAAGTATTACTTTACTGAGAGGGTAGTGGATGTATGGAATAGCCTGCCAGCAGAAGTGGTAGAGGTAAACACAGTGAAGGAGTTTAAGCATGCGTGGGATAGGTATAAGGCTATCCTAGATATAAGATAAGGTCAGGGGCTAATGAAAGTATTTATTTACTGAGAGGGTAGTGGATGCATGGAATAGTCTTCCAGCAGAAGTGGTAGAGGTTAATACAGTGAAGGAGTTTAAGCATGCGTGGGATAGGCACAAGGCTATCCTAGATATAAGATAAGGCCAGGGACCAATGAAAGTATTACTTTACTGAGAGGGTAGTGGATGCATGGAATAGTCTTCCAGCAGAAGTGGTAGAGGTAAACACAGTGAAGGAGTTTAAGCATGCGTGGGATAGGTATAAGGCTATCCTAGATATAAGATAAGGTCAGGGACTAATGAAAGTATTACATTACTGAGAGGGTAGTGGATGTATGGAATAGTCTTCCAGTAGAAGTGGTAGAGGTTAATACAGTGAAGGAGTTTAAGCATGCATGGGATAGGTATAAGGCTATCCTAGATATAAGATAAGGCCAGGGACTAATGAAAGTATTACTTTACTGAGAGGGTAGT
The DNA here is from genome assembly GCA_036172795.1 of Pelodytes ibericus. NCBI lineage: Eukaryota > Metazoa > Chordata > Amphibia > Anura > Pelodytidae > Pelodytes > Pelodytes ibericus. Next base: position 208,964,343 of record CM069861.1, read on the forward strand.
GGATGTATGGAATAGCCTGCCAGCAGAAGTGGTAGAGGTAAACACAGTGAAGGAGTTTAAGCATGCGTGGGATAGGTATAAGGCTATCCTAGATATAAGATAAGGTCAGGGGCTAATGAAAGTATTTATTTACTGATAGGGTAGTGGATGCATGGAATAGTCTTCCAGCAGAAGTGGTAGAGGTTAATACAGTGAAGGAGTTTAAGCATGCGTGGGATAGGCACAAGGCTATCCTAGATATAAGATAAGGCCAGGGACTAATGAAAGTATTACTTTACTGAGAGGGTAGTGGATGCATGGGATAGCCTTCCAGCAGAAGTGGTAGAGGTTAATACAGTGAAGGAGTTTAAGCATGCATGGGATAGGTATCAGGCTATCCTAGATATAAGATAAGGTCAGGGACTAATGAAAGTATTACTTTACTGAGAGGGCAGTGGATGCATGGAATAGTCTTCCAGTAGAAGTGGTAGAGGTTAATACAGTGAAGGAGTTTAAGCATGCATGGGATAGGTATAAGGCTATCCTAGATATAAGATAAGGTCAGGGACTAATGAAAGTATTACATTACTGAGAGGGTAGTGGATGCATGGAATAGTCTTCCAGTAGAAGTGGTAGAGGTTAATACAGTGAAGAAGTTTCAGCATGCGCGGGATAGGTATAAGGCTATCCTAGATATAAGATAAGGCCAGGGACTAATGAAAGTATTACATTACTGAGAGGGTAGTGGATGCATGGAATAGTCTTCCAGTAGAAGTGGTAGAGGTTAATACAGTGAAGGAGTTTAAGCATGCATGGGATAGGTATAAGGCTATCCTAGATATAAGATAAGGCCAGGGAATAATGAAAGTATTACATTACTGAGAGGGTAGTGGATGTATGGAATAGTCTTCCAGTAGAAGTGGTAGAGGTTAATACAGTGAAGGAGTTTAAGCATGCATGGGATAGGTATAAGGCTATCCTAGATATAAGATAAGACCAGGGACTAATGAAATTATTACTTTACTGAGAGGGTAGTGGATGTATGGAATAGTCTTCCAGTAGAAGTGGTAGAGGTTAATACAGTGAAGGAGTTTAAGCATGCGTGGGATAGGTATAAGGCTATCCTAGATATAAGATAAGGCCAGGGACTAATGAAAGTATTACTTTACTGAGAGGGTAGTGGATACATGGAATAGTCTTCCAGTAGAAGTGGTAGAGGTTAATACAGTGGAGTTTAAGCATGCATGGGATAGGTATAAGGCTATCCTAGATATAAGATAAGGCCAGGGACTAATGAAAGTATTACATTACTGAGAGAGTAGTGGATGCATGGAATAGTCTTCCAGTAGAAGTGGTAGAGGTTAATACAGTGAAGGAGTTTAAGCATGCGTGGGATAGGTATAAGGCTATCCTAGATATAAGATAAGGCCAGGGACTAATGAAAGTATTACTTTACTGAGAGGGGAGTGGATGTATGGAATAGCCTTCCAGCAGAAGTCGTAGAGGTTAATACAGTGAAGGAGTTTAAGCATGCGTGGGATAGGTATAAGGCTATCCTAAATATAAGATAAGGCCAGGGACTAATGAAAGTATTACATTACTGAGAGGGTAGTGGATGCATGGAATAGTCTTCCAGTAGAAGTGGTAGAGGTTAATACAGTGAAGGAGTTTAAGCATGCATGGGATAGGTATAAGGCTATCCTAGATATAAGATAAGGCCAGGGACTAATGAAAGTATTACATTACTGAGAGGGTAGTGGATGCATGGAATAGTCTTCCAGTAGAAGTGGTAGAGGTTAATACAGTGAAGGAGTTTAAGCATGCATGGGATAGGTATAAGGCTATCCTAGATATAAGATAAGGCCAGGGACTAATGAAAGTATTACATTACTGAGAGGGTAGTGGATGTATGGAATAGTCTTCCAGTAGAAGTGGTAGAGGTTAATACAGTGAAGGAGTTTAAGCATGCATGGGATAGGTATAAGGCTATCCTAGATATAAGATAAGGCCAGGGACTAATGAAAGTATTACATTACTGAGAGGGTAGTGGATGTATGGAATAGTCTTCCAGTAGAAGTGGTAGAGGTTAATACAGTGAAGGAGTTTAAGCATGCGTGGGATAGGTATAAGGCTATCCTAGATATAAGATAAGGTCAGGGACTAATGAAAGTATTACTGTACTGAGAGGGTAGTGGATGCATGGAATAGTCTTCCAGTAGAAGTGGTAGAGGTTAATACAGTGAAGGAGTTTAAGCATGCATGGGATAGGTATAAGGCTATCCTAGATATAAGATAAGGCCAGGGACTAATGAAAGTATTACATTACTGAGAGGGTAGTGGATGTATGGAATAGTCTTCCAGTAGAAGTGGTAGAGGTTAATACAGTGAAGGAGTTTAAGCATGCGTGGGATAGGTATAAGGCTATCCTAGATTTCCTAAGCAGTGACACGTTGTAGGGATTTCAGATGCTTTGGAAATCCCACTCGGGGTCTGACGACATTGAGAAGTTTTTAGTGAGTGCAACCTCTCCATGTTGTAAGCCCCCATTAAATCTCATTCAGGGCATATGGACTCTGCTTACATACCTGAGCGACTTCTTCGGTCTTTCTCAGCTTCTGTTCCCAAGTGACAGTCATCTCTTGAATGAGTTTCTCCGACTCCTGCAGTCGTTCCTTGAGTTCTGGCGCCTTCATGGACTGCAAACAGAGAAGTAGCGCAAGCCATAAGTACATATACCAGGCATTCCCAGGAGATACAGTGACTCAAGGAGCATACTCTGCTACTGTGACCTTCCTTAGATAAAACAGCAACTACTGGGGGGGGGCGAGGGGGATTATTAAACAGTGAATGGCGGTGAACCGACACATGAATTGTAAACATCAGTCATTAATAGCTGGCCTGGGAAAATAAACATCCCGGAGCCTGGTTATAGAGGATTTAGCAAGTGAGAGTGTATTTGAGTGGCAGAGAAGCAGAGGGAGCTCTGGACACTCTCTCCACCCGAGTGGATAAAGAAAAATAAAGCCCAGTGGGTTTATATTTTGTGGCTACTTAACGACCTTTTTTTCTTTTTGAAATTCCCCAATTGCATTAGAATTGAGCCGGGAACATGCCAATGTCCAATTCTTAAAGAAGGGACTAAACTCTATTTCTTCTTTTAATGAGTCAGAAATCCTCGTATTGTGCACCAACCCAAAAAGTTATTCATCCTTACTCTGCGAAAAAGCAAAGACTAGCGGGGCTTCCATCACTAGGAGCACTAGGTACAGAGACCTGTTCTGTCCATCATTGGTGTGTGTGCGCTGCTCAATCAATTCCAAAGAAACTCCCCTCCTGAGGAAGATGGGCCCCCCATCTCCCGACTTGCTACATTATATTTTGTGTTTCTTGGTCTCTCCCATGCATGCGCATGTCTTTCTGGTCCACCATTCAGGGCTGCCAGGTCAGGGAGACCCAGTTCCGGCCTGGAAGGGGCAAGGTGCGGGCCAAAAGAAATGTGAATGACTTCTGATCAGAGCTCCCTGGGAGCATCGTTCAAATGTCTTTTTAATCGGACAGAAGTGGGCTTCTGTCTCACTTAAAAGTTACTGTGGAGAATGAAGTCTCTGAAAGGGACTCTGACCTTTAAACAATGCATATACTGTGAACAAATAAAAAATTATCTATATACCTTGTTGCAGAATTGCATGAAAATGTATAGATTAATAGAAAATATAATTGAAATATGTCGGTGGTGTCCCCTGTTTATGACATCACCCTGCGACTTGATATGCAGATGAGCTCATTTTGAATGGGAAACGTGTGATGTCATAAACAGAAGACCCCCCCCCACAGACACATTTAAAAACATGTCTTCTCTTAATCTAAGCGTTAGTTTTCAAACCTGCTCACATAACGTATAGATCACTTTCCATCACCTTTCATTCTAGGATATTCCATATTTAGGAATTTCTTTCAATTATTTATTATCTGCTCGCTTATTGACCTGTCACCATATGGCACCGGGGTATACAGTGACGCAGGGGAAGGAACCAGCAATGGAAAATAAAAACACAGTAGAAGTAGGAATTACAATCTTGATTGCAGAGTACAAGGCAGGCATTTAAGAGACATAAAAAAAGACATTAAAATTCCCTCTTTTTGAATACCAGTAAAAGACCTCTCCAACTTCAAATCACCTACTATTTTTCTCATGTAGTTTAATGTTAACGAATAACATAAATATTTGAATTAATTAAAATGTATTCATTTTGTCACAAATATCAGTCTTTTCACATTCTACTGAGCCTCTAAGTTGGCTCTTAGCATTTGGCTGGAGTACGGGAAGGGAAATAAAACATTTTACAGTGTTTCAAAAAAAAAAAAAGCTAATTATCACAAATAATAGCCAGGGGTGGGCTGACTGAGGGGGTCATAAGACAAAAAGGTACAGAGACTCATAGACAGACGATGGGATAGAAAGATCCCAAACATTACAGACTGGGGTATTTAAATGGGAAATGTGCTGCAGCCCAATGAAAGAGATTAGAGAGCTGCCTGGGGTGGGAATTGATCTCTTGCCTCCCCCCCCCCCCCCCCCCCTTTCCAGTCCACTCCGAGAACTATAGCTGCAATGTGCTCATAAACATATATTCCACAGGAGTCTGTACAGAGCGCAGGTCTGCAGGTTTTCCCCACCAGTTGTACAGAAGACACATATAACTTGTAAGACGCAATATTATCTAGAAGGAACCAGTGTATTAACCAAGGAGGGGATATTAACAACCTTGATTAATTAAAGGGACTGTCAGCCTAAACAGTGTTTTTACAGTGAATAAAGAATATAAAAAATATATAAAAAGTATCAATACGTTGCGCAAGCAAAACTGAATGCAAATGCATAAAATAGCATATGCTTTAAATGTGTCTACTGTCTATGACATCACCTGTGGTTTAAAATGCAAATGACCTAATTTGCAAAGGGAAATGTTTGTACAGCAAGCCGCAAGGTGATGTCATAAGCAGTAGACTCCACGGACGCATTTTAAAACGTATCCTTCTCTTATTTTACGCCTTTGCTGCAAATCTGCTCACACAATGTGTAGATCCTTTTTTCACCATTATTAAATCTATACATTCACAGTATAAGCGAGGTTTCGCACATATGAAGTATACATTCTGCGGGGAGTGGCATGTAAAAGCTATAACAAAAATGGCCGTGCATACATACGTATTCATGGAATGGAAAGGAGAGGCGGGGTTAAAGTAAGATCTGTTCAGGTTATTAGCAAGAAAATGGTGCTGGAGATGCAACAATACAGTGGACACATTGCTTGCTTGGACCAAGCCTATAAAAGGGGCACAACCATGATTTGTTTTGTTATCTTATGCCCCTTGAATTATTAGATTTCATAAAACGTGCGTGGGACCCACCATCCCAAGACTTACAAATTGTCTGTAACCTACCCCGAGAGCTAAACCCCATCTTGTGGTCATCATTCTGCAGAGGTTTCCCCAACAGATGTCCATGGGTCAGAGAGGGTCAGCTGGGTGACACATTCACAATTAAGATCCAAGGACATTCGGAATGGAATTCCCATTTAGGAAGTTCACGGTTTTATAAAAACCCACATCTATATTGTTCCAAAAACTAAGCCGGGCACAGTGTAAATTTCTGAATAAACAGAATTTCCTAGTGTCTCTTTAAAGGGGCAGTTCCCCCCTCGTTTATTTTACGTGTATCTAATATATGAAATGCACATATTTTTACTTTATAACTCTTTCCAGTTCTCCTGTTGTTTTACATTGAAAATAATTTCAACGGGGCTCCTAAATTCAGTGACATCAGTGGGAGGGAGTACACAGGAAGCGGGGCTGGCTTCCTCGGCAGCAGTTTTTATGCTCCCCTCTGAGACAGTACTGCTGTTAGCCATTACTGTGGAATCAACCTCTGTTTTCCAGTGCTGGGAATGCAAGGGGCGTGCTATAGCAATAGGAGTAACTTAAATTACTTGCAGTTTTTAAAAGAAATAAAGTGTTGAGGACAAAATAAATAATTTTTTTTACATGATGAAGTGCTTATCTAAAACGTTTTAGATAACTGTAGGTGGCACTGTCCCTTTAAATAGCAGCTGAGTAACGAATCTGGCCCATCCTGGACTATGGTTACATTTAAAGCCTTTGACCTGAGAGTTTCGAGAGATCCTGCCCAAGGGAGACACACCAGTCACTGCTGATTCCTTATTATCTCAGCGTGGTATTGCTGTGCATGCCAGGAAGCACACAAACACTGGCATCTCCTGCCAAGGGGCGAACACGCAGGAATGCAGCCAAAGGGTGGGCCAGACAGGGGAAGGCACATAATAATGACGCAAATATTAACTTAGAGAAACCAGACCCGGACACATCCACAACCTGAGCTGCTAGTGTCCTAGATGTATGCTGTTCTATAGAGAGCAGGGGGTAGGGGGGTTGTTTGGGAAGCACTGCTCATGGTGGACATTTAATGGGGTATGTGGGGGGACAATTTAATGATGATCTATGGTAAAGATTGACAAATTTTCCTAAAATCCCTCCTGCGGGCTCCTAAATCTTTTGAACTCTAAGGAAGGTCCATTTACCTGGCTCCTAAAAAAATAACCAGGCTGGCTCCTAAAAAAAAAAAATAACCAGGCTGGCTCCTAAAAAAAAAATAACCAGGCTGGCTCCTAAAAAAAAATGATCAGGCTGGCTCCTAAAAAAAAAAAAATCAGGCTGGCTCCTAAATAAAAAATAACTGGGCTGGCTCCTAAAAAAAATAACTGGGCTGGCTGCTAAAAAAAAATAACCAGGCTGGCTCCTAAAAAAAATAACCAGGCTGGCTCCTAAAAAAAATAACCAGGCTGGCTCCTAAAAAAAATAACCAGGCTGGCTCCTAAAAAAAATAACCAGGCTGGCTCCTAAAAAAAATAACCAGGCTGGCTCCTAAAAAAAATAACCAGGCTGGCTCCTAAAAAAAAATTTATCAGGCTGGCTCCTAAAAAAAAAATAACCAGGCTGGCTCCTAAAAAAAATAACCAGGCTGGCTCCTAAAAAAAATAACCAGGCTGGCTCCTAAAAAAAAAAAAATCAGGCTGGCTCCTAAATAAAAAATAACTGGGCTGGCTCCTAAAAAAAATAACTGGGCTGGCTGCTAAAAAAAAATAACCAGGCTGGCTCCTAAAAAAAATAACCAGGCTGGCTCCTAAAAAAAATAACCAGGCTGGCTCCTAAAAAAAATAACCAGGCTGGCTCCTAAAAAAAATAACCAGGCTGGCTCCTAAAAAAAATAACCAGGCTGGCTCCTAAAAAAAAATTTATCAGGCTGGCTCCTAAAAAAAAAATAACCAGGCTGGCTCCTAAAAAAAATAACCAAGCTGGCTCCTAAAAAAAATAACTGGGCTGGCTCCTAAAAAAAAATAACCAGGCTGGCTCCTAAAAAAAAATAACCAGGCTGGCTCCTAAAAAAAATAACCGGGCTGGCTCCTAAAAAAAATAACCGGGCTGGCTCCTAAAAAAAATAACCGGGCTGGCTCCTAAAAAAAATAACCAGACTGACTCTTAAAGTCTACAGAAATGTATCTTCTGTGAAAATTCATGCTCTGTATGTTGTTCTACAGAGAACAGAGCAGCGTCTAGTCTTGGAAGTGTCAGACGTCAGTCCTGCATCATCCAGAGATGGGACATAAGTAGCCGGCCGGCCGCAGTTTGACGTCCCTGGTCCAGTCTCCAAACAGTGAATTACAATGAACTGACAAAGGGAATTTTTCCAACTCGTCTATTAACCCCTGGTTTTTGCATTTCTCTTGGCAGATCACAGTTTAGTGAATAGAACCCCTGTATCTTAAATAAGTTAGCGTGAAACCTTAGGTACAGTGAAGAAAAAATGGCAATGAGCATGATGTCCTCCTGTAACAGAAATAATAGATAAAATAATGTGCAGTAGCACGTGGAGTAGAGACATACACAGCAGAGTACGGCTCCTTTAAATGATGGCAAGCTCTGCTCCGTGAGGATCTCCAGGAGGAACTAGTCTGAGAAGATCAATGTAAGCTCCTAGGACAATCAGACTGAAAGACATATAGGCTGCAGCTGTTTCACTGATAGAGGCCAGCGTCGCCCACTGATGATATCACATAGAATCATTCAGAAGACCCTCATTCCACTGCTCTGAGATTAAACCACCAAAGAGCCCCAGTATTACAAAGTGAGGTCTTACACACTATGGGCTTTATTAATCAAAGCGGGAATTAACAAGGAACATGAAATCTTAAGGCTAAAGTAGCCAACTTTTTCCAGATCAACTACTTTGGCCTTAAGGGTGAAATTGCCTTCTCAATTGCCTTTTTCATAAATAAGGCCTTAAGTCATCCATTATTAAACAAACTTTAAAATATTTAAAATCCTGGAAAAGTGAGCACCAAGGGTATTGCCATTCTATGTTCCTATCACAGTAAAGGAAGAGAGTATACTTAAAAGAAGACAAACTACCACAACTAGAGGACATAGTCTGAAATTAGAGGGGCAACGATTTAAAGATAATATCAGGAAGTATTACTTTACTGAGAGGGTAGTGGATGTATGGAATAGCCTTCCAGTAGAAGTGTTACAGGTTAATACAGCGAAGGAGTTTAAGCATGTGTGGGATAGGTATAAGGCTATCTTAGCTATAAGATAAGGCCAGGGACTAATGAAAGTATTTCTTTACTGAGAGGGTAGTGGATGCATGGAATAGTCTTCCAGCAGAAGTAGAAGAGGTTAATACAGTGAAAAAGTTTAAGCATGCATGGGATAGGTATAAGGCTATCCTAGATATAAGATAAGGCCAGGGACTAATGAAAGTATTACTTTACTGAGAGGGTAGTGGATGTATGGAATAGTCTTCCAGTAGAAGTGGTAGAGGTTAATACACTGAAGGAGTTTAAGCATGCGTGGGATAGGCACAAGGCTATCCTAGATATAAGATAAGATCAGGGACTAATGAAAGTATTACTTTACTGAGAAGGTAGTGGATGTATGGAATAGTCTTCCAGTAGAAGTGGTAGAGATTAATACAGTGAAAGAGTTTAAGCATGCATGGGATAGGTATAAGGCTATCCTAGATATAAGATAAGGGCAGGGACTAATGAAAGTATTACATTACTGAGAGGGTAGTGGATGTATGGAGTAGTCTTCCAGTAGAATTGGTAGAGGTTAATACAGTGAAGGAGTTTAAGCATGCGTGGGATAGGTATAAGGCTATACTAGATATAAGATAAGATCAGGGACTAATGAAAGTATTACTTTACTGAGAAGGTAGTGGATGTATGGAATAGTCTTCCAGTAGAAGTGGTAGAGATTAATACAGTGAAGGAGTTTAAGCATGAATGGGATAGGTATAAGGCTATCCTAGATATAAGATAAGGGCAGGGACTAATGAAAGTATTACATTACTGAGAGGGTAGTGGATGCATGGAATAGTCTTCCAGCAGAAGTAGTAGAGGTTAATACAGTGATGGAATTAAAGCATGCATGGGATAGGTATTAGGCTATCCTAGATATAAGATAAGGCCAGGGACTAATGAAAGTATTACTGTACTGAGAGGGTAGTGGATGTATGGAATAGTCTTCCAGTAGAAGTGGTAGAGGTTAATACAGTGAAGGAGTTTAAGCATGAATGGGATAGGTATAAGGCTATCCTAGATATAAGATAAGGGCAGGGACTAATGAAAGTATTACATTACTGAGAGGGTAGTGGATGCATGGAATAGTCTTCCAGCAGAAGTAGTAGAGGTTAATACAGTGATGGAATTAAAGCATGCATGGGATAGGTATTAGGCTATCCTAGATATAAGATAAGGCCAGGGACTAATGAAAGTATTACTGTACTGAGAGGGTAGTGGATGTATGGAATAGTCTTCCAGTAGAAGTGGTAGAGGTTAATACAGTGAAGGAGTTTAAGCATGCATGGGATAGGTGTAAGGCTATCCTAGATATAAGATAAGACCAGGGACTAATGAAAGTATTATTTTACTGAGAGGGTAGTGGATGCATGGAACAGTCTTCCAGTAGAAGTGGTAGAGGTAAACTCAGTGAAGGAGTTTAAGCATGCATGGGATAGGTATAAGGGTATCCTAGATATAAGATAAGGCCAGGGACTAATGGAAGTATTACTTTACTGAGAGGGTAGTGGATGCATGGAATAGTCTTCCAGTAGAAGTGGTAGAGGTAAACTCAGTGAAGGAGTTTAAGCATGCATGGGATAGGTATAAGGCTATCCTAGATATAAGATAAGGTCAGGGACTAATGAAAGTATTACTTTACTGAGAGGGCAGTGGATACATGGAATAGTCTTCCAGTAGAAGTGGTAGAGGTTAATACAGTGAAGGAGTTTAAGCATGCATGGGATAGGTGTAAGGCTATCCTAGATATAAGATAAGGCCAGGGACTAATGAAAGTATTACTTTACTGAGAGGGTAGTGGATGCATGGAATAGTCTTCCAGCAGAAGTAGAAGAGGTTAATACAGTGAAAAAGTTTAAGCATGCATGGGATAGGTATAAGGCTATCCTAGATATAAGATAAGGCCAGGGACTAATGAAAGTATTACTTTACTGAGAGGGTAGTGGATGTATGGAATAGTCTTCCAGTAGAAGTGGTAGAGGTTAATACACTGAAGGAGTTTAAGCATGCGTGGGATAGGCACAAGGCTATCCTAGATATAAGATAAGATCAGGGACTAATGAAAGTATTACTTTACTGAGAAGGTAGTGGATGTATGGAATAGTCTTCCAGTAGAAGTGGTAGAGATTAATACAGTGAAAGAGTTTAAGCATGCATGGGATAGGTATAAGGCTATCCTAGATATAAGATAAGGGCAGGGACTAATGAAAGTATTACATTACTGAGAGGGTAGTGGATGTATGGAGTAGTCTTCCAGTAGAATTGGTAGAGGTTAATACAGTGAAGGAGTTTAAGCATGCGTGGGATAGGTATAAGGCTATACTAGATATAAGATAAGATCAGGGACTAATGAAAGTATTACTTTACTGAGAAGGTAGTGGATGTATGGAATAGTCTTCCAGTAGAAGTGGTAGAGATTAATACAGTGAAGGAGTTTAAGCATGAATGGGATAGGTATAAGGCTATCCTAGATATAAGATAAGGGCAGGGACTAATGAAAGTATTACATTACTGAGAGGGTAGTGGATGCATGGAATAGTCTTCCAGCAGAAGTAGTAGAGGTTAATACAGTGATGGAATTAAAGCATGCATGGGATAGGTATTAGGCTATCCTAGATATAAGATAAGGCCAGGGACTAATGAAAGTATTACTGTACTGAGAGGGTAGTGGATGTATGGAATAGTCTTCCAGTAGAAGTGGTAGAGGTTAATACAGTGAAGGAGTTTAAGCATGAATGGGATAGGTATAAGGCTATCCTAGATATAAGATAAGGGCAGGGACTAATGAAAGTATTACATTACTGAGAGGGTAGTGGATGCATGGAATAGTCTTCCAGCAGAAGTAGTAGAGGTTAATACAGTGATGGAATTAAAGCATGCATGGGATAGGTATTAGGCTATCCTAGATATAAGATAAGGCCAGGGACTAATGAAAGTATTACTGTACTGAGAGGGTAGTGGATGTATGGAATAGTCTTCCAGTAGAAGTGGTAGAGGTTAATACAGTGAAGGAGTTTAAGCATGCATGGGATAGGTGTAAGGCTATCCTAGATATAAGATAAGACCAGGGACTAATGAAAGTATTATTTTACTGAGAGGGTAGTGGATGCATGGAACAGTCTTCCAGTAGAAGTGGTAGAGGTAAACTCAGTGAAGGAGTTTAAGCATGCATGGGATAGGTATAAGGGTATCCTAGATATAAGATAAGGCCAGGGACTAATGGAAGTATTACTTTACTGAGAGGGTAGTGGATGCATGGAATAGTCTTCCAGTAGAAGTGGTAGAGGTAAACTCAGTGAAGGAGTTTAAGCATGCATGGGATAGGTATAAGGCTATCCTAGATATAAGATAAGGTCAGGGACTAATGAAAGTATTACTTTACTGAGAGGGCAGTGGATACATGGAATAGTCTTCCAGTAGAAGTGGTAGAGGTTAATACAGTGAAGGAGTTTAAGCATGCATGGGATAGGTGTAAGGCTATCCTAGATATAAGATAAGGCCAGGGACTAATGAAAGTATTACTTTACTGAGAGGGTAGTGGATGTATGGAATAGTCTTCCAGTAGAAGTGGTAGAGGTTAATACAGTGGCAATATTCAGTTTTTTTTGTTTAACCCTGAAGGTATCCGTCTTGTGATTTTCAATCGCTCCAGAGAGTGTTTTCATCTGGCTTTCTTTCATTATTTTTGTCCTGCCCATCTCTCCCAGCCCCTCCTTATTGGATGCCACTGAATCAAAAATGATTTTCAATGTAAAACTACAGCAGTACTGTAGAAATCCACATATATTAAACGCGTACATAACTGAGAAAATACGCCAGGGAGAAGGGGCAATTTAAAACATGTTTGTTTTATAACAGAAGCGAATCCTAGTCTCCCAGGAGAGCACAGACTCACGATGCCCTCCCCCCCGTCCCCCCTCTCTCACCTCTGCTTGTGTAAGCTGATCCCGCAGTTTCTCCACCTCTTCACGAAGCTCCCGGATGATACGAGCGTTGGGGTCCTCATTGACCACGGCGTGGTTGACTATATTCTTGGCGCGGTCGGCGTAGCGTAGTGTGGAGAGGGTCTCGTCGTAGTTATCGGCAGCAGGGCTGACAGTGGCAATCATGGCGGTTTTACTGTTCCCACCCAGGCTATCCTGCAGAACAACAAATAAACGCCTTAAAAGGATCGCAAGGAACAAACAAAACGAACGGGCGATGGAGTGAGAGAAAGAAAATCTTACTGGAGGGACCGAAACGCGGAATATAAAAATGATATATATACATTGTGTTAGCAGAATTCATGCGGAGGCATAAAATAAGACAAAAAGAAGTTTTAAATGTGTCTGTGGCATCTCCTGATTATGACATCACCTGTCGCTTGATATGCAAATGAACTCATTTTCAATGGGAACACAATCTTATTTTATGTTTTTGCATGCACTTCCGCTAACGCAATGTATAGATCGTTTTTCTTTTTTATTCTACACGGCAGTGGCAAGAGGGAAAAAAAATATATATGTATATATATATTTATTTTTATTTTTTAAAGTGCGATTGTTCATATTAAAGGGACTGTATCACCAAACATTGTTTTTACTGTGCATGTAGAGCATAAAAAAATCATTGAAAATGATCTATACATTGTATTGGCAAAACATTTGTTTTACTTGTCCATGGAGTCTCCTGATTATGACATCACCTGTGGCCTAATATGCAAAATACACATTTTCCACTGAAAAACAGGAGACACAACAGACTCATGTAAAACACATTTCTCTCTCCTGATTTAGGTATTTACTTGCAGTTTTGCGAACACAATGTATAGATCATTTGCAATCATTTTGTATGCTCGACAGTCACAGTAAGTACTGTCTTCAGGTGATACTGTCCCTTTAAGGTATCATCCGCCCTGTAGTTCTGCTTCAGTCATCTTTATTAATCTCCCCAAAGGTGGCGGCAGAATTGGAGGCATCGTGTAAAGGACAGTAAAAGGGTTGAACTTGACAGACGCAAGTCTTTTTTCAGCCTAAACTACTAAGTAACTATGTAATGACAGCGGTAGATTGCATTAAGTGTAGATGGTTTATATAGAAACTCTTTAATGCAGGAATACAAACTATGTATCTTATGAGCAGTCTTTGCTCCAGATAGCTGTATCAGGGGCGGACATGTTGTTTAGAATCTTTGCTCTGTATAGCTCTATCAGGTGGTAGACATGTTTAGAATCTTTGCTCTGTATAGCTCTATCAGGGGGCAGACATGTTTAGAATATTTGCTCTCTATAGCTCTATCAGGGGGTGACATTGTTTGGAATCTTTGCTCTGTATAGCTCTATCAGGGGGCGGACATGTTGTTTAGAATCTTTGCTCAGTACAGCTCTATCAGGGGGCGGACATGTTGTTTAGAATCTTTGCTCTGTATAGCTCTATAAGGGGGTGACGTTGTTTGGAATCTTTGCTCTGTATAGCTCTATCAGGGGGCAGACATGTTGTTTGGAATCTCTGCTCTGTATAGCTCTTTCAGGGGGCAGACATATTGTTTGGAATCTTTGCTCTGTATAGCTCTATCAGAGGGCGGACATGTTGTTAGAATCTTTGCTCTGTATAGCTCTATCAGGGGGCGGAGATGTTGTTTAGAATATTTGCTCTGTATAGCTCTATCAGAGGGGGGACATGTTTAGAATGTTTGCTCTGTATAGCTCTATCAGGGGGCGGACATGTTGTATAGAATCTTTGCTCTGTATAGCTCTATCAGGGGGTGGACATGTTGTTTAGAATCTTTGCTCTGTATAGGTCTATCAGGGGGTGACATTGTTTGGAATCTTTGCTCTGTATAGCTCTATCAGGGGGCGGACATGTTGTTTAGAATCTTTGCTCTGTACAGCTCTATCAGGGGGCGGACATGTTGTTTAGAATCTTTGCTCTGTATAGCTCTGTCAGGGGGTAGACATGTTTAGAATCTTTGCTCTGTATAGCTCTATCAGGGGGTGACGTTGTTTGGAATCTTTGCTCTGTATAGCTCTATCAGAGGGCGGACATGTTGTTAGAATCTTTGCTCTGTATAGCTCTATCAGGGGACGGACATGTTGTTTAGAATATTTGCTCTGTATAGCTCTATCAGGGGGTGGACATGTTGTTAGAATCTTTGCTCTGTATAGCTCTATCAGGGGGAGGACATGTTGTTTAGAATGTTTGCTCTGTATAGCTCTATCAGGGGGCGGACATGTTGTATAGAATCTTTGCTCTGTATAGCTCTATCAGGGGGTGGACATGTTTAGAATCTTTGCTCTGTATAGCTCTATCAGAGGGCGGACATGTTGTTTAGAATATTTGCTCTGTATAGCTCTATCAGAGGGCGGACATGTTTAGAATCTTTGCTCTGTATAGCTCTATCAGGGGGTGGACATGTTGTTTAGAATCTTTGCTCTGTATAGCTCTATCAGAGGGCGGACATGTTGTTTAGAATATTTGCTCTGTATAGCTCTATCAGGGGGTGACATTGTTTGGAATCTTTGCTCTGTATAGCTCTATCAGGGGGTGGACATGTTGTTTAGAATCTTTGCTCTGTATAGCTCTATCAGAGGGCGGACATGTTGTTTAGAATATTTGCTCTGTATAGCTCTATCAGGGGGTGGACATGTTGTTAGAATCTTTGCTCTGTACAGCTCTATCAGGGGGCGGACATGTTGTTTAGAATCTTTGCTCTGTATAGCTCTGTCAGGGGGTAGACATGTTTAGAATCTTTGCTCTGTATAGCTCTATCAGGGGGTGACGTTGTTTGGAATCTTTGCTCTGTATAGCTCTATCAGGGGGCAGACATGTTGTTTGGAATCTTTGCTCTGTATAGCTCTTTCAGGGGGCAGACATGTTGTTTGGAATCTTTGCTCTGTATAGCTCTATCAGAGGGCGGACATGTTGTTAGAATCTTTGCTCTGTATAGCTCTATCAGGGGGCGGACATGTTGTTTAGAATATTTGCTCTGTATAGCTCTATCAGGGGGTGGACATGTTAGAATCTTTGCTCTGTATAGCTCTATCAGGGGGAGGACATGTTGTTTAGAATGTTTGCTCTGTATAGCTCTATCAGGGGGCGGACATGTTGTATAGAATCTTTGCTCTGTATAGCTCTATCAGGGGGTGGACATGTTGTTTAGAATCTTTGCTCTGTATAGCTCTATCAGAGGGCGGACATGTTGTTTAGAATATTTGCTCTGTATAGCTCTATCAGAGGGCGGACATGTTTAGAATCTTTGCTCTGTATAGCTCTATCAGGGGGTGGACATGTTGTTTAGAATCTTTGCTCTGTATAGCTCTATCAGAGGGCGGACATGTTGTTTAGAATATTTGCTCTGTATAGCTCTATCAGGGGGTGGACATGTTGTTAGAATCTTTGCTCTGTATAGCTCTATCAGGGGGTGGACATGTTGTTTAGAATCTTTGCTCTGTATAGCTCTATCAGAGGGCGGACATGTTGTCCTTTAAGAGAACTATGTACAAACCATTAAAGTGCCACTAATCTTTTTCTTTCACTTGAAGTGATTATATGAGTGGCTCAAGCTTGAGGATATATATTTATCCTCTGAATTATTGATTAAGGTCAGGATCACGTGTGTCTTATTTGTGGCATGGTCAGACACTGGTCATGTGATTCCAGCCAGGTCAGGAATGCCTCCCAAGGAGCACAAAGCAGAGATCAGCTGACCCTACAGGGGACCCTACCTTCAACAGCCATGTGAGTACAGAGTCCCGATACGGAACAAACTTGTTCTTATTCTTCCCGGCACCCTGGTCTGCCAGAGCGGAGATCACAAGACCCAGGGTAGTGAGAGATCTGAAAGTAAGAAAAGTCTGGATGTTATTTTACCTACAATTTGGAAAATTAGTACTAAACATAAATAAATACAAATCGGCCCTTGCCTTACATGCCTCTGGGGGCGGCACAAAGACCACAGCACTGTGTGCAAGCAGACAGCATGGGGGGCCCAACAGACAGCATAGAGAAACCTCCCCGTGTGATATGACGGGGAAGTGCTCACAGGTCACGTGACCCGCGATCTGACATCAGACACGCACTGGGTCACGTGACCTATCTGCACTCACCAGGTGGGGAGCTGAACAGGCAGCATGGTAGGACACCATAATGCCTGCCACTAGCCACCAGGGACCAGGGTAATTCCCAGGGGGGGATGTAGTGGGGGTGATGGGAACATGTAGTGCAATGGGGGTGATGGGGGCTTATAATGTAATGGGGGTGATGGAGGCATGTAATGGCGGGGATGGAGGCATGTGATGGGGGTCATGTGATGGGGGTCATGTAATGGGGGTCATGTAATGGGGGTCATGTAATGGGGGTCATGTAATGGGGGTCATGTAATGGGGGTGACAGAGGCAAGTGATGGAGGCATGTAATGGGGGTGATGGAGCAAATGATGGGGGTCATGTAATGGGGTGATGGAGGCAAGTGATGGGGGCATGTAATGGGGTGATGGGGCATGTCCTGGGTGTTCAACGTGGGTTATGGGGTATGTTGTGGGTGTGCAACCAAATCGTAGATCATTTGGAAATTGGGTCCTAAAGCATTGCCAGCCAAAACAAATATCTCTATTACATGTCCTGAAATCTCGATTTAAATCTATCGTTATAACGAAATCCTGTTAGAACAGGAAAGCGTAGCGTTTTATATATATATGTATTGCTCTCTAAAATCTGGCACTTTTTCTTTTGTCCTTTCACCTATTAATTGTGTTATCATTGTGTGTGAGTGCGTCTGTAACCACATATTATTTCTCGCTAGTTCCTAGAGAGCTGTATATTTACACAAGCCCACCGCTGAATGCCGAGGGTATAGAAAGTGGATGACTCGCGTTAAATTATGCATGGGATTTGCGGTTTCTAAGTGAATAAAGAAACCATGTATAGATCACAGACAGAACACACAGGTGGTGGGGGATCTCACTTGTTTATGTTGCTTCCTTCCTTCAAGCGTTCACCAGCCGCGCCGGTCTTGTTCGCTCTCTCGCTACCGGCCAAATCTACCAAACTTAATTTACTCACTTTTTCACCAGACGTCTGTGGGGGAAAAAAAAAAATTATATATATATAATGAATCGAAAGTAAAATGTATGCCCAAATAAAATCATTAAAAATCCCTGCGCTCTTTAGACTGCTAGCTTATAAATGCAAGATGCCCTCAGCTTACGTATAGGGTGTAAGGGAGCCAAGGCGCTCGGAGCTCCAAGGCTTTTCAAAGTCATACATTTTGATTGCTTTATATAGAAACCTATGCAGGTAACCCCCCTTCCTGGCTCCTAAATTGTATTAGGCTGGCTCCTAAGGTCTCTAAACCTTTGTCAAGCATTGGCCTAAGGTTACAAGATTATCAAATGCACTGCTATGTGGAATATGTTGGTGCTACATAAATAAATGGGGTGTTTCATGTGTGGTCTCTGGGTCCATAAAACTGGACTGGTTGACCCCACTTTCCTAAATCCCCTGGCTACGGGCTGGCGCCTCCAGCAATCACCGATGTCATGTTGAGGAACAATCCAAGGAGATGCAAGAATGGCTCATGACATCAGAGGGTGTGTATCTGACATCACCGCTACATTCTATTATTATTACAGGTAATGGCTTTATTCATAAAGGAGGAGACTGGAAAGATTCTCCAATTTAGCTACACTTTAAACTCTGTTAATCTGCCCTTCCGTATATAAAAAAAAAAAGTCCCTTCTTAATTCCCTCTTTTCAACAAACGTTCCCTACATTAATTCGGCCCATACACATTTCTAACAGAGGTGCATATTCAAGTGTTTAGAAAGTAGAGGTACAAATGCAGGGATCTTTTTTTGGGAGAGCGATTGCCCCTTTTTATTTTCAGCGCCATTCATGAAGTTAATTTGCCATAGTGCGAACATAAGTAGCGCTGGATAGTGTAGATTGCGCCACTGTTGAGGGGGGGGGGGGGGTTAAACGTCAATTGGTGACACAAGAAGAAAAGACGAGGGGTCTGTGCTAAAAAACAATCCTCCTTCCCATCAAGTAAGTTTCAATCCGCAATGTATTTCAGACTGGCGGTACATGAAATCTTAAACCCAACCCAGATCCCTCCCAGAGGCAGCACACGGTAAAATCAATGTGGCATAGAGGGCAGCTCTCACCCCAGACTGGACGTCGCATAGCGTGTGCGTCAGGATGATGTTGAAGACCGCGTGAGACCGGCTACTCTCCTCGTTCATGTTGGTTGCCGCAACGGTGCGAGATTTGTTCCCCTCGGACATCAAAGACTCAATGTCCTGCGTCGAAGAACAGCAAAGAGAGACAATGAAGCCCCCCACCCAAAATAATATATGAAAACAAGGGTTCCTCTGCGTAGAGCAGACAGATACAGGTGGCTTCAGACAGATTGAACTGGCAAAAGGACATTGTAACTGGCCAAGCGCCTCCTGATCCTAGCTGACAGTAGAAGGGTTAGAAGCAGTCTAAGTGTAGACATGCACGACTCTGTACAAATTAAGCTGTTTGGGCATAAAGAAGGTAAAATATATAGAATGTAAGTACATTAAAATATGCCATAAAGGGCCACAGTCTGCCACATGTTGTTAGCAAAGGGGCATCGATTTGGGAGGGTGCACTGCAGGGAAAGTTGTGGAAGTGGACCGATTCCTCACCTTGTAGCTCATCACAGCTAACTTGGAAAGGCCATCAACGTATGGACCCAAAACGTTATGCTCTCTAACTTTGAGGGATTGTCGGCTCCTGAGGAAGAGACAAGGTTACAGTTTAGTGAGCGCCATTCAGCTCAGCGAAAATCAAGCAGTACAGAAATACCATACACAAATGATTCCTTATAGTTACCATCAGTATATAGTTAGCCAGTCACAAATGATTCCTTATAGTTATTATCAGTATCTAAGTTAGCCAGTCACAAATGATTCCTTATAGTTACCATCAGTATATAGTTAGCCAGTCACAAATGATTCCTTATAGTTATTATCAGTATCTAAGTTAGCCAGTCACAAATGATTCCTTATAGTTATTGTCAGTATCTAGTTAGCCAGTCACAAATGATTCATTATAGTTACTATCAGTATCTAAGTTAGCCAGTCACAAATGATTCCTTATAGTTACTATCAGAGTATAGTTAGCTAGTCACAAATGATTCATTATAGTTACTATCAGTATATAGTTAGCCAGTCACAAATAATTCCATATCGTTACTATCAGTATATAGTTAGCTAGTCACAAATGATTTATTATAGTTACTATCAGTATATAGTTAGCCAGTCACAAATAATTCCTTATAGTTACTATCAGAATATAGTTAGCTAGTCACAAATGATTCCTTATAGTTACTATCAGTATATAGTTAGCCAGTCACAAATAATTTCTTATAGTTACTATAAGAATATAGTTAGCTAGTCACAAATGATTCATTATAGTTACTATCAGTATATAGTTAGATAACCACAGACGGTACAGTGCAGCCAACGGTCTCATACACCACTGTATGATTACTTTAGGATCAAGCACGTTAGCCACAGGCATGTATGGTTAGCTTCAAACAGTGCATTATACTTCCTAACAGCATACAGTTAGCCCGGAAAAACCTATACAGTATAGTTACAATCAGAATACATTTTGCAAGGTGTATGCTGTAAAGTTAGCAAGTGAATATAGTGTCAGATGAAATACAGTTGTATTATGCATATATATTATTGGAAAGGGATTATAGTTTGATTACTATTAGCATAAATGAAGTCAGCCCCAAACAGTTCAACGCAGTTCCTATCAGTATATTGGGTTTTATACATTCGCCAGTCCAGCCACAGTCTGTACAGTATATTGATCAGTGGGCACTTGGCCAGGTATTGTGAAACTTGGTTTGGTAAATATATCCCTTGTGGACCACCGTTCCAACGATGCTCAGCTAGCAAAAAGAGGGGCGTATATAAAGGGCCTGTTATTAGGGTGCCTATAGAGAATAAAACACGGATTTAAATGATCTATACATTGTATTAACAAAACTACAAGCAAATGCCTAAATCAGGAGAAAAATGGGTTTTAAATGTGTTGTCTCCTGATTGTGACATCACCAGTGGCCTGATATGCAAATCCCATTGAAAATCAGTACATTTGCATATCAAGCAACAGGTGATGTCATAAGCAGGAGACTCCGCAGGCACATGTTTTTCGACTAATTTATGCATTTGCTTGCAATTTTCTACATGCACAGTTAGAACAACGTATAGGTGATAAATAAGTTTAACCCTTTAAGGACCAGGGATTTTCCTGGGCCAAGGACCAGAGCGTTTTTCAATTTTTAATACGCGGTTATTGAAACATAATTTTCCTCTCTCTCATTTAAGGCACCCATACAAGTTATATGTTGTTTTTTAGAGGACAGTTAGAGCTTTCTTTTGATACCCTATACATAAAAATGATTTACATTTTAGTATTAAAAAATACATATAAAAGAGGAAATTTTTGAGGAAAAAAAAGTTTTTCCCCATAATAAGCTACATAACTAGTGCAACACTAACCCACTTATCCCCCCTAATTAACTAACTAATAAAAAAGAAAAATATTGATTCCCAAACCCCCCATAACAAAAAAGACATAAAAAAAACTCTGAAGAGTGCGATGTCAGATCAGTAAAAATCATGCAACAGGCATGCAGGGGTTACATTTTATTAAATAAATATATTAAAATTACCTTTATTTATTAAAAAAACTTTATAAAAAAAAAAATAAATAAGGGCCATAAAGTGAAAGGAAACTGATCACAGTTAAAAACTGTGATCAGCAATGAAAGGGTTAATTTTTTTTAAATTTTTTTTTGCCTATGTGTATGTAATTAATTTCTTTTTACTTACAGGTGAAGCACAGAGAGTGAATTAGAGGCAGTTTGTGAACACACTGACTTTGCATCTAATTTGCATGTTATCGCGGTGATCACTCAATCACCGCGATCACATGCCCGGAAATCGACAGATCGGGTCCAGGAGCTTTGCCTCGGGTGCGAGGCTTAGTCCTGGACCCGTTGCAGACTAGCTGGCGGTGCCCACGGAGCGCACCGCCGGCTAGACTGCATGACGAGTTAACTCGTCATAAGGTCGCTAACGCGGCGGCTCTTATGACGAGTTAACTCGTCATAAGGTCGGGAAGGGGTTAATATGTAATCCATATAATAAGAGTGCATTCTACAAAAAATAATAAAGAAAAAAAAACTACCATAAGAGAATGAAAATATCCTTAAAAATATTTACAAGATCGCATTTGTGGTTTTAATGGTTTGTTTTGCACTGCCTCTATTCATTAATTAGATTTGATTACTAATGTTTCCTCTTAATAAGTGGTCACATTATTATTTTTACTACCGTATACATGTTTATCTTGAGCGTTTCATGTATTTGTTATAACTTTTCAATGTTCCTTACAAGTTTTTATTTTTTTATTTCTAGTTATGTTACGTGATCATTTTTTATTATTTAGCACAAACCAATTTTTGATCACAAGGAAAATAAAAATGTCAGTGCAGCCAAGATGGTCACAGGATCAAATAATTAACGTGTGTAAAATGAAGCCTACCAGACAGGTGTGAGCAGGGAGCAAATACCCTGTGACTGGCTGGAAACAAATATATAAACGTGCTAGAAATGAGAGGTTTTGGTCCACCCGCAAGGCACACTCTCTATAAGCAGCTAGAAAAAATGTTCCAAAGCTTTGACATTATTATAGGACATCATTATTCAATGTAAGGCAGAAATGTACCCTTTAGGGTCTAGGAGGTCCCGGACTTTTTCGTTGTATATTTCCATGTAGGAAACCTCCACTTTGAAGCTGAGCTCCTCAGTCTCCGCCTCCTGCGTCCTGTCGAATAGCGTGCTGCATAGTCTTGGGATCAATCCAGGCTGATCAGCTGTACCCATCATTGAGTAGGACTTCCCAGAGCCTGTAAAAAGAGAGAAAGCATCCTTTTAACAGACCACTCACTGCACGAGGGAAGTACTGTAAGATACGGGGGTCTGCCAACACAATTAGACACACAGTCACTAGATGCCAAGATGAGTAGAAAGATGATGCCCGAGAGGACGGTTTTATGTCCGGAATTCAATATGGAGAACCAAGCAGCAATGAGACAAAACAATGGATTTGATTAGTGGGAGTCCTGTCCAAGACTGAACATGGTGCAAGGTTTGCACCCTAACACCTGCCTTAAATTTGAATGTTAATCAGAGTTTCCATTGAATCATCAAGGGAGTTTTTGTTTAAAATCGGGCAAATACAGAACTCGCCCATCGCAAAAATAATGTGTTTATGCAGAACTTCAAATTCATAATATTAAATAAGCATGAGCGGGTTGCAAACAAAATTTTATTAAGAAATAGTGCTTACATCTTAGGTTAGGTTTTCTTTTTTCCTTGCACTTGGGGCTTAATTTATAAAGAGGGATTTGCAGGGAAGTCTAAAATTCTCTCTTTCATGAATAGCCCCCCATAGTTAAAAATATAACCATACATCAAGGGCTAACCCTTCTTTTTTTGGGGTGTGGGCAGGACATGGTGTTGGGTGTTATTCTATCCACTTGCCATGAGTTCTGCCCCATTTTTCGACACCAGAGGTAGGCACACCCACAGTGTTCACGGGGAGGGGTCATCTACTGGCATGTTGTGCTGCAGAATGTAATTCAATTCTAAGGACTATCAGAGGACCTTGCCTGGTGTCGTTGTACAGACACCTTGGCTACCTTTGAATGCCACCTCCCAGGGTTAGACCCTTCTAAATTTCGAGTGGTAGTAGGGGATAGGCCCACCTGCTGTTATCCAAAAACCTTTTCCTTCTTGCCTCCGATGTGTCACCAACATTTCAAGGTGAGAGACAAATTTCTGAATCTCATCCCAACCTAACAAGTATCCTAACAAAAAACACCGTTCTAACAGAAATCTAAAAACATGATGGGGCTCCGCTAATTGGAAAAGGCGTTTAGTCTTTGCAAACACTTACCCGTCTGGCCGTACGCAAAGATACAGGCATTGTAACCCGCAAACGCATTTTGGAGGATGTCCTCTCCGAGGCTTTGAAACACAACATCTTGGCCTACAGGAGGTAAGAGTGCAGAACTTTGGCACCATAAAATAAATTCACGTTCGAAAAAAAATAAATCTACAGCTTTTAAAGGGTAATGGTCAGTGTTAAATCCTATTCTGTTATAAAATAACATTCGAAAAAAACGGTTGCCATTTACCTGCAAATTTCTCCGTAACGGATTCATCCATCGACCAGAAGCAGTGATCGTAGGCAAACACCTGCAGAGGAAGACAAATAGATTGGCTTCATGGTACCCCTCAAGAGTAATGACCCCAAAGAACGCTATGTTACAGTGTTATCACTCTGGGTGTTACAATGACTATAATAAGGTAGAATGCGTTGGGGGGCTTACCTTTGGCTGGCTCCTGGCAAATCCCCAAAGGCACGGCACAAAAAGAAAGAGAACTGGGTTAGTTTGGATGGCATGATCTATAAATCTCACAGTATATTAATCCAAAAGCAAGCAGGCACACAAAGAATTATTTAATGAAAGTCTTAGTTTCTTCCAAATTAATGTTTGGAATCTACAAGCAAACAAAAATAACAACACAATTGTCGAAAGTAGTTGATAAGGCCCTCAGGTCAACACAATCAGCATGGAGCACTACACAAACTTCCAAAAAACTGTACAGAGATGGAAATATTTAATGTTAAGGGGGGTCATTTTTTTCTTCTCCTCCCCCGCACCCCCCCTATCCCTTACTGGGGTCTCTTATCTCCCATGCAAATTAAACTTATTTCTACTAACAGAACCAAATAGTGGGCACCTCCATTTTGAACCACTAACTATCCTGGCACATGCTTTATGTATCTATGCATAAAGTGGGCGTGTCTTAACTCAAGATGGGTGGGGCCACCCCCAAAAGTCAGCCAGGTTGGGCATAATGCTGCTCCTTCAAATCAACCTTACAATACAGTTACTTTTTTTTTTTTTTTTTTTTTTTAAAAAGGCCAATGTTAAGTCCATGTAGGGAGTAGAATCCCCCCAAAAAAGGCACTAACCCTACATAGAGCAGAAACTCCCTGACAACTACTTACTGTATTGTATCCCTCCATATGACAGAGTAGCAAATACCAAAAACACACAGGACCCACCCCAAACATAATGTTGTATTTTTCCGTGATTTCGTTTGTAACTAAAGGGAAGTGCATTGAATGCAAAGCACTAGTGATAAACTAATGATAATGATAGATATATTTAAGGATTTGGCCATTCCAGGAGGCCTGCTGGTAATGCCATTGAATCTATAGACAGGTGAGTTCAGTTAAAAGGACTCTATCACATTACACTGTGAATGTGGATTATACAAAAATGACCAAAAATTAATCGATACATTGTGAGAGCTGCATTTTCAGCAAATGTAAAAATTAAGACAGGGACAATTTAAAAAAAACAAAAAAAAAGTGTGTCTCCATGTGTGTTTTAAAAACAGAAGAACAGGGGATAGAGGATAATACGCTCGGATAGAAAATAACAGGAACAGGGCTGCAGGAACATGCTGTATCAAAAGTTTAATTGTTGTAGACGTTTACAGTTATTTGCCAATGCATGTGAAAGTGGGTTCCCAGTGAGTAAAAAAAAAAAAGCCTACGCGTTTCGCGCCTGCGTGTTGGCGCTTCGTCAGGGCATTTTCCATGTGTTTTTTCCATTGAAAAGAAGTTCATTTGCATATCAAGCCACAGGTGATGTCATAAACAGGAGAGACCACAGACACACATAAAACATATTTTTCTTTTCATTCAGTATTTTATTTTTTGCATATCAATACACGGCCCCATCTCTTGTATCATGTGCCTCTCCGCAGTGTGTATAATGCTCACCCATAAAACAATACAGACTTCATTTTTGAGGAATGAATACGCCTCGAATTACTAATGACCCAGAATATTCCCAGTTCCTGCAAGCTGAATAATAACAATATAACTCGTCATCTATTCGCTCCTTACATCTGAGCTTAAACGGTTCACCAGCATCCACCGGGGAAAGAGAACACGTTTCCATTAATTGTTCCATGATTAGAGAGGAAATTAAAGGGACACATTCTTCCTACAGTTCCGCCCTGTAATCTAGTAAAGATACCATCTGACCTGACTAGTGTATCTACTAGTGCTCTAGCGCGATTTGCTTTCTAGTGTGGCTGCAGCATGTTCTGGTGGGCCCAGACAAGTGGACTATTGACACCTACAGCAATCCTGGGGCAAGGTTCTAAAAGTGATGTAATCCGCAGGAACATTCCATTGGTTGCCATGGTGATTCTGGGGCAAGGTTCTAAAAGTGATGTAATCTGCAGGAACATTCCATTGGTTTCCATGGTGATTCTGGGGGGCAAGGTTCTAAAAGTGATGTAAGCTGCAGGAACATTCCATTGGTTTCCATGGTTATTCTGGGGCAAGGTTCTAAAAGTGATGTAATCTGCAGGAACATTCCATTGGTTTCCATGGTGATTCTGGGGGCAAGGTTCTAAAAGTGATGTAATCTGCAGGAACATTCCATTGGTTTCCATGGTGATTCTGGGGGCAAGGTTCTAAAAGTGATGTAATCTGCAGGAACATTCCATTGGTTTCCATGGTGATTCTGGGGGCAAGGTTCTAAAAGTGATGTAATCTGCAGGAACATTCCATTGGTTTCCATGGTGATTCTGGGGGCAAGGTTCTAAAAGTGATGTAATCTGCAGGAACATTCCATTGGTTTCCATGGTGATTCTGGGGGGCAAGGTTCTAAAAGTGATGTAATCTGCAGGAACATTCCATTGGTTTCCATGGTGATTCTGGGGGGCAAGGTTCTAAAAGTGATGTAATCTGCAGGAACATTCCATTGGTTTCCATGGTGATTCTGGGGGGCAAGGTTCTAAAAGTGATGTAATCTGCAGGAACATTCCATTGGTTTCCATGGCGATTCTGGGGGCAAGGTTCTAAAAGTGATGTAATCTGCAGGAACATTCCATTGGTTTCCATGGCGACTCTGGGGGCAATGTTCTAAAAGTGATGTAATCTGTAGGAACATTCCATTGGTTTCCATGGTGATTCTGGGGGCAAGGTTCTAAAAGTGATGTAATCTGCAGGAACATTCCATTGGTTTCCATGGCGACTCTGGGGGCAATGTTCAAAAAGTGATGTAATCTGCAGGAACATTCCATTGGTTTCCATGGCGATTCTGGGGCAAGGTTCTAAAAGTGATGTAATCTGCAGGAACATTCCATTGGTTTCCATGGCGATTCTGGGGGCAATGTTCTAAAAGTGATGTAATCTGCAGGAACATTCCATTGGTTTCCATGGTGATTCTGGGGCAAGGTTCTAAAAGTGATGTAATCTGCAGGAACATTCCATTGGTTTCCATGGCGATTCTGGGGGCAATGTTCTAAAAGTGATGTAATCTGCAGGAACATTCCATTGGTTTCCATGGCGTTTCTGGGGGCAAGGTTCTAAAAGTGATGTAATCTGCAGGAACATTCCATTGGTTTCCATGGTGATTCTGGGGGCAAGGTTCTAAAAGTGATGTAATCTGCAGGAACATTCCATTGGTTTCCATGGCGATTCTGGGGGCAATGTTCTAAAAGTGATGTAATCTGCAGGAACATTCCATTGGTTTCCATGGCGATTCTGGGGGCAGGGTTCTAAAAGTGATGTAATCTGTAGGAACATTCCATTGGTTTCCATGGCGATTCTGGGGGCAAGGTTCTAAAAGTGATGTAATCTGCAGGAACATTCCATTGGTTTCCATGGTGATTCTGGGGCAAGGTTCTAAAAGTGATGTAATCTGCAGGAACATTCCATTGGTTTCCATAGCGATTCTGGGGGCAATGTTCTAAAAGTGATGTAATCTGTAGGAACATTCCATTGGTTTCCATGGCGATTCTGGGGGCAAGGTTCTAAAAGTGATGTAATCTGCAAGGACACTCCATTGGTTTCCATGGTGATTCTGGAGCAAGGTTCTAAAAGTGATGTAATCTGCAGGAACATTCCACTTGTCCCCGGAATATGCCTTTGTACGCAATGTCAAAATGGGAGTGATGTGTACATAATGGTGCAGTTTCTATAGGTAGCCAGAATTACTTTAGTCATATGCGTGCTACTATATATAAACAGTGGACAGCGCTACATTTTTTTATTGAAAACACAATAAATTGATCTTAAAATTTTTTTGTTTTTATTTACATATAAAAAAAACCCATAAGACATTTTATAACACAAAAAAATACATTAAAAAAAACCAGGTAAAAATATATATGGAATGCAAATACTATGAGATATGAGTTTCTATGAGATATATTTAAGTATTTGCATCCCATATATTTTATGTTGAATATTTTTTAAACTACAACATATACTTTTTTTTTTTTTTATAAATTGTCTTTTCTTTGTGAGGTTTTTTTTCTATATGTGAATTAAAAAGATATATTTTTTGTGAACAACTGATTGTGTCTTAAATACATTATTTATTTTTTTGTACTTTAGCACTGCATTATACACATCTGTACGGTTTTGTGATTTAGTACTGTATTACATGGTATATATGAAGCTTTAAACATGTATGCAAATGGGTGAAGTCATGAAGCATGTGAAGAAGGAGGGGGGTAGGCAGACATGCAGAAGAGGGGGAGCCGGAGACCAGAGGAGTTATGCAAGAGGCCAGAGCAGGAGTAGAGGAGGGAGCACAGAACATGCTGAAGATGCATAGAGAAGTTGTTGGCTCCAGCACACAAGACAAGCATCAGATGCACTCTTTCAGATGCCATTTTTCCCCCACATTTTTTAAAGTTAAAATCCCTCCGCTATGCAAATGAATTGAAAAGATCACTTGGTCAAAAGTCCTCATTCTGAAGAATCACTTTAATCGGCCTCCAGCGAGGCTGTAAAAGTCAATGATTTTCAAAATGTCTTTACGATTTGGAAAAGTCAAAGCAGACTGCGAAACCATCTCGAGGAAGATTAACACAGCAGGGCTTCCACATAAGCCGGGTTCACTGTGCAATAAACACGCTGTGGAAAATTAATCCGACAGCTCGGATGCCAGACGCAGAGCTCACTGCCCTACTTCTGCCAGCTTGTAGGTTCCCCTCTGGTCAGGGAAAGAGTCCCACGGTAAGGTGGGAATCCAAATCGTACCCAAAAGCCACCTTCCAAATGTCAATGCATATTAATGTGCTTTCAAAGTACTTTAACATGCATGTTTTACATTTTGCGTTACTTCAAATATTATATAACTTACAGCTAGATGAATCTGTGAAATTACAGAAAGTTTACAAGAAGCTAGGACTGCCCACACTAGCTGAGTAAAATTAAAGTTTCCTTTTTTTTTTTTTTTGGGCTGCAGAGAATAATGCCATTCAAATGAATGGGATTTCCTGTCTCTCTAGTGATATCATCAGACAATGTGTTGCACTGTTAAGAGATCCTACTATGTACAAGAGCACATTTTTCACACCCCACATAATGCATTCAATTCCAGCAACACAGGAAGTGACTAAATGAAACACCACTTTTTATGCTCAGTATATAATCAGTGCTGCCGCACCTGCAGTAAACATGCAGAGTAATCACTGGGGGAGGGCTTGAGTCAAATATTAACAATGTGATTTATGCAGAATGCCTGCATCAAATCACACTGGAAAAAAAGCCTGTGCACTATACAAGCAGTGATCTTCAACATGCACCAAAGCGAGTTTGGGGACTAGACTGTCCCTTTAACATGTATAAATATGGCAAGCTCTGTGTTTCCGCCTGAAGCTCGCACGAAACCTGCAGACAAACTAGAAATACAAGTTTTTCGTCTCAAAACAAAATCACTCAATTAAAAGTCCCCAAAAATGTGACAGTCTGGGCTGTGGGAGGTGAGCCTGTACACGTGAATGTACACACAAACATACATTCATATTGTACACACAGGACAATGAGGAAGCGGAATACAAATACAAAGGCAATTTTAAAGTGTTCTGTCTGTTAATACATTTTTTGCCATACAGACGCGGGAGCAAAAAAAACAGACTAAAGAAATCATGGTTAGACACAGAAACCACACGGTTATCTATACATCACACCCACACAGCTATTCCAAAACACTGGGGTTTATTGGACAGACGTCAACATGCACATCTCAGATTCACAGCCCACCTCCCCATTACAATGGGACGTTCAACTTGTTCATATTAATCTTTTTATCTGGGCACTTTCCTGAAACCCGACAGACGACGTGAGGTCGCAGGAGAATGATAGAAGCAAAACTTCATAATAATAAAAATAAAACTACTGCTACTTAGAGTAAAGTGATTCATACAAATCGAAAAACGTGAATTTCATTTTTTAAACCACCTACTGCCTTAGCGCTGACTGAATCTCCCAAAAATAAATAAATGCAAAATATAAAAAAAAAAAAAAATTAAATGTCATAAGAAAGAAACTGATCTTTTCCCCCCGGAGTAGCACATGGGAAAAATCCCCAAATGGCCCCAGTGGGGTATCACAATATAATATATTATACGCAAATAGAAACACATAACACAAACCAACAACGCATGGGTAAGATCATACGTGTGAGAATACACGCTATAAACAGGCCTCACCAAAAAAAAACCACAAAGGCCTTTTATTCGTGACATGGAGAACTGCAGGGAATTGACTAGGGCATTTCTAACTTAAGACCAAAGTAGCTGAATTCAGTCGTATGGGAGAATTTTTCCAACTCTGCCACTTTGGCCTGAAGTTTGAAATGCCTTTGTCAATTCCCCCCTTTCATGAATGAAGCCAGGAATGACACATTCCTGCCTTTCTCTGTGGTTCACATGGGAACAGAGGCTTCCCTGGCCTCATCATGGATTCCTCGCTCATCTCCTGTGCAGTATCTGGGCTTGCCTGTATCCTCGTGTAACCCTACGGGTACGCTCTGATCTCACCCTCCTTAGTATTGAGAGACCGTGTCATTACGAATGAATGGACAGACTCGCCCCTCTGTCTGGACCTCACACACACCCTCCGATACTGGACAAAACCTCACACCGAAAAGGGAAAGTATGGAATTGCCTGCTGCCAATGGAAAGCAACTCCTACTAATCCTAGTCGGCAAAGGTGCCCACAAAACAGCCAGGAAGTTTAAACAGTGATGCCAACGCTCGCCAATATCCGACAAACAATGTGACCAGCGCACGTAGGGAAACTCTCTGGAGGAAACTCTCATGGCACGGGAGGTATTGCATTATTTATTTGGAGAAAAGATGGCAGACCCACGCACACATGGGGCATAAGAAATGCAAAAAGATAAACAAACAAACATCCGGTTCTGAAATGTGCCGGTTGACCTCCAACCAATCAACTATTGGTGGAAGTGTCATTTGTCGCACATGAAAATGGGGAACTCTCCATTATATACTTTCTGTTTAATGTTACATTTCATGAAGAGGATCATAGAAACATAGAACATAGAACCATATAGAAACATAGAACATAGAAACATATAGAAACATAGAACATAGAAACATAGAACATAAAAACATATAGAAACATAGAATGTGTCAGCAGATAAGAACCATTCGGTCCATCTAGTCTGCCCAATTTTCTAAATACTATTATTAGTCCCCAGTTCCCGGTCTTATATCTAGGATAGCCTTGTGCCTATTCCACGCATGCTTAAACTCCTCACTGTATTAACCTCTACCACTTCTGCTGGAAGGCTATTCCATACATCCACTACCCTCTCAGTAAAGTAATACTTTCATTAGTCCCTGGCCTTATCTTATATCTAGGATAGCCTTATACCTATCCCATGCATGCTTAAACTCCTTCACTGTGTTTACCAATACCACTTCTGCTGGAAGGCTATTCCATGTATCCGCTATCCTCTCAGTACAGTAATACTTCCCGATATTACTTTTAAATCGTTGCCCCTCTAATTTTAGACTATGTCCTCTAGTTGTGGTAGTTTTTCTTCTTTTAAATATACTCTCTTCCTTTACTGTGTTGATTCCCTTCATGTATTTAAATGTTTCTATCATATCCCCCCTGTTACGTCTTTCCTCCAAGCTATACATGTTAAGATGCATTAACCTTTCCTGGTAAGTTTTATCCTTCAACCCATGAACCAGTTTAGTAGCCCTTCTCTGAACTCTCTCCAAAGTATCAATATCCTTCTGGAGATCCGGTCTCCAGTACTGCGTACAATACTCCAAGTGAGGTCTCATCAGTGCTCTGTACAATACACCTAGTGAGGTCTCACCAGTGCTCTGTACAATACTCCAAGTGAGGTCTCACCAGTGCTCTGTATAATACACCTAGTGAGGTCTCACCAGTGCTCTGTACAATACTCCAAGTGAGGTCTCACCAGTGCTCTGTACAATACTCCAAGTGAGGTCTCACCAGTGCTCTGTACAATACACCTAGTGTGGTCTCACCAGTGCTCTGTACAATACACCTAGTGTGGTCTCACCAGTGCTCTGTACAATACTCCAAGTGAGGTCTCACCAGTGCTCTGTACAATACACCTAGTGTGGTCTCACCAGTGCTCTGTACAATACTCCAAGTGAGGTCTCAATACCATAAGAACTTCCCTTTCTACTGCTAATACCTCTCCCTATGCAACCAAGCATTCTGCTAATACCTCTCCCTACACAACCAAGCATTCTGCTAATACCTCTCCCTACACAACCAAGCATTCTGCTAATACCTCTCCCTACACAACCAAGTATTCTGCGAATACCTCTCCCTATGCAACCAAGCATTCTGCCAATACCTCTCCCTACACAACCAAGTATTCTGCGAATACCTCTCCCTACACAACCAAGCATTCTGCTAATACCTCTCCCTATGCAACCAAGCATTCTGCTAGCATTTCCTGCTGCTCTATTGCATTGCCTACCTACCTTTAAGTCCTCTGAAATTATTACTCCTAAATCCCTTTCCTCAGATGTTAAGGTTAGGACTGTAAGAAATATTCTATATTCTGCTTTTGGGTTTTTACGCCCAAGGTGCATAATCTTGCACTTGTCCACATTAAATGTCAGTTGCCACAGCTCTGACCATTTTTCTAGTTTAGCTAAATCATTTGCCATTTGGCTTATCCCTCCATCAACCCTGCTGCAAATCTTTGTATCATCAGCAAAAAGACCTTGCCAACAAGACCTTCAGCAATATCACTAATAAAAATATTAAAGAGAATGGGTCCAAGTACAGATCCCTGAGCTACCCCACAAATAACAAGACCTTGCATCAAATATACTCCACTGACTACAACCCTCTGTTGCCTGTCACTCAGCCATTGTCTAATCTATTCAACAATATTGAAATCCAAACCTAAAGATTGCAGTTTATCCATAAGCCTTCTATGTGCGACAGTGTCAAAAGCCTTACTGAAATCTAGGTAAGCAATGTCTACTGCACCACCCTGATCTATTATTTTAGTCACCCAATCAAAAAAATCAATAAGATTGGTTTGGCATGATCTCCATGAAGTAAACCCATGTTGTCTCTGATCTTGAAATCCATGCAATTTTAGATGTACAACAATCCTATACTTTAACAAGGTTTCCATTACTTTCCCCACTACTGGTGTAAGACTTACTGGTCTATAGTTGCCCGCCTCCTCCCTAATACCTTTCTTGTGAATGGGCCCAACATTTGCTAATTTCCAATCTTCTGGGACTACTCCCAAAACCAATGATTGGTTAAATAAATCTGTTAACGGTTTTGCTAGTTACCAATCAGCATTATGATCACCAATCATAATTACCTTTCTTTCCACGCTACGGAGACTTCTGAGGAGAAATTCTTCAATAGGGCCCGGTCACAGACATGTGAAAGTAGAAACCGAGCAAGGAGAATCCAGCCAAATGCTTTGATTACGAGAAAAAAAACGTGTTTTATGCGTCAGTTCCGTCTCAAGGTTATGACATCATTTTGAGGCATGAGATCATATGCAAGGGACTTATTCTCCATTGGAGTAGCTCATTTGCATATCGTGCCCTCAAGCTGAGGTCATAAGCCGGAGACAGCAGGAATATTTTAAACAAATCCATGCCTTTTGCTTACAGTTCTGCTAACACAATGTATAAATCCTTTCGCACATCACTTTATTGAATTAAAGGACCGCCCCAACGAGCAATTCCCCCGTACCCTCCCACCGTTACGGCAAGGACCGTTTAGGTGGCGGTGTGCCTTTAAAAACATGGCAGCCAAGCAGGACTGTGTGAACAATTTGATAGGCAATAAATTATGAAATTTTGAGGGATTTGCGGAATTAAAGAGGGGGGCATTGATTTGCATGGTCTATAATAAAAAAATAAATAAAAAGTCCAAGGGCTCAGAAGGGTTAATGAAATTCCTGGGAATGTTTGACAAAGGAGAGGCAGGTCTTCCTGTTAGTAAATAAGCCACATGCGAGCTTTCTTGTAGCCTCCGCTGAGTGAAGTCCAGTGACCAGGGACTTCAGGCCACAAGCCGTCCCATCTGCGAGGTGTGGCGTTTGTTTGATTGCTCTCCAGCGGCAGGTCTGGGGAATTAAAGGAGCCTATTGCTTTGTCCTAACCATTTTCTCCCATCTTTTAACCCTAAAACTAACCCTAGCCCTACCTGTAGATTTAATGCTAACTAAAAAAAAGTATTGCAGACTAGTCTAGCAAACCTACCTGAGCGTCAGATGTGATCTTTGTTCACTCATATTAAACACTGCGATCGCATGGTGCCCTGGGACCAAATGCCTCAATATTGAGGCATTACGATCTAGGCTCATTTTCACCGCATGATGGGCCAGGCATGTCAAACCTCACTAACGGGATGTTTATTTTTAATAAAGTATTGACCAGTGGCACATCAGTGTCAGGCGGTGCTAGATTCAACAAGATTAACTTCATTTAAAGAGCCAGTTCCAGCTCCAGTTGGAAGATCATGTAATGCAACCAAAAAAATAACCAGATCTAACTGCTAGAACTGCATTTGCAGTGTATTTGAATTATTGCTGTTTCTATAGTAACAGTCCTGCCGCTCACTTCCTCCCTCCTCATTGGATGTGAATTTAGAAGCCCCGGCGAAATCATTTTCAATGTAAAACTACAGGAGAGCTGGAAATTGCTTGGAACATTTGTTGTTGGAAAGGAGTAAAAATAAGTCCATCTCAACAGACATAAAATAGATGGCACTGTCCCTTTAAACATGAAAACCTACGTCCTAAAGGCACGCGTGTGAACACCCAACGTACAGATTGTTGTCTGCGTGTTTAACTCCTTGGAGGTGACATATAATAGGGTAAAAAGCCAGGGCACAGATCTCTGCCAAGACTGGAATAAGGAGCAATCAATGCCTTTCTACCCCGCGCACGGAGCCAGAAGCCTTCTGTACCCATTACATCACACGGAGGCGGGCTTTTCATCCTCATGGAATATAAAACCAGGAGAGGGGAAGACGGCAGGATGTGCACAGCTTAAAGGAACAGCGAGCGGTCTGCTTTATTAACCGATTCCTGTGTGGCACAGAATCACTAGCCATCCTGGGAACTACAATTCCCAGCATCCCTGGCCTGCTCAGGACTACACATGTGCTGGGGTCTGGGCTGTATAATAAATATAAGGAAGGGGAGACGTACTGATCTTGCCCCCCCCCCCCAAACCATTCCTCATACAACCCAGCGCACGTGGCACGCCTGAGGTTTTAAAAGTGGCAGAACAGGCCTGACAGCCTGAACACGCCATGTGTAGACTCTGCACTTGTTACAGCATGGGTACTGCTACTCTCACAGTTACACAATACTCATTATCTGGAGAGAGTATCTCATGCTACAGGAGCTCACCAGGCCCTGCACAATGTATAGAAGAATATATAGAAGAGCTCAGCTGGCCATGGATAATGCAGAGTTACATCTTTACACACTGTCACTTTATAACAATACATTATACAGGGCCAACTCTGTTCTTCTAGCAGGAGAAACTCACCAGACCCTGCACAATG
Organism: Pelodytes ibericus; assembly: GCA_036172795.1. NCBI lineage: Eukaryota > Metazoa > Chordata > Amphibia > Anura > Pelodytidae > Pelodytes > Pelodytes ibericus. The sequence continues at coordinate 208,999,974 of CM069861.1, forward strand.
TATAGAAGAATATATAGAAGAACTCAGCTGGCCATGGATAATGCAGAGTTACATCTTTACACACTGTCACTTTATAACAACGCATTATACAGGACCAACTCTATTCTTCTAGCAGGAGAAACTCACCAGACCCTGCACAATGTATAGAAGAATATATAGAAGAGTTCAGCTGGCCATGGATAATGCAGAGTTACATCTTTACACATTGTCACTTTATAACAATACATTATACAGGGCCAACTCTGTTCTTCTAGCAGGAGAAACTCACCAGGCCCTGCACAATGTATAGAAGAATATATAGAAGAGCTCAGCTGGCCATGGATAATACAGAGTTACATCTTTACACACTGTCACTGTATAACAATGCATTATACAGGGCCAACTCTGTTCTTCTAGCAGGAGAAACTCACCAGACCCTGCACAATGTATAGAAGAATATATAGAAGAGCTCAGCTGGCCATGGATAATGCAGAGTTACATCTTTACACACTGTCACTTTATAACAATGCATTATACAGGGCCAACTCTGTTCTTCTAGCAGGAGAAACTCACCAGGCCCTGTACAATATATAGAAGAATATATAGAAGAGCTCAGCTGGCCATGGATAATGCAGAGTTACATCTTTACACACTGTCACTTTATAACAATGCATTATACAGGGCCAACTCTGTTCTTCTAGCAGGAGAAACTCACCAGGCCCTGCACAATGTATAGAAGAATATATAGAAGAGCTCAGCTGGCCATGGATAATGCAGAGTTACATCTTTACACACTGTCACTTTATAACAATGCATTATACAGGCCAACTCTGTTCTTCTAGCAGGAGTAACTCACCAGACTCTGCACAATGTATAGAAGAATATATAGAAGAGCTCAGCTGGCCATGGATAATACAGAGTTACATCTTTACACACTGTCACTTTATAACAATGCATTATACAGGGCCAACTCTGTTCTTCTAGCAGGAGAAACTCACCAGGCCCTGCACAATGTATAGAAGAATATATAGAAGAGCTCAGCTGGCCATGGATAATGCAGAGTTACATCTTTACACACTGTCACTTTATACCAATGCATTATACAGGACCAACTCTGTTCTTCTAGCAGGATAAACTCACCAGGCCCTGCACAATGTATAGAAGAATATATAGAAGAGCTCAGCTGGCCATGGATAATGCAGAGTTACATCTTTACACACTGTCACTTTATAACAATGCATTATACAGGACCAACTATGTTCTTCTAGCAGGAGAAACTCACCAGACCTTGCACAATGTATAGAAGAATATATAGAAGAGCTCAGCTAGCCATGGATAATGCAGAGTTACATCTTTACACACTGTCACTTTATTACAATGCATTATACAGGGCCAACTCTGTTCTTCTAGCAGGAGAAACTCACCAAACCCTGCACAATGTATAGAAGAATATATAGAAGAGCTCAGCTGGCCATGGATAATGCAGAGTTACATCTTTACACACTGTCACTTTATAACAATGCATTATACAGGACCAACTCTGTTCTTCTAGCAGGAGAAACTCACCAGACCCTGCACAATGTATAGAAGAATATATATAGAAGAGCTCAGCTGGCCATGGATAATGCAGAGTTACATCTTTACACATTGTCACTTTATAACAATGCATTATACAGGGCCAACTCTGTTCTTCTAGCAGGAGAAACTCACCAGACCTTGCACAATGTATAGAAGAATATATAGAAGAGCTCAGCTGGCCATGGATAATGCAGAGTTACATCTTTACACATTGTCACTTTATAACAATGCATTATACATGGCCAACTCTGTTCTTCTAGCAGGAGACTTGCTAGCAAAAAAAAAAAAAACCCCAACATTATTTGGAAAATATTAATGTGCCCTCTGGAAGACTTTTATGGGTGAGCAAAAAAATGGACATCCCCAGACCTGCACCAGGGCTCCCGCGTTGCAGGGCAAGAAGTTGGGTGGTATGCTTTTGAGCTCCCTGGGGGAGTTCTGTAAAAAGGCCTGGTAAAAATGGATTTATTCCTCCTGATGTGTCATTTGTTCCCTGGCTCCTGAATTGGTCTGTTGTGCTCCTACATATATTATGCTTTTCCTGACCTACACAGAGGTGTAGCAAATGTTAGTGGGGTTTATTATGACATCTGAAGAGGGGGTAAAATTAAATATTTCCTATGTCATGTAGTGGTAACTGGGACCCCCCCGGACTGGTAAGTTTGTTCCCCTTCCTGTTTTGACTGTCTCTGAATATTCCCCCCTCTGTTGGATGGATCACGCAGCACATCCTTGGAAGAAAGCCGGGGACCAGACCCAGGACAGGGAGCAGCCAGTGGAAAGGATGCAGGGAGGATGCAGTGATGAATGAACTCAATATCCAGTGAGTGAAGGAGCAGATCATCTGTCAGCAGAGAGCCTGCATACTGATTATCCCAGGAAACCCATGGAAATACTAATAATTACACTTCGGATATACCCATTACATGCATAGTTACCAACAGTTTCCGAATTTCTCAGGAACAGCCCCAGACAGGTCAATGCTGTATGATTTACTATATTACCAATCACCTTGGGTCAGATGAAGGAAAAGCTGAGCCAGGATACAAAAAAAACATGTCCCCCCCCCCTGATAGAGTCTTGTTTAGAATCTTTGCTCTGTATAGCTCTATCAGGGGGCGGACAAGTTGTTTAGCACCTTTGCTCTGTATAGCTCTATCAGGGGGTGGACATGTTGTTTAGAATCTTTGCTCTGTATAGCTCTATCAGGTGTCGGACATGTTGTTTAGAATCTTTGCTCTCTATAGCTCTATCATGGGGGCGGACAAGTTGTTTAGCACCTTTGCCCTGTATAGCTCTATAAGGGGGCGGACATGTTGTTTAGAATCTTTGCTCTGTATAGCTCTATCAGGGGGCGGACATGTTTTTTTTGTATCCTGGCTCAGCTTTTCCTTCATCTGACCCAAGGTGATTGACATTCTAAAAAACATTTCCTCCTCCTGATAGAGCTATACAGAGCTCAATAAGGTACGTTATATGTATTCTTCCATGAAAGCATTTCTATTTTCAAAAATCTTCAGAGAGCGTCTGTGCGCTGCATACTGGCACACACACACTGGTTTACAGCTCACTGCACAATTGCACAGCTACTCAGGCATTCCTAGCCGAGGGGGCTGGGAGCACTGCAGATGATACTCTCTGACCCAAACAACACTACTAAGAAAGAAAAAAAACGAATCTTGTCATGCCCCATGACTGCTTACGGCTGGCAGAGCACATGATGTCAGAGTAACTGTGCAAACGGAAACATCCACTGGGAGCAATCCCTGGGAGGCATCAGACCGAATCAGGAGCAATTAAACAGACAACTGTCAGCAAAAACGGAAAGATTGCACCAAGTGTATGTACTTTACATAGAAATGCTTTAATGAAAGAATATCAAGTAAAGTATCTCAGCGAGCTCTTTGTGCTCTATACAGCTTCTCCCAGGGGACAGACATGTTTAGAATCTTGGATCAGATGAAGGAATATCTAACCTAAGATTCTAAACAACATGTCCGCCCCCTGCTAGAGCTATACAGAGCAAAGATTCTAAACAACATGTCCGCCCCCTGATAGATCTATACAGAGCAAAGATTCTAAACAACATGTCCGCCTCCTGATAGAACTATACAGAGCAAAGATTCTAAACAACATGTCCGCCCCCTGCTAGAGCTATACAGAGCAAAGATTCTAAACAACATGTCCGCCTCCTGATAGAACTATACAGAGCAAAGATTCTAAACAACATGTCCGCCCCCTGCTAGAGCTATACAGAGCAAAGATTCTAAACAACATGTCCGCCCCCTGACAGAGCTATACAGAGCAAAGATTCTAAACAACATGTCCGCCCCCTGCTAGAGCTATACAGAGCAAAGATTCTAAACAACATGTCCTCCCCCTGCTAGAGCTATACAGAGCAAAGATTCTAAACAACATGTCCGCCCCTGCTAGAGCTATACAGAGCAAAGATTCTAAACAACATGTCCGCCCCCTGCTAGAGCTATACAGAGCAAAGATTCTAAACAACATGTCCGCCCCCGCTAGAGCTATACAGAGCAAAGATTCTAAACATGTCCGCCCCCTGCTAGAGCTATACAGAGCAAAGATTCTAAACAACATGTCCGCCCCCTGATAGAGCTATACAGAGCAAAGATTCTAAACAACATGTCCGCCCCATGCTAGAGCTATACAGAGCAAAGATTCTAAACAACATGTCCGCCCCCTGCTAGAGCTATACAGAGCAAAGATTCTAAACAACATGTCCGCCCCCTGCTAGAGCTATACAGAGCAAAGAGGGCACAATAAGACACTTTATTTGTATTCATTCATTAAAGCAATTCTATTTAAAATGGCAAAAACTTTCAAGTTACCATAACATAATGTTTTTGCTACAGTTGCCCTTTAAACAAAAATATGAGTTATGTCCAACTTTGTAACTACGATTGTGGGTTTGGAAAACAGAGTCCATTGGGGAAGAGATGGAGAAAACCTGTATCACCAAGCATAACCCATTAGTCTAAGGTATTACTCTGCAATTGCATAATGTCACAGTTGGATTCCATAAAGGCTATCCATACAAAGCAATTCATGTAAGTGAGGTACATTTCAGGCAATAAAATAGGTTTGATCCCTTCGGTAGTATTAAACCTGTACACTGCACAGGTAGTTTTTTTGTGCATAGACACACAGGCAGTAAATATTCAGGTTACTGCTTTAGCCCTTTTCCTTGCAAGAGGACACCGTTTGTCTTCGAGGCATACGTAGTCGAAATGCAAAGACGTGAGCTCCCGACAGATGTATAGCCTGGCGCTAATCTTCCACGGTCCAACAAAACAGATAAAACTATAAACAGAGTCGACACTGTACCATGTAGGTAATGCCAAGGCATATACTTTTCCACTGTTCCCAATTTCATTCCAAGACAACTTCACAATAATAAACATTGACAAGAAGACAAAATTTGAGAAATGTAAAAAAAAAAAAAAAAAAAAACACACAACAACTAAAAAAAACAAAAAACACACACATCCCAATTCACTGGCTCCATAACTAGCTTCCCCAGGAAAAAAAACAGGGGAAATGGGCATCGGAGAGAGGCAGCTGCCACTTTAATGTAGGTCACTAGTTTGTCAGTCTGTAGCCATCAGGCAGAGTAACACAATTTCTATGCTCCGTCTACTTTTATTACAATTAGCCATTTTGCATGTGGTTTAAATACAGGATGAGGATTGGCCATGTGCGACTTTTAAACTATAATAAAGGTCAGCTTTGACCCTGCGAGGGGTAATACGATGTATACAGACATTGGTTCATCGCTTGTGGCTGGATTTGCAAATTATGGGTTTTTCGATGGGAAGTGTGTCATTTGCAAACCAAGTTACAAGGAGGTGCTGTAAAACAGGAACATAGTTGCCAACAGTCACGCATTTTCCAGGACAGTCCCATTTTTGGGGGTCGCTATAAGATAAAAAGAAATAATCAGACGTCTATAAAACACAGCCTTTCGAGCCTCGTGTCAGCGTTTCCAAATATATTTAGACTGAGGCAGCAGGGCCCCTGGCGTTTCTCAGGATGGCTAAAATGAGCCGACGGACAAAGGATAACCCCTGAGCGCCGAAACGCAAATTTGAACTGCCAATTTTTATCGACCTCGCTGGATTGTCATTGGCGCTCAAGGGGTTAACAATAACTTGCGCGGTGAAGATGGTAAGCAGTGGGCGGGGCTAACATCCGACATGCCGAACCAAAATGGCTGCCACAGTAACTTTAATGGCATGATGAGAAGTGAAACACTTTACAAGCCGCTGAGTATAGAAGCAGTGATCACATTGTATCTATTTCCCAATATAAGTCAGCTAAAAGGCTGCATCTGTCGACTGGTGACTCAGGCAATTGCATCATGAACTGGGCTTGCAAGAGCCAGACAGCAAACAAATTCCCATCCCCCGATCCTCAAACACGACACTTTGCAAGAAAGAAAGCAGGGAAGCCAAGCCCGACACTAATTAATAGTGATTACAGGTGTGTGGGGCGTTCTTACAGCACAGGGGATTAAACAGCTGTCTGCGGGACCTGCAAGTCTGGACCAAACCAACAGGGTGCAGTGTAGAGCAGGGTAGTATTGCTGGGAGCATTGCATGTGTTTAAAGGACAACTGTAGCAAAAAGTGAAGTTTTGTTTAATTGAAAGATGGCATCAAGTGTGGGCATTTTATATAGAAACTAGACATTAAGCCCGTTAAATGAACGGGCGATAGAACATATGTGGATGTGGGGGGGTGGGGGGGGGAGACATAAGGGGGCAACATAGGGGCAAGCACCCTGGTGAGGGGGGGAGCCTTGAGGGCTGCCTCAGCTTGATGGGAGTTGTGATCCTCCTGCCCAATTCGCAATGAGTAAATTCTCCTGCGCAGGAGTATTTGCTCGAGAAATCTGTCAGAACAGGTTTTCTGCCCCGAAGTCTCGTGCTCCAAGTCCCAACGGCTGTCCGTGGGGACTTGGACAATCCCACGGACACAGGGACTGGACGCAGAGACACTTGTACTTTATTATAGAGGATGATTTAATGAAAGAATACAAATAAAGCACCTTACTGAGCCATCTTTGCTCCATTTAGCCCTACCAGGAGGCAGCCATTTTGTTTAGAATCTTTGGTCAGATCTTTGTTCATCTGAACCAAGGTGAGTGAAGATCTGACCCACGATTCTAACCAACATGTCCGTCCCCTGAGAGAACTATATGGAGTAAAGATTCTAACCAACATGTCTGCCCCCTGAGAGAACTATATGGAGTAAAGAAAGCTCAAAAAGGATCTTTATTTGTATTCTTTTATTAAAGAGTTTGTTTTATAAATCAGCTGCACTTGATCTTTCAAATAAACAAAAGTTCATGTTTTGTTGCAATTGTCCTTAAAATCCAGTTTGCGAAGGAAAAAGACCTGAAAAAAAAATGTTTAAAAAATATCATAGATTGACAAATCCAAGGAGCCAAGGCTAGAATTCTTACTGCTGGCTTCTAAAACATTTTTTATAGCTTTCCATAAAACTCTAGGTCCTAAATATAGCTAGGCTGGCTCCTGATAAGGTCTGTTTGACTGTTGAAGGCTACAAACAGTTATCAGGATTTTTAATTGTTTGGAATAGCTTACAAAAAAGTATGCCCTGACTCCAACAATAATACAGTGACATTACATGGGGGGGAAAGTTAGATTGATTTTTTTTTTTTTTTTAGGTATTCGAGGATGTAATCCTATGATGGCTAGTCTTGGCACTGCAGATATATGTAAACTACGCTGTGCTTATCAGTCAGCCTCAAACGCCAGCAATGCCAAGGTTAGCCATCACTACTCTAGTTAAACCCACCAACTGGGCCCTGTCCGTTTCTGATTTGTTATGTAACTGCTGGTTTCTAAATATTGGGTTTGTCAGATCTATGATGTACAGTAAGTGTGTGGGACACACAGTCCTTTTCAGAGAGTCCTGGGTTTGCTAACACACCTTAGTGATGCTCCTCACTGTGATACACACCACACCCTCCCTGCTGGGACTGGATGCTATGAGTCTACAGGTCTGTCAGGCAGAGGGACTGAGTCAGTACTCCAGCCTCTCGCATCCTCTCCAACAATAAGAAACTGTGCTGGACCCCTGTGATCCCCCGCTGGTAAACTATCCTACATCAACACAGCTAAAGGGAAGTTACAGAGGGTTATTAACAGGCCAATGTCAGGAATCTGACTTTTCTTCTAGAGGAAGGAGAGACCAAACATCAGTACTTATTGGAATGCTATAACACAGACAAAGCAGCACATCAATGGTTTGACAAAAACAATATTTAGGGGGACATTTCCATATCATATGAAGACAACTACCCCTCACTACACCACATCAAGGATTGTAAGCATGCATGGGATAGGTATGAGGCTATCCTAGATATAAGATAAGGCCAGGGACTAATGAAAGTATTACTGTACTGAGAGGGTAGTGGATGTATGGAATAGTCTTCCAGTAGAAGTGGTAGAGGTTAATACAGTGAAGGAGTTTAAGCATGCGTGGGATAGGTATAAGGCTATCCTAGATATAAGATAAGGCCAGGGACTAATGAAAGTATTACTTTACTGAGAGGGTAGTGGATGTATGGAATAGCCTTCTAGTAGAAGTGGTAGAGGTTAATACAGTGAAGGAGTTTAAGCATGCGTGGGATAGGTATAAGGCTATCCTAGATATAAGATAAGGCCAGGGACTAATAAAAGTATTACATTACTGAGAGGGTAGTGGATGTACGGAATAGTCTTCCAGTAGAAGTGGTAGAGGTTAATACAGTGAAGGAGTTTTAAGCATGCATGGGATAGGTATAAGGCTATCCTAGATATAAGATAAGGCCAGGGACTAATGAAAGTATTACATTACTGAGAGGGTAGTGGATGTATGGAATAGTCTTCCAGTAGAAGTGGTAGAGGTTAATACAGTGAAGGAGTTTAAGCATGCATGGGATAGGTATAAGGCTATCCTAGATATAAGATAAGGCCAGGGACTAATGAAAGTATTACTTTACTGAGAGGGTAGTGGATGTATGGAATAGTCTTCCAGTAGAAGTGGTAGAGGTTAATACAGTGAAGGAGTTTAAGCATGCATGGGATAGGTATAAGGCTATCCTAGATATAAGATAAGGCCAGGGACTAATGAAAGTATTACTTTACTGAGAGGGTAGTGGATGTATGGAATAGTCTTCCAGTAGAAGTGGTAGAGGTTAATACAGTGAAGGAGTTTAAGCATGCATGGGATAGGTATAAGGCTATCCTAGATATAAGATAAGGCCAGGGACTAATGCAGCACATCAATGGTTTGACAAAAACAATATTTAGGGGGACATTTCCATATCATATGAAGACAACTACCCCTCACTACACCACATCAAGGATTGTAAGCATGCATGGGATAGGTATGAGGCTATCCTAGATATAAGATAAGGCCAGGGACTAATGAAAGTATTACTTTACTGAGAGGGTAGTGGATGCATGGAATAGTCTTCCAGTAGAAGTGGTAGAGGTTAATACAGTGAAGGAGTTTAACCATGCATGGGATAGGTATAAGGCTATCCTAGATATAAGATAAGGCCAGGGACTAATGAAAGTATTACTTTACTGAGAGGGTAGTGGATGTATGGGATAGTCTTCCAGTAGAAGTGGTAGAGTTTATTACAGTGAAGGAGTTTAAGCATGCATGGGATAGGTATGAGGCTATCCTAGATATAAGATAAGGCCAGGGACTAATGAAAGTATTACTTTACTGAGAGGGTAGTGGATGCATGGAATAGTCTGCCAGTAGAAGTGGTAGAGGTTAATATAGTGAAGGAGTTTAAGCATGCATGGGATAGGTATAAGGCTATCCTAGATATAAGATAAGGCCAGGGACTAATGAAAGTATTACTTTACTGAGAGGGTAGTGGATGTATGGAATAGTCTTCCAGTAGAAGTGGTAGAGGTGAATACAGTGAAGGAGTTTAAGCATGCGTGGGATAGGTAAAAGGTTATCCTAGATATAAGATAGGGAACTGGGGACTAATTAAAGTATTTAGAAAATTGGGCAGACTGGATGGACCAAATGGTTCTTATCTGCCGGTGACACATTCTAGGTTTCTATGTTTCACATCTCGGACATAGATCCCATTTTTTAGAGCAAACCCTTTGAATTAGTAGATTGCAAAATAGAATCTAAATCAGAAACTGCTGGGGAGGGTACCTTAACAATACGCCTTAACTGATAATGATTAATAGTCTGACGGTGCCTGGCTGTATGAGCTGAACCTCCTCCTGATTGGCTGCTTAATCCGTATCTCTAAATCCTTCTACACTAACTGATTTTATATCGAGATTAAGATAGGAAAGGGGAATGGAATAATAAGCTGAATAGTTTTTTTTTTTTTTTTTTTTTTTTACTATTGGGGTCATGTATGAAAACTGCCGCACTGTAAAGTGTTAGGAGAGGTAAAAAAAAAAATAAAAATAATAAAATGTGCAATCTTAGTTTGTTATATAGAACAGCAATTGAGCCTTTTTATAAATGCCAACACTTTTCAGTGTCGGCAGAGGCTCCCCAACTCTAATCAGGCACTGTGCACCGCCTGATTTTTTTTATACATTTGCTGCGATGGCACAACCAAAACGTATGTAACTGGCGGAAGCAGTGCAGACTCCCAGAATTTGGGCTAAACCAATAACCTAGGTATTTACTGCACGCAGCCGCTTCACCGCCGACTCTACAGCACAAGACAGATCGTCGCTGGAGATTTCATCGCTAAAGGTAAGTATTTTACCGATTTTAGTTTGTTTAGAATTAGGGTTTAGGGGGTTAGAATTAGGTTTAGTGTTTAGTGTAAGGGGTTAATTTTACTATTAGGGGTCGGGGTTAGTATTAGGGTTTAGGGGGTTAATTTTACTATTAGGGGTCGGGGTTAGTATTAGGGTTTAGTGGGTTAATTTTACTATTAGGGGTCGGGGTTAGTATTAGGGTTTAGGGGGTTAATTTTACTATTAGGGGTCGGGGTTAGTATTAGGGTTTAGTGGGTTAATTTTACTATTAGGGGTCGGGGTTAGTATTAGGGTTTAGGGGGTTAATTTTAGTATTAGGGGTCGGGGTTAGTATTAGGGTTAGTGTGGCGAAACCGGCCTCCCCACGTGTCCTTGGAGGGGGCTGCTTACTCGCCTCTTGCCTTTGGACTATGGACCAGACTTTATGAGAATGTGTTAACCCAGATAGCTATGCCATGGAGCCCATTTGTGTAGTTAAAGACTTCGGCTCCATAGCAATTGAACTGTGTGAATAGGATCTGAGCGCTCTTCAGTAGTTTTGTGCGCTCAGATCCCAGCTATCTGGGGATATGTGAAATGTCTGTGTGTTATGTGAAAAGGTTACTTTATGTATTTTAAAGTGTTTTGTGTCTTTTTGCAACCATGTGCTTAATGGAGTCTTGGGTCTGTCCTGGGAGATAATTGAATTATTCTCCAGGATAGAAGACTCTGAAACTGGTTTGGGCCAGAAAGCCATGCTTCATTTAGTCACAAAGGACTTTCCCTTAACTTTTGAACCCCTGGTCTGATTCGTGCCATTTTTTAATATGTTGTTGCCCTGAATGGATTGATTGTGAAAATGTATGCTTTATGTTTGTGACATGTATATTTTAGAAGTTATAAATATTGTGTAAAAACTGTATTCCTCTGCCGGTGATAATGAGATTACCCATTGTGTTCAGTAATCATATCACATGCAGAGAGGAGGATTCTGTGTGGGAGTGTCTGTGTGTATTGTATGGATTGATTGGTTGTTTTGTAATGCCCTGTGGGCTGTACTATGTTTGTGGATTGGGAATAAAAGAGACTGTATGTGACAGTACAGAGAGTTCCTGTTTTAACCCTCAAAGTGAAGTGTCGTCTCATTATTGGGGGAAGGATTTATTGTATGCTGTTCCAGTTTGACTGCTAGGAGAGTAAACCTATTCGTATGGTTCCTATTCAACTGTCTACAGCATTCATATGCTTGGGAGAATTTATTTGTTTCTCCGGGTCAGTGATTGTGGTGTCTGCCAGAGTGCTTGGAGTCCTCAGGAAGCGCTAGGAGCATCCTTCAACGGAGGTACCCAGTCGGGGTGCCAGGCGATCCGTTACAGTTAGTATTAGGGTTTAGGGGGTTAACTTTAGTATTAGGGGTCGGGGGTTAGTATTAGGGTTAGTATTGGGGTTTAGGGGGTTAACTTTAGTATTAGGGGTTAGTATTAGGGTTTAGGGGGTTAATTTTAGTATTAGGGGTCGGGGTTAGTATTAGGGTTTAGGGGGTTAATTTTAGTATTAGGGGTCGGGGTTAGTATTAGGGTTAGTATTGGGGTTTAGGGGGTTAACTTTAGTATTAGGGGTCGGGGGTTAGTATTAGGGGTCGGGGGTTAGTATTGGGGTTAATTTTAGTGTTAGTATTGGGGTTTAGTGTTACTATTGGGGGGGCGATCATTTATTAGCGGGGGTTATTTTCGTTTTACTTTTACATTTGTAAGAGCTGACAGTTCAGCGCTGAACTGTCAGCTCTTACATAGCTGTAGCCGCGGTGAAACGGCCGCGTTATACTTCATTGCTGACAGTTCAGCGTTCTAACTGCCGCGCTGAACTGTCAGCGAAGAAAATGCGGCGAAGAAGTGTCCTAGACCCTGCAAAAACACCTGTACAGCGTACAGGTTAAACACTGCTGAACGGATCAAACCTATTTTCTTGCCTGGCATGTTGATTCAGGAATAAGTCCTTAACAGGGAAAGTTTGCTGGATTGTGACAACAAATAATAGCCATTTGGCTCATGTCGTATACCTGTAAGCCCAGATTGATTTGGTTTTCAGGATAGAAATCTTGGGGCTGATGCAGGCCAATACTTAGTGTTGACAACTAAGACTAATTATAGTGTTACCCAAATCTCCTGCCATAAATACACATTGTGTGTGGTTTGTGTCAAGGTTCAGACCTGCTGCTTCCCAAATGATAGAATTATGGCACTGATCACAGCTTTCCTAGCCATAAAAAACAGGCATTGGAAATGATGCCTCAGTTTCAGCATTAAGCAGTAAAAAAGAATAAAACAAGGTTTTAAAAGTAAACTATGCTGCTTTGCCAACACATGTGATTATCTGCTCTTAGTGCCGGGCTTGACAAATCCCACCAGGTCACCAGAAATCTCTGCTACTGGCTCCTTATCAGTTTGGATTGTTTTACATTGATCTTTACTAATACAGCGTTTTCTTGGCTCCTAAAAATAACCAGACTGGCTCCTGAATTGGTCCGTTTGGCTCGTCAAGTCTACAGAACGGTGTCAAGCTGTAGCGTAGCACCGTCCTTAAAACCAACGGTGCAGACGTTTCCCCTTGTTCAGCTGATGGGTTGAGGGCACTGTGGATACCAATTCAATTTGAAAGAATTCGAGTTTTTAAGGAGCCAGCCGTAGGGATTTTAGGAGCCAGGGATTTGTCAAACCCACTAGTGCCAACAGCAGTTGCACGTATGAAGCATTACATAACACATTAAGTTCCAGGACCATCCAAATGACAAAAATGGAGGACAGTCGACCCAATTATAGTCAGCAGGCGTAGGCTCATGGTGGACATTCCTCTATGGAACCTCTCCATGTATGGAACCTGTTCCCGTCCCTGATAATCAGTGCCAACTCTTTTTGAGGGAGGCTCTGCTGTGTCAAGGTCAAGCTCTGGAGAGAGCCTTGGGAGCTGGGGGCAAACTGACTAACTGCACCAAGATCCTCTCCCCTAGTGGTCACTTTGATGAGAGCAGGTCAGGGCATGCAGAAAGGCAGACGAGTGGAAGGTATTCACTTACCGGGCGTCTCCCTTGCTCAGGTTGGTGTTTGCGGGGTACAGGACCACCTGATTGTTTTCTACATCCACTACGCATTTCGTATGAAGGTCGAGCTCTGAGGGAGGAGCAGAAAAACAAGACATGTCATGGGAGCTGGGCAAATATCCCCATTACGGAATAAAGAGACTGCAAAAAGGTTCAATATAGTATAGGGGGTTAAGTATAAAGTACCGCAAGTTCTAAAAAAGTTTAAAAAAAAAAAACCACAATTTGCAAACCGCCGAGATCGACATTTGCCCCCTGGTAGAGCTATCCAGAGCAAACAGGGTTCAGACCCAAGATTCTAAACATGTCCGCCCCCTGGTAGAGCCTATCCAGAGCAAACAGGGTTCAGACCCAAGATTCTAAACATGTCCGCCTCCTGGTAGAACTATCCAGAGCAAACAGGGTTCAGACCCAAGATTCTAAACATGTCCGCCCCCTGGTAGAGCCTATCCAGAGCAAACAGGTTTCAGACCCAAGATTCTAAACATGTCTGCCCCCCAGTAGAGATATCCAGAGCAAACAGGGTTCAGACCCAAGTTTCTTAACATGTCCGCCCCCTGGTAGAGCCTATCCAGAGCAAACAGGGTTCAGACCCAAGATTCTAAACATGTCCGCCTCCTGGTAGAACTATCCAGAGCAAACAGGGTTCAGACCCAAGATTCTAAACATGTCTGCCCCCCAGTAGCGCTATCCAGAGCAAACAGGGTTCAGACCCAAGATTCTAAACATGTCTGCTTCCCAGTAGAGCTATCCAGAGCAAACAGGGTTCAGACCCAAGATTCTAAACATGTCCACTCCCTGGTAGAGCTATCCAGAGCAAACAGGGTTCAGACCCAAGATTCTAAACATGTCCGCCCCCTGGTAGAGCTATCCAGAGCAAACTGGGTTCAGACCCAAGATTCTAAACATGTCCACTCCCTGGTAGAGCTATCCAGAGCAAACATGGTTCAGTAATGCCCGTACTTGAAGTCATCTTTCCTACTAATGAAAGTTCATACATTGCCAACTGTTGTTCTTTAAACTTCATATCATCTATTTTCATATGTCCTGGTTTAGTTCTTCCCTTTACAGGACAACTGAAGGCAAAAAATTAATGTAAAGACTTGCTTTAATGAAAGAATACAAATAAAGCACCTTATTGAGCAGCCCTTGCTTCATTTAGCTCTATCAGGGGGCAGACATGTTGTGTACAATATTGGGTCAGATCTGCATTGAAGGGACACTAAATGTTATTTTATGTGCTTCTATTTATGTCTGTTGTCCCTAGTATGAGGACGAACTGGCGTGTAGTCTATCCCCTGACCGACAGCTGACATGCTTCCATAGGATGCTGATCCCATGCAAAAACGGGAGTCTCTCTTTGTGCTAGGAGCAAGAGACCCTCGCATTCGGCAGTGAGAGCAGGGCGAGCCCCCCGCTCTGATTGGCTGTGCGCGTGCTGACGTTTGTCAGTGCGCGACAACCAGGAACTGCTGTGTCTCGCGTGTTAGACCAAGCATATAGTAACCCCGCGTGGATCTTGAAGGAAGCAAGGGTTAAACAAGTTGGAATGTACCTTTAACCTTCATGCAGATGAATGAAGATCTGCCCTAAGATTCTAAACAACATGTCTGCCCCCTGTTAGAGGGATATGAAGCAAAGAGGGCTCAATGAAGTACAGTATTTGTATCATTTCACTAAAGCATTGCTATGTAAATTGTTTAATTAGCAGTAAATTAAAGAAAAATGAACAGGTCTGTCTTATTTCTTTCCTCAACACTTCCTACCATTTGGCATATACAATGTAAGAATTATCGCTGTTGCTGTAGTAACAGTTCCCGCCTCTCTCTCCAAGCCCCGCCTAGTTGGATGTCAGGGAATTTAGAAGGCCCGGTGAAATGATTTTCAACGTAAAAATACAGGAGAACTGGAAATTGTCTTAAAAAACAAAACTAAGTCCATTCCACATATATTAAACCCATGTACAACTAACAGAAAAGGTGGAACTGCCTCCTTTAATGTCTGGTTCTTATAACAGTAATTCAGATTCAGGCAGTACTGCCCCCTTTAGCGTCTGTTGTATCTGGTGTATGATTCAGTATGATACATTCAGTATCGTTCTCCATGACATTTTTGGGTCATTCTGATATCGCCTGCTGCAGCAGCGGCCAAGACTCCAGATTTTGACCTGAGGCCTATCTCCTGGCTCTGATGTAGCATGTCTTATCTACCCAGTCCCCCCCCCCCCCCCCCCCCCCAGAGGGAGCACACTCGTTATCTGTAACGAGAGATAGCGGCATACAGTTACTGCCACTGTAAGGAGTTCCAGGTTTGGAAAGGAAACAAGGATGCCTAATTGGATGAATTAACCCTTAGATAGCAACACTAATAGAAGCAAAAGATTAAAGAAAAACAACATATATGGAGTAAACCAGAAATGTACTAAAGGGTAAAGACATAAAAATGTAGTGTCTCTTTAAATATAAATTATTGACGCACTGAATAGGTTAAACGTAAATAATTGCATTTTTTTTGCAAGCACCAAGAGCATAAAAAGTTGAGTAGGTATATGTGACCACCTGCGGAAACCTCGATAGTACACGGCAGTTTATCCTCTGACCGACAGCTGCCATGTTTCCATAGAAAGCAGGCAGACGTCTGGTCGGCGACTCGCTCTCTCTGCTAGCTCAGAGAGAGCCCCTCGTTTTTGCACGGAAAAAATCCCATGCAAAAAAGGAGGGTCTCTCTCTGCGCTAGCAGCAAGAGACCCTCGCATTCGGCTGTCAGAGCGGGACGAGCCGCTGCTCTGATTGGCTGTGCGCATGCCGACAATCCGGGAACTGACATCCAGGAACTGCTGTGTCTCATGTGAGACACAGCACATAGTAAACCCGCGTGGATCTATTAAGATACACGTCTGGTTTACTCGCAAAGACCGGGACAGGTTTTGTTTAACTCTTGCTTCCTTGTCAACCTGGTATTAGCAGCATTGCATACAGTGAGAGAAACAAGTAAACGTGTCTCCCGCTAATGACATCACTTTGTGGCCTCATTTGCAAATAGTACATTTGCCATATACACGATGCCATTTGCATCAAGCCACAGATGATGCACTGCGTCCCTAGGCGTCTCCTGTTTGTGACATCATCCGTGGCTTGATATGCAAATGAAATACTTTAAATGGGAAGCGTGAAATTTGCATATGGGGCCACAAGGTGATTAACAGTATTTAAAACAAACACATTTGTATCTTAATTCATGGATTTGCTTACGATATATAGGAGAAGATTCATTTTTTTTTATTCTCTATAGTCACAGTATGAACAATGTTTAGATGTCCCTTTAAGTATCCTTCGATGAAATGGTTATAACCCCGCCAAACGCCATGGCATCGCAAATTCATCAAAATAAACAGTCAAAGGCTGTAACAGGGATAATATGAACTACTCTGTAATCTTACCCACAAAGCATCCAAGTGTTTTAATTTGTGACTTTTTCTTTTTTTTTTTTTTAAGAAGACATCTCAATAAAATTGCACTGCGGTCATCCTACCAGCACGGCAGACATTGAACCAGTTTTCTCGCACAAAATAACATGTCCCCGATAAATACTCGGTTGCTGTAATATACACTACGCGTCCTGGTACGGCCTCTCAGCTGCATTATTTACTGGATGTGTCTGAAAACTAATAGGATCAGAGATCGGGCCTGCAAAACGAAAGCCCTCGGAGGTAATACAAATGTACAGAACAGACACCGGCCTCGCTTACTTACCAACTTTCTGTTTTTGAGGTCCTGGGATTGAAAGGGGCGGAGTTACGCAACGCGGCATGACCTCACAGAATTCATGGCTACTGGAGTACACATTTTAAAGCGCAATGCTGCCTGTGCACAGTATTAATGCTGGGACAGGACCAAATTTGATAGGACTGGAACGGGGAAAAAAAGAAATGAGACTGTCCCAGCAAATTTGGGATTGTTGGCAACTATGGCCTCGTAATAAACTCACAAATGCAATTTTAACTGCTGTGGTTGGGAAACTGCGGCCATGCAGGTGCTACTAGGTCTTGGTTGTGGCTAATGGGGGTAGCAGTCAAGCAGTTAGAGGAAGGCTGAATGTAGAGAATCTTACAATCTCAGTGTGGAGTCTGCACCAGACTAGTCTAAATTGTATAGAGTGTGTACCCTCCGCCTTCAGCAGGGAGATGTTCAGAATAGCAAACATTTGTCCTACAGTGAAGACAATAAAAGAAAAAATACTATGTAATAAAAACAAGTGTCTTGTAAACATTGTGACTTGCTCAATATAAATTCTCTACTAGAACAAATTTCGGTTCACTGGCTACTGGGTGCCGGGTCAAACCTGCCGAGTCCCTTCGGCTAGAAGAGTTCAGCCGGCCATGAATAATGCAGTTTTTTTTTTTTGTTTTTTTTTAACAACACACACGACGCAAGCACCAAAACGTCACCATTTGTTCACAATGGTAGCCAGGAACACTATGGCAGAGACCCAATCGGGATCTTATTTGACCCTGTGGGTCCATGGTAAAAAGATTGCGATACGGGGAGCCGCCATACTGGGAGCCGCCATACAGGGAGCCGCGATGAGCCGTTAAACTACGGACGTAGGAGATAAACACAGCACATAATATGAAATTCGTGTCACACGCCAAAACCACAAGCTCAATGGAGATTTCCATTCAAAACCAAAAATATATAAAACAGATAACGGTAGCATGAGCGGTAGCACTGACACCCCCCCCCCCCTCCCCACACTCCACCCCCAATATCCCGCCCCCTCCCCAGACTCCAGTCCCCCGTGCCCCAATTCGCAAATTTGTCGGGCCAGTGGAGTGTTTTTTTTGTTGATCCTGTGCTGTCAAATTTTTTTTTTTTTTTTTTTTTTTTTACAGGACTGGCACACACATTTTGGGATGAGAGCTACCTTCAAACAGCATGGCAAGAGTAAAAGGAAGGTCTCAAGGCTTCTGTGTCCCCTCCACATGCTCGCAGATAAGTCTGCAATACAGCGCAAGATAATAAAACATATTTACACCAGGTGCAGTATGAATTAATCTAAGAAATACATGGATTTCTCCAAATATCCTCTCCAATTTCTCGATTTGGCTACACCAGCAAGGATGGCTTGCATATATTAAACACTTATACAACATACAGAAAATAAGCCAGGTGGAACTGTCCCTTTAAACAATAAATGGCTGCTAAAGAGTCAATGAGTGAAAGGGATTCATGAGCAAACGAAGCAGGCATCAGAGGGGACATTTACATGTACAGACCGTCACATCTGGTGTTGGGTTACAGGATGTCAGGAGGACCAAAGGTTTTAAATATACAAAATCTCAGCTGTGCAGACAACAATACAGAGTAAACACACAAGCACACGAGACACATTCCTGCCAATACTTATTCACTGGCTAGTAGAGCCTCATCTCCCGACGCTGGAAGACATCAGGCTGTATAAAAACGGCGCAATCGCCGTTATCCATAACATAATTACGGACGCTTGTCTGGGCGGGAAGATTTAAACCCCAATATAAATCCCATGGCTACCAATACACGGATATGGAAAAGTCCAAACAAACAGAGCCTCACGCGGCAAAATCAATAAATAAAAGACGCGCGGCCCCTTAATTCAGTAAAACTCAATAAATACAAGACGCGCGGCCCCTTAATTCAGTAAAACACAATAAATACAAGACGCGCGGCCCCTTAATTCAGTAAAACTCAATAAATACAAAACAAGATTCACGGGCCCCTTAATTCAGTAAAAATCAATAACCATCCTGGGGTACAGAAATAAACCCGGAAAACGATAACGAAGTGCAAATCAGTATATTATTCTTAGATGTTTTCATTGTTCATTATCGGATTTAATACACTCAACGTTAGTTAAAATGATAAATCAGTCCGGATTTGGTATATATTATACGTGTGATAATCGAAACTGATGTAAATGAACAGTTCAGAAATGACATATTATTACACCCATGTAACATTTTAAACGTGTGTAATATTTGTTCATGTCTTGCGGGTCTCAGACATCTGAAGTCTAACGGACGCGGCTCTCACGTTTGATTCAAACCGAAGCATAAGATGGGGTGGGGGTGGGTTAAAATGTGTCCGTGCCGTCTCGTAATTATGACATCAGCTGGTGTCACTGTATGCAAATTAAACGACTACGGCGATGAATAATGTGTAACATCTTATCATTTTTAAGCCCTACATCTCCACTGTAAATAGTGTTTTAGGTCCTTTAAAAAGTCTATAATGTATTTACTGTTTAATGTTAGCGGAAAATACTCTTACTTCACACAAAGATGTAGAAACGTTATAGGGGGGGGGGGGGGGGGGGGGGGTCTGACCTCCAGAGTGCATTAAACAGCCAGAAGTCACTCAGGGAAACTATAAATACAGGAGGGAGTAAATCATTCACCTTATCAGATCATCCAAACTCTATTTAAAGGCCTGCTGGGAGGAAATCTGAAGACGGAACCGTTCGGGATCAGTGATCAAGAGATCATTTTGCACTATTTGAGAATATGGGATGTTCCTGCTTGTCCACAGGTGTGCAAGGATTATATAGAAAGCCTTGGGTGCCCATGTATCTATGGGAACCAGGGATGTTTGGGACATTTCCTATTGAATTAGGAGAAAAGACACCAGACGGCCTCTCTCTACCAAATGCTGAGAGCTGGAGGATTAGTAGATGCTGCAAAGCTGATCTCTGTGAGTAACTACAAATAAAGATATTGACATTTTAATAGATGCACAATATTCTTATAATTATTTAACTATAGTATGCATGAAAAAAAGGTTTGTCCCATTATTAATGATCACACACTATCAGGCTAGGAATCTTTCATTTCCTCTCTTGTCTCCTATTTATGACATCACCAGGTGCACCGCATGGTAAAAGAGACTACTTAGTTTGCATATGATGCCACAAAGTGATGTCATAAGCGGGAGCAGTGCAGAAACATAAAAAAAATTTCAAAAAAAATTACAAATAAAAGATTCTTCCTTCAGTCTGTTCATTTGACTCAGTGATCGGACCATACCTCGTTTGGCCAGGACAGAGTTAATGTCCTGTACGTGTGCATTAGACTACTATGAGTAAACGCCATGGGACACATTGTCAAACTTGTTAGTCATTCCATACAAACCCATGCAGGAAACTGTGCCCTGGACCTCTGCCAAGCAGATACCCAGTGCAGCATGCGTTCCAACACCGAGTGCCCTGGGAAACACAGACTGGCCAGGGACTGGAAGGACAGACGGACACAGAGGAGTGTGTTCAAGAACAGATTCCAAACTGGACATTATGGCTGCGAGCAATGAATGTATAGCACAATATGTCACAGTGCTGAGGCATCCAGCCACACATTTATCAAGACGAGGGGAAAAAGCTGAAAGCAAAAAGAATATGCAGGAGAAAATCTGCACCTTACTGACCATAATACTGACCAATAATATCTGATCCTAACCACAAGGATTTTAGTGTATGTAATGTGTTCTAACCAGCCAGCCCTCCGCATTCTAACCAGCCAGCCCTGCGCATTCTAACCAGCCAGCCCTGCGCATTCTAATCAGCCAGCCCTGCGCATTCTAATCAGCCAGCCCTGCGCATTCTAACCAACCAGCCCTGCGCATTCTAACCAACCAGCCCTGCGCATTCTATCCAGTGCATTCTAACCAGCCAGCCCTGTGCATTCTATCCAGTGCATTCTAACCAACCAGGCCTGCGCATTCTAGCGAGTCCATTCTATTCTATCCCACCAGCCCTGCGCATGCTAACGAATACATTCTATCCAACCAGCCCTGCGCATTCTAACCAGTGAGTTCTCTCCAACCAGCCCTGCGCATTCTAACCAGTGAGTTCTCTCCAACCAGCCCTGCGCATTCTAACCAGTGCATTCTAATCAGCCAGCCCTGCGCATTCTAACCAACCAGCCCTGCGCATTCTAACCAACCAGCCCTGCGCATTCTATCCAGTGCATTCTAACCAGCCAGCCCTGCGCATTCTATCCAGTGCATTCTAACCAACCAGGCCTGCGCATTCTAGCGAGTCCATTCTATTCTATCCCACCAGCCCTGCGCATGCTAACGAATACATTCTATCCAACCAGCCCTGCGCATTCTAACCAGTGAGTTCTCTCCAACCAGCCCTGCGCATTCTAACCAGTGAGTTCTCTCCAACCAGCCCTGCGCATTCTAACCAGTGCATTCTAACCAGCCAGCCCTGCGCATTCTAACCAGTGCGTTCTAACCAACCAGCCCTGCGCATTCTAACCAGTGCATTCTAACCAGCCAGCCCTGCGCATTCTAACCAGTGCGTTCTAACCAACCAGCCCTGCGCATTCTAACCAGTGCGTTCTAACCAACCAGCCCTGCGCATTCTAACCAGTGCATTCTATCCAACCAACCCTGCGCATTCTAACCAGTGCATTCTAACCAACCAGGCCTGCGCACTCTAACCAGTGCATTCTAACCAACCAGGCCTGCGCACTCTAACCAGTGCATTCTAACCAACCAGGCCTGCGCATTCTAACCAGTGCGTTCTAACCAGCCAGCCCCGCGCATTCTAACCAGCCAGCCCGCGCATTCTAACCAGCCAGCCCGCGCATTGTAACCAACGCTTCCTAACCAGCCAGCCCCGCGCATGCTAACCAGCCTGCCCCGCGCATTCTAACTAACGCGTCCTAACCAGCCAGCCCTGCGCATTCTAACCAGCGCATGCTAACCAACCAGGCCTGCGCATTCTAACCAGTGCGTTCTAACCAGCCAGCCCCGCGCATTCTAACCAGCCAGCCCGCGCATTGTAACCAACGCGTCCTAACCAGCCAGCCGCGCGCATGCTAACCAGCCAGCCCCGCGCATTCTAACCAGCGCATGCTAACCAGCCAGCCCCGCGCATTCTAACAGCGCATGCTAACCAGCCAGCCCCGCGCATTCTAACCAACGCTTCCTAACCAGCCAGCCCTGCGCCTTCTAAACAGACAGGCCTGCGCATTCTAACCAGCACATTCTAACCAGCCAGCCCTGCGCATTCTAACCAACGCGTCCTAACCAGCCAGCCCTGCGCCTTCTAAACAGACAGGCCTGTGCATTCTAACCAGCACATTCTAACCAGCCAGCCCTGCGCATTCTAACCAGCCAGCCCTGCGCATTCTAACCAGCGCGTTCTAACCGGCCAGCCCTGAGCATTCTAACCAGCGCATTCTAACCAGCCAGATCTGAACATTCTAACCAGTGCAGTCTAACCAGTCCGCCCAGCCCTTTAACCTGCATTCAAGACCCGCACATTCTAACCAACCAGACATGAACATTCTAATTTGTATTGCAAATATATTTCACAAATATAAGTGACCTTTACCAAGGGGTATCCACCTAGTAATGTATTAGATCTCTCTCTTGTGCACTATAGAGTATATATACATAGCTTGGGTCTAAGCAGTAACATCTCTGCAGCAAAGCCATGTACAAGACTATGCGCCCCATCATGCAAGAAAGTGTTACTCTTGGTGACGTCACCAAAGGCCTCAGAGCCTTGACAAATCCAGAGCCAAGATCCTATAATATCTACAACTGGCTCCTTACAGCTTTCCTTCCTCTACCTAGACCAGGGCTTGACAAATTTAATTTGATTCTAGGAGCCAGCAAAAATTTTTAGGAGCCAGACAATCACGCAAACATACACGCAATTCATAAACACACACACCAACCCACTTCACATATACACCAAACACACACCAACCCACTTCACATATACACCAAACACACACCAACCCACTTCACATATACACCAAACACACACCAACCCACTTCACATATACACCAAACACACACCAACCCACTTCACATATACACCAAACACACACCAACCCACTTCACATATACACCAAACACACACCAACCCACTTCACATATACACCAAACACACACCAACCCACTTCACATATACACCAAACACACACCAACCCACTTCACATATACATACATACACACACACACACCACACTTCACATATACACACACACACACACTTCACATATACACACACACACACACTTCACATATACACACACACACACCACACTTCACATATACACACACACACACACACACACCAACCCACTTCACATATACACCCCCCCACTTCACATATACACCCCCCCCACTTCACATATACACCCCCCCACTTCACATATACACCTCACATATACACCCCCCCCCTTCACATATACACCTCACACATACACCCCCCCCCTTCACATATACACCTCACACATACACCCCCCCCCCTTCACATATACACCTCACACATACACATATACACCTCACACATACACACCTCACAAATGCACACATCACACATATACACCTCACACACATATACACCTCACACATACAAAAGTTTATTTTTTCCCCCCCCTGTCTTAACTTGTGAGTGCTGGGTGTCGTCACTTGACAACCCAGCACTCATCCGAAAGAGCAAGGAAGAACGGCTGCAGCACGAATGTTCCTTCCCTGCTGCCTTACCTCATTGCAGGGCTGGGGAACATTCGCTCTGAAGCCGATCTTCCTTGCTCTTTCGGATGAGTGCTGGGTTGTCAAGTGACGACACCCAGCACTCAGACACGCGTTGCGCGAGGGGGCGGAGCTTGCCGTCTGTGCGATCCGCACAGACTTCTCCCCCTCGCGCTGCAAAAATCCACTAACACACGAACGGCAGCAGCAAGGGGGTCATGTAGGGAACGGCACCCGGGCGCCAGGCTTAATTTCCTGGTCGCCATGGCGACCTGGCGCCCGGGGTTTGTCGAGCCCTGACCTAGACATAAGGAGGCTGGCTCCTGTACTGGGCTGTTTGGCTCCTCCAATCTACAAATATTGGACATAAAGCCTCCCATCTGTACACTTTACTAGTGACCTCTACAGAAACCAATCACCAAAATGAAATAAAGCAGTACTTTTAACCATAGAGCAGGCAGGTGCAGATCACATGGCTAACTAACAGATAATACAAACACACTATAAAACAAACAAATCCATCTACTCTGCTGTACAAAACACTTCCACAGACATCACAGGAAGCCTGATTATAGACTGAACCATAACCAAATACTGACAATGCGTGTTATGTGTAACGTGTAACAAGCTGGCTGACATCATCGGACTAACCCAGAAAATATCCCAGCCAAGCAGAACACGGTAATGATCCAACATTTCCCAATATTCCAGAATAACGGAAGCTTGAAAGAAAATTAAAAAAATCAAATATTTCACACTGCCATTTGTATACTGCCGCTCCTAGGAATACAAAACATCCACAGGATTAGACCTGTGACATGCATTACAAGGTTTAGTCACTAAAATGTGAGGTGCGGGTGAGTTACAACCCATCCGGAGAGATCAGCTGGCCGTGGGCAACAAATTGGTACCAAACAGAGTGGGTTATCCAGGACCAGCGAAGCACATCTAGCAGCGATGGATCGTTTGCATACCAAGGTGATGTCATAAACAGAAGACACCGCAGACACATCTATAAACACATTTTGCTCTTGATCTATGCATGTGCGCGACATTCTGCCAAGACAATGTACAGATATATTTGTTATTCTACCTTCCCATTAGACTGGACATCTGGCAACCAGACAGCTGAAGGCAGCCGTTCCTAACTCAATGACCAATCACAGCACCAAATTTACCCCACTACCCTCCCATTTTTAAGTGTAAAAAAAAGGAGCCATCTCAGTACATATATATTATATTGAAACAGGGAGCCGAGTGGGGACAGGGGCGATGCCGCGGGCGAGGCGACGACAGGGGCGAGGGCAGGGGCGACGCCGGGGGCAAAGCAGAGTAGAGGGGTGATGCCAGGATGCAAAGCGATGACAGGGGTAGCAACCACTGGACTAGCCATGTCGTACCCCACACTGCCCCATCCACTGGACTTGCCATTGCTCCCACTAAACTTTACCCCCTCCAAGACCAGAACTTGCCATTGCACCCAGAAAAGGACTTGCAACTTACGTGACCCCGGGGGTTCTGGAACAGAAGACCCGGCAGAAGTGTCGGGCAGCATTGGAGGATATCCTGCACAGTAGTCCTGCGGCTGAGTGCTCCCAAAAGCTAACCTGACTGGGGAGCCGGTTGTACCCCCTTGATGGTGGCCCTGCTGGTATCCATGTATGTATGGTACAGCCACCATCTTAGGGGGACAGGAAAAACACACTAAAGAATATATTGGGGGCTCGTCCTACTTTGAAAGTAAATCGCTCTGTCTGTCGGTGGTCATTCTGCTTGGAGTGTTTACAAGAAACCCAGCTTGTGAGATCCACAAAAAAAGAAATGGCAGAACAGGAATGGGTTAACAGCAGAGACAGGGGGGGCATGTGTGCAGGGCATAAATAGTCAAAAGGTGGTCATTGTAGACATTATTTGCCTACCCAGAATCCCTTGCAGCAGGTTTAATTCCAGGGGTTTCTGTGGGGGTGTAGGTGTGTACAGTGATGCCCTACTGCCTGTGGTGCATTTTGCAGGGAGGATGGAGGCTCCAGCTGCTTTTACCCGTCTGTAACTGCTACAGTGTATGCTTGAGTGTATGCCAGTGTTTAGACATTGACAGGAGTTTGTCTACAGAAATCCCTTTGTTCCAGACGACTTGTCCAATTACTTAAGTGGCTGTCAAAAGATCATAAAGCTCCCTAACAATACTAAGCCACGCCCTGGCCACACCTTCAGCCCCTCCACAAATAAACGTGACCCCCCCCAAAAAATATATACCATTAAAGAACACATGCCACCAGTCTGAGTGTTTTAAAAACAGACATTGTCTCATAAATACTGTGATTGTAGAGAATTAAAAAAATTACGCAAAAATAGCTAAATTTGGGGTTTTATTCCTGAAAGAGAGAATTACAGGGATTTCAAAATTTAAGGCCAAGGTAGCAGAGTTGGAAAAATTCCATCTTTTGGGCTTAAGTTTGAAATCCCCTTGCAAATTCTCTCTTTCATGAATAAAGTGCATTAGATGAGCAGAATTACAAGCAGATATACAAAGTATCATGAGAAATATCTAAACACAGAGTGTTTGTGCAAATATGAAACTCTCTGAATTCAGTTATACTCTGAATACCACTGCAAACCTTGGTAGAGGATATTACACTGTACGCCCTGCTCTTCCGAAGCATAGAGAGGAGCATGTTTTAGAAGGTCTTATTAAGGGATACTGCACCATTCTCTCTCTCTCCTCTATTCTCCCAGGGCCTAGGCATACAAGAAAAATCAGTCTCTAGTGAGGTTCAATTCCCAACAAAATGGAAAGCAGAGTCTTTTAAAATGATCCCAGCTGCTTGTAGACTTTGAAGGAATATTCCATGTAGAATTTTACAGATAGACTGGCTCCTGTTACAAACACTTAAGACTTCAGTCAATAAAGAGAGAATGGAAGGGAACCGAGTAGGGAATTTCAAATGTAAGGCCAATGTGCAGGCATTATAAACAGAAGAATACAAATACAGTCCCTTATTCAGCCCTGTTTGGACCATATAGCTCTATCACGAGGCAGACACGCTGTTTTGCATCTTGGGTCAGATGAAGGAAGATCTGACCTAGATGAACGCCTTCCTCATAACTCTTTACAGGGCAAGGAGGGCACAATAAGGTACTTTATTTGTTTTCTTTTATTATAGCATGTCTAATTAAAATGATTTTACTTGAATTTGTGGAAGTTGTCATTTAAGAGGACAGGAGAGTAATAATTGCTCTAGATTAGTCTCTGGAGTGACCAAAAGGACACTGCACTGTATCCTGGCCAGGAGACTGTTGGACTACAACTCCTATGACTCCCGACAGCCGTTTGCTGCAACAAAAAAAATAATAATTTGTAAATGGTGAAACATCTACCCTGCCATAAAGCAAGACCGGGCCACACACCCAACGCAAAATTGGAATGACCGAGCATTAGACAGAACGGCAACCTACATAACATATTCCAATAAAAGCCTAGGTCAGGGGTCACGAAGCCCCTCTTTAATAGGAAGTGACTTATAAAACCCAGGCTGGTGCAGTGTGATCACAGGGAATGTGCTGGCAGTGCAGAGACACTGTCTCGTCTCTCACTGATGATGTAGGAGCTACATCACTGAAGAAACAGGAACTTCCTGGGGTTTCCCTTAGTTGCCAGTTGTCCCGTGGTCATCCCAAAAAAAAAAAAAAAACAGTATCAGCAGAAATAAAAACATGGCTCTAATAGACACAGTCATGACCAGCAAGAGTTAATACATCTCTAAGTCTTGCACCGTGGATTCCAATAAACACTGTACATACTGTAAACACAATGTGTCAGCAGAAATGGAACAGAATGCACAGAATAGGAAAAGGGGTTTTAAAAGTTTGTGAGATCACCTTGTGGCTTCCTATACCAATTAAAACTTTCCCACTTGATAATCTGCATATCACACAGCAAAGTGATGATGTCATTAGCAGGACACAATGGTCACATTTAAAGAGCAAACGCAGGCAAAAAATAAAACCCCAAAAACCATAACATAAGTTTTACTGAAAGATTGCATCTAGTGCAGAAGTTTTAAATAGAAATGCTTTAATGAAATAATATAAAATGTATAAGGTTATCTGCTAGGATACTTTATATACTTTCATTACAGCATTGCTATGTTGGAAGGCCTACACACAATGCAGACTGTCAGTTACATATACATAATTTAAACACAGGCCAGGATTTAATGGTTGCACAAACATTCAAAGGAAAATAAAAAAGTTTCAGAACTTAGTTTAGTTCCCAGTAGGACAATACAGAAAGACGTCTCATTTCTCCGTGACGCTGTCCCTTTAAGAGCAAATACTTTGCATAGCTAATGCAAGCTTAGGGGAAGCATTAATGAGCAAACAGGCTGCAGATGTGGGACAGTGATTGGCCTGTAGTGGGGCTGGTCTGTTGGGAAGGCCTAATGAAAAGCAGTCCTGCTTGCTTAAATCATGGCAAGGCCACTATCAGGTTAAACGGGCGCACACTCTCCAGGGTACGAGCGCCTAAAACAAACAGCAAGAAGTGACAAGTGATTATCCTGGGCGGTTTGCTGTGGGCGGGACCTGACAGGTGTCATGTAGCATGTCAGACGAGTGGGGGGCAGGTCAAAGGAGAAAACTCAGGGCAAAGCACACTACAACTCCTGCAATGCTAGGCCACAGACAGCATGGACTCCAGATGGCAAAGCCATCAACAGCACACCTGGACTACCCCCTGTCACCGCCAGCACACCTGGATGCACTGCCCCCTGTCACCACCAGCACACCTGGATGCACTGCCCCCTGTCACCACCAGCACGCACTACCCCGTCAACACCAGCACACCTGGACGCACTGCCCCCTGTCACCGCCAGCACACCTGGACTACCCACTTTCACCGCCAGCACACCTGGACACACTGCCCCTTGTTACTAACAGTACACCTGGTCACACTGCCCCCTGTCACTAACAGTACACCTGGACACACTGCCCCCTGGCACTAACAGTACACCTGGACACACTGCCCCCTGGCACTAACAGTACACCTGGACACACTGCCCCCTGGCACTAACAGTACACCTGGACACACTGCCCCCTGTCACTAACAGTACACCTGGACACACTGCTCCCTGTCACTAACAGTACACCTGGACACACTGCCCCCTGTCACTAACAGTACACCTGGACACACTGCCCCCTGTCACTAGCAGTACAGCTGGTCACACTGCCCCCTGTCACTAACAGTACACCTGGTCACACTGCCCCATGTCACTAACAGTACACCTGGTCACACTGCCCCCTGTCACTAACAGTACACCTGGACACACTGCCCCCTGTCACTAGCAGTACACCTGGACACACTGCCCCCTGTCACTAACAGTACACCTGGACACACTGCCCCCTGTCACTAACAGTACACCTGGACACACTGCCCCCTGTCACTAACAGTACACCTGGTCACACTGCCCCCTGTCACTAACAGTACACCTGGACACACTGCCCCCTGTCACTAACAGTACACCTGGACACACTGCCCCCTCTCACTAACAGTACACCTGGACACACTGCCCCTTGTCACTAATAGTACACCTGGACACACTGCCCCTTGTCACTAATAGTACACCTGGTCACACTGCCCCCTGTCACTAACAGTACACCTGGACACACTACCCCCTGTCACTAACAGTACACCTGGACACACTGCCCCCTGTCACCAACAGTACACCTGGACACACTGCCCCCTGTCACTAACAGTACACCTGGACACACTGCCCCCTGTCACTAACAGTACACCTGGACACACTGCCCCCTGTCACTAACAGTACACCTGGTCACACTGCCCCCTGTCACTAACAGTACACCTGGACACACTGCCCCTGTCACTAACAGTACACCTGGACACACTGCCCCCTGTCACTAACAGTACACCTGGACACACTGCCCCTGTCACTAACAGTACACCTGGACACACTGCCCCCTGTCACTAACAGTACACCTGGACACACTGCCCCTGTCACTAACAGTACACCTGGACACACTGCCCCCTGTCACTAACAGTACAGCTGGACACACTGCCCCCTGTCACTAACAGTACAGCTGGACACACTGCCCCCTGTCACTAACAGTACACCTGGACACACTGCCCCCTGTCACTAACAGTACACCTGGACACACTGCCCCCTGTCACTAACAGTACACCTGGACACACTGCCCCCTGTCACTAACAGTACACCTGGACACACTGCCCCCTGTCACTAACAGTACACCTGGACACACTGCCCCCTGTCACTAACAGTACACCTGGACACACTGCCCCCTGTCACTAACAGTACACCTGGACACACTGCCCCCTGTCACTAACAGTACACCTGGACACACTGCCCCCTGTCACTAACAGTACACCTGGACACACTGCCCCCTGTCACTAACAGTACACCTGGACACACTGCCCCCTGTCACTAACAGTACACCTGGACACACTGCCCCCTGTCACTAACAGTACACCTGGACACACTGCCCCCTGTCACTAACAGTACACCTGGACACACTGCCCCCTGTCACTAACAGTACACCTGGACACACTGCCCCCTGTCACTAACAGTACACCTGGACACACTGCCCCCTGTCACTAACAGTACACCTGGTCACACTGCCCCCTGTCACTAACAGTACACCTGGACACACTGCCCCCTGTCACTAACAGTACACCTGGACACACTGCCCCTGTCACTAACAGTACACCTGGACACACTGCCCCCTGTCACTAACAGTACACCTGGACACACTGCCCCCTGTCACTAGCAGTACACCTGGACACACTGCCCCCTGTCACTAGCAGTACACCTGGACACACTGCCCCCTGTCACTAACAGTACACCTGGACACACTGCCCCCTGTCACTAACAGTACACCTGGACACACTGCCCCCTGTCACTAACAGTACACCCCCGTGCCAATGTCAGCCCCTCGCAGCTGCCCGCTCACAGACTCACCTCTCCGGTTCATGGGCCGGAGCCGGACCGCCACCTTCACCTTGGAGTCGCCCATCCTGCGCTCTGGGAGCTGCCAGGACCTGCCTGGACCCCGCCGGCTTCCGTCTGGGGAGAGGAGGTGGGAGGAGCCTGCTGCGTGATGACGTCACCGTTAAAGGGCAGGCTGCCATGCACTGGGCTACGTCTGTCACCATGGTGATAACAGAGCGAGACTTGCAGCGGGGACAGAGAGGACGCGGAGTGATGATCAGCGGTAACATCCCATCGGTTCCCATGGCGACTGCACCACTTTGCTACAGTGTGTCTGAGGCATAATGTACACATGTATGTAAGATGTAATGTGGAGTCTGGGATACACTGCACATTACTGGGATACACTGCACATTACTGGGATACACTCACACACTTCACCTTACTGTGATACACTGCACATTACTGTGATACACTGCACCTTACTGTGATACACTGCGCATTACTGTGATACACTACACATTACTGTGATACACTGCACCTTACTGTGATACACTGCGCATTACTGTGATACACTACACATTACTGTGATACACTGCACCTTACTGTGATACACTTCACCTTACTGTGATACACTGCACATTACTGGGATACACTGCGCATTACTGTGATACACTGCACATTACTGGGATACACTGCACATTACTGGGATACACTGCACATTACTGGGATACACTGCACATTACTGGGATACACTCACACACTGCACATTACTGTGATACACTCACACACTGCACATTACTGTGATACACTCACACACTGCACATTACTGTGATACACTCACACACTGCACATTACTGTGATACACTCACACACTGCACATTACTGTGATACACTCACACACTGCACATTACTGTGATACACTCACACACTGCACCTTACTGTGATACACTGCACATTACTGTGATACACTCACACACTGCACATTACTGTGATACACTCACACACTGCACATTACTGTGATACACTCACACACTGCACCTTACTGTGATACACTCACACACTGCACCTTACTGTGATACACTGCACATTACTGTGATACACTCACACACTGCACATTACTGTGATACACTCACACACTACACATTACTGTGATACACTCACACACTGCACATTACTGTGATACACTCACACACTGCACATTACTGTGATACACTCACACACTGCACATTACTGTGATACACTCACACACTGCACATTACTGTGATACACTCACACACTGCACATTACTGTGATACACTCACACACTGCACATTACTGTGATACACTCACACACTGCACCTTACTGTGATACACTGCACATTACTGTGATACACTCACACACTGCACATTACTGTGATACACTCACACACTGCACATTACTGGGATACACTCACACACTGCACATTACTGATGACGTCACCGTTAAAGGGCAGGCTGCCATGCACTGGGCTACGTCTGTCACCATGGTGATAACAGAGCGAGACTTGCAGCGGGGACAGAGAGGACGCGGAGTGATGATCAGCGGTAACATCCCATCGGTTCCCATGGCGACTGCACCACTTTGCTACAGTGTGTCTGAGGCATAATGTACACATGTATGTAAGATGTAATGTGGAGTCTGGGATACACTGCACATTACTGGGATACACTGCACATTACTGGGATACACTCACACACTGCACATTACTGTGATACACTCACACACTGCACATTACTGTGATACACTCACACACTGCACATTACTGTGATACACTCACACACTGCACATTACTGTGATACACTCACACACTGCACATTACTGTGATACACTCACACACTGCACCTTACTGTGATACACTGCACATTACTGTGATACACTCACACACTGCACATTACTGTGATACACTCACACACTGCACATTACTGTGATACACTCACACACTGCACCTTACTGTGATACACTCACACACTGCACCTTACTGTGATACACTGCACATTACTGTGATACACTCACACACTGCACATTACTGTGATACACTCACACACTACACATTACTGTGATACACTCACACACTGCACATTACTGTGATACACTCACACACTGCACATTACTGTGATACACTCACACACTGCACATTACTGTGATACACTCACACACTGCACATTACTGTGATACACTCACACACTGCACATTACTGTGATACACTCACACACTGCACATTACTGTGATACACTCACACACTGCACCTTACTGTGATACACTGCACATTACTGTGATACACTCACACACTGCACATTACTGTGATACACTCACACACTGCACATTACTGGGATACACTCACACACTGCACATTACTGATGACGTCACCGTTAAAGGGCAGGCTGCCATGCACTGGGCTACGTCTGTCACCATGGTGATAACAGAGCGAGACTTGCAGCGGGGACAGAGAGGACGCGGAGTGATGATCAGCGGTAACATCCCATCGGTTCCCATGGCGACTGCACCACTTTGCTACAGTGTGTCTGAGGCATAATGTACACATGTATGTAAGATGTAATGTGGAGTCTGGGATACACTGCACATTACTGGGATACACTGCACATTACTGGGATACACTCACACACTGCACATTACTGTGATACACTCACACACTGCACATTACTGTGATACACTCACACACTGCACATTACTGTGATACACTCACACACTGCACATTACTGTGATACACTCACACACTGCACCTTACTGTGATACACTCACACACTGCACCTTACTGTGATACACTGCACATTACTGTGATACACTCACACACTGCACATTACTGTGATACACTCACACACTGCACCTTACTGTGATACACTCACACACTGCACCTTACTGTGATACACTGCACATTACTGTGATACACTCACACACTGCACATTACTGTGATACACTCACACACTACACATTACTGTGATACACTCACACACTGCACATTACTGTGATACACTCACACACTGCACATTACTGTGATACACTCACACACTGCACCTTACTGTGATACACTGCACATTACTGTGATACACTCACACACTGCACATTACTGTGATACACTCACACACTGCACATTACTGTGATACACTTACACGCTGCACCTTACTGTGATACACTCACACACTGCACATTACTGTGATACACTCACACACTGCACATTACTGGGATACACTCACACACTGCACATTACTGGGATACACTGCCCATTAATGTGATACACTACACATTACTGGGATACACTGCACCTTACTGTGATACACTGCACCTTACTGTGATACACTGCACCTTACTGTGATACACTGCACCTTACTGTGATACACTGCACATTACTGGGATACACTGCGCATTACTGTGATACACTGCACATTACTGGGATACACTGCACATTACTGTGATACACTCACACACTGCACATTACTGTGATACACTCACACACTGCACATTACTGTGATACACTCACACACTGCACCTTACTGTGATACACTCACACCTCACCTTACTGTGATACACTGCACATTACTGTGATACACTCACACACTGCACATTACTGTGATACACTCACACACTACACATTACTGTGATACACTCACACACTGCACATTACTGTGATACACTCACACACTGCACATTACTGTGATACACTCACACACTGCACATTACTGTGATACACTCACACACTGCACATTACTGTGATACACTCACACACTGCACATTACTGTGATACACTCACACACTGCACATTACTGTGATACACTCACACACTGCACCTTACTGTGATACACTGCACATTACTGTGATACACTCACACACTGCACATTACTGTGATACACTCACACACTGCACATTACTGGGATACACTCACACACTGCACATTACTGATGACGTCACCGTTAAAGGGCAGGCTGCCATGCACTGGGCTACGTCTGTCACCATGGTGATAACAGAGCGAGACTTGCAGCGGGGACAGAGAGGACGCGGAGTGATGATCAGCGGTAACATCCCATCGGTTCCCATGGCGACTGCACCACTTTGCTACAGTGTGTCTGAGGCATAATGTACACATGTATGTAAGATGTAATGTGGAGTCTGGGATACACTGCACATTACTGGGATACACTGCACATTACTGGGATACACTCACACACTGCACATTACTGTGATACACTCACACACTGCACATTACTGTGATACACTCACACACTGCACATTACTGTGATACACTCACACACTGCACATTACTGTGATACACTCACACACTGCACATTACTGTGATACACTCACACACTGCACCTTACTGTGATACACTCACACACTGCACCTTACTGTGATACACTGCACATTACTGTGATACACTCACACACTGCACATTACTGTGATACACTCACACACTGCACCTTACTGTGATACACTCACACACTGCACCTTACTGTGATACACTGCACATTACTGTGATACACTCACACACTGCACATTACTGTGATACACTCACACACTACACATTACTGTGATACACTCACACACTGCACATTACTGTGATACACTCACACACTGCACATTACTGTGATACACTCACACACTGCACCTTACTGTGATACACTGCACATTACTGTGATACACTCACACACTGCACATTACTGTGATACACTCACACACTGCACATTACTGTGATACACTCACACACTGCACATTACTGTGATACACTCACACACTGCACCTTACTGTGATACACTGCACATTACTGTGATACACTCACACACTGCACATTACTGTGATACACTCACACACTGCACATTACTGGGATACACTCACACACTGCACATTACTGGGATACACTGCCCATTAATGTGATACACTACACATTACTGGGATACACTGCACCTTACTGTGATACACTGCACCTTACTGTGATACACTGCACCTTACTGTGATACACTGCACCTTACTGTGATACACTGCACATTACTGGGATACACTGCGCATTACTGTGATACACTGCACATTACTGGGATACACTGCACATTACTGTGATACACTCACACACTACACATTACTGTGATACACTCACACTCTGCACCTTACTGTGATACACTGCACATTACTGGGATACACTGCACATTACTGTGATACACTCACACACTGCACATTACTGTGATACACTCACACACTGCACCTTACTGTGATACACTCACACACTGCACATTACTGTGATACACTCACACACTGCACATTACTGTGATACACTCACACACTGCACCTTACTGTGATACACTGCACATTACTGTGATACACTGCACATTACTGTGATACACTCACACACTACACATTACTGTGATACACTCACACACTGCACATTACTGTGATACACTCACACTCTGCACCTTACTGTGATACACTCACACACTGCACATTACTGTGATACACTGCACATTACTGGGATACACTGCACATTACTGGGATACACTGCACATTACTGGGATACACTCACACACTGCACATTACTGTGATACACTCACACACTGCACATTACTGTGATACACTCACACACTGCACATTACTGTGATACACTCACACACTGCACCTTACTGTGATACACTCACACGCTGCACATTACTGTGATACACTCACACACTGCACATTACTGGGATACACTCACACACTGCACTTTACTGTGATACACTCACACACTGCACATTACTGGGATACACTGCCCATTACTGTGATACACTACACATTACTGGGATACACTGCACATTACTGGGATACACTGCACATTACTGGGATACACTCACACACTGCACCTTACTGTGATACACTCACACACTGCACCTTACTGTGATACACTCACACACTGCACATTACTGGGATACACTGCCCATTACTGTGATACACTACACATTACTGGGATACACTGCACATTACTGGGATACACTGCACATTACTGGGATACACTGCACATTACTGTGATACACTCACACACTGCACCTTACTGTGATACACTCACACACTGCACCTTACTGTGATACACTCACACACTGCACCTTACTGTGATACACTGCACATTACTGTGATACACTACACATTACTGGGATACACTGCACATTACTGGGATACACTGCACATTACTGGGATACACTCACACACTGCACCTTACTGTGATACACTCACACACTGCACCTTACTGTGATACACTCACACACTGCACATTACTGGGATACACTGCCCATTACTGTGATACACTACACATTACTGGGATACACTGCACATTACTGGGATACACTGCACATTACTGGGATACACTCACACACTGCACCTTACTGTGATACACTGCACATTACTGGGATACACTGCACATTACTGGGATACACTCACACACTGCACCTTACTGTGACACACTGCACATTACTGTGATACACTCACACGCTGCCCATTACTGTGATGCACTCACACGCTGCACATTACTGTGATACACTCACACACTGCACATTACTGTGATACACTTACACGCTGCACCTTACTGTGATACACTCACACGCTACACATTACTGTGATACACTCACACGCTGCACATTACTGTGATACACTCACACGCTGCACATTACTGTGATACACTCACACGCTGCACATTACTGTGATACACTGCACCTTACTGTGATACACTCACACGCTGCACATTACTGTGATACACTCACACGCTGCACATTACTGTGATACACTGCACATTACTGTGATACACTCACACGCTGCCCATTACTGTGATGCACTCACACACTTGCCTCTTTACAAATCAATGGTAAGACCTCACCTTGAATATGCAGTACAGTTCTGGGCACCAGTCCTTAAAAAGGATATTAAGGAACTAGAAAAAGTGCAAAGGAGAGCTACAAAATTAATAAGGGGTTTGGAGGATCTTAGTTATGAAGAGAGACTTAAAAAATTGAATTTATATACGTTAGAAAAAAGGCGTCTCAGAGGGGATATGATAACATTATATAAGTATTTGCAGGGCCAATATAAAGAGCTCTCCAGTGACCTGTTCATTAACAGAAAGGTACAAAGAACAAGAGGTCACCCCCTCAGACTGGAAGAGCAAAGATTTCATAGACAGCAAAGGAAGGGATTCTTTACGGTTAGGACAATAAAGTTATGGAACTCACTGCCAAGAGAGGTAGTGCTAGCAACCACAATAGATGCATTTAAAAATGGTCTGGATGATTTTTTAGAAAAGCAGAACATACAGGGCTATTAATAATAGAATAAGCATTAATAAAAGAGCTTATTGATCCAAGGAGAAATCTGATTGCCTCTTGGAGTCAAGAAGGAATTTTTTCCCCCAGGAGGCAAAATTCGAAATAGCTTCCTTAGGGGTTTTTTGCCTTCTTTTGGATCAAAAGCTGTAATGATAGGTAGAAGGGTTGAACTTGATGGACTTGTGTCTTTTTTCAACCTAAATTACTATGTTACTATGTTACTGCACACTACTGTGATACAGTCACACGCTGCACATTACTGTGATACACTCACACGCTGCACATTACTGTGATACACTCACACGCTGCACATTACTGTGATACACTCACACACTGCACACTACTGTGATACACTCACACACTGCACACTACTGTGATACAGTCACACACTGCACATTACTGTGATACACTCACACACTGCACATTACTGTGATACACTCACACGCTGCACATTACTGTGATACACTGCACATTACTGTGATACACTCACACGCTGCACATTACTGTGATACACTCACACACTGCACACTACTGTGATACAGTCACACACTGCACATTACTGTGATACACTCACACACTGCACCTTACTGTGATACACTCACACGCTGCACATTACTGTGATACACTCACACACTGCACATTACTGGGATACACTCACACACTGCACTTTACTGTGATACACTCACACACTGCACATTACTGGGATACACTGCCCATTACTGTGATACACTACACATTACTGGGATACACTGCACATTACTGGGATACACTGCACATTACTGGGATACACTGCACATTACTGGGATACACTCACACACTGCACATTACTGGGATACACTGCCCATTACAGTGATACACTACACATTACTGGGATACACTGCACATTACTGGGATACACTGCACATTACTGTGATACACTCACACACTGCACCTTACTGTGATACACTCACACACTGCACCTTACTGTGATACACTGCACATTACTGTGATACACTACACATTACTGGGATACACTGCACATTACTGGGATACACTGCACATTACTGGGATACACTCACACACTGCACCTTACTGTGATACACTCACACACTGCACCTTACTGTGATACACTCACACACTGCACATTACTGGGATACACTGCCCATTACTGTGATACACTACACATTACTGGGATACACTGCACATTACTGGGATACACTGCACATTACTGGGATACACTCACACACTGCACCTTACTGTGATACACTGCACATTACTGGGATACACTCACACACTGCACCTTACTGTGATACACTGCACATTACTGGGATACACTGCACATTACTGGGATACACTCACACACTGCACCTTACTGTGACACACTGCACATTACTGGGATACACTGCACATTACTGTGATACACTCACACGCTGCCCATTACTGTGATGCACTCACACGCTGCACATTACTGTGATACACTCACACACTGCACATTACTGTGATACACTTACACGCTGCACCTTACTGTGATACACTCACACGCTACACATTACTGTGATACACTCACACGCTGCACATTACTGTGATACACTCACACGCTGCACATTACTGTGATACACTCACACGCTGCACATTACTGTGATACACTGCACCTTACTGTGATACACTCACACGCTGCACATTACTGTGAT
Source organism: Pelodytes ibericus (assembly GCA_036172795.1). NCBI lineage: Eukaryota > Metazoa > Chordata > Amphibia > Anura > Pelodytidae > Pelodytes > Pelodytes ibericus. Next base: position 209,039,857 of record CM069861.1, read on the forward strand.
ACACTCACACGCTGCACATTACTGTGATACACTCACACGCTGCCCATTACTGTGATGCACTCACACACTGCACACTACTGTGATACAGTCACACGCTGCACATTACTGTGATACACTCACACGCTGCACATTACTGTGATACACTCACACGCTGCACATTACTGTGATACACTCACACACTGCACACTACTGTGATACAGTCACACACTGCACATTACTGTGATACACTCACACACTGCACATTACTGTGATACACTGCACATTACTGTGATACACTCACACGCTGCACATTACTGTGATACACTGCACATTACTGTGATACACTCACACGCTGCACATTACTGTGATACACTCACACACTGCACACTACTGTGATACAGTCACACACTGCACATTACTGTGATACACTCACACACTGCACATTACTGTGATACACTGCACATTACTGTGATACACTCACACACTGCACATTACTGTGATACACTCACACACTGCACATTACTGTGATACACTCACACGCTGCACCTTACAGTGATACACTCACACGCTGCACCTTACTGTGATACACTGCACATTACTGTGATACACTCACACACTGCCCATTACTGTGATACACTCACACACTGCCCATTACTGTGATACACTCACACACTGCCCATTACTGTGATACACTCACACACTGCCCATTACTGTGATACACTCACACACTGCCCATTACTGTGATACACTCACACACTGCCCATTACTGTGATACACTCACACACTGCCCATTACTGTGATACACTCACACACTGCCCATTACTGTGATACACACACACACTACACATTACTGTGATACACTCACACACTGCACATTACTGTGATACACTCACACGCTGCACATTACTGTGATACACTCACACGCTGCCCATTACTGTGATACACTCACACGCTGCCCATTACTGTGATACACTCACACACTGCACATTACTGTGATACACACACACACTGCACATTACTGTGATACACACACACACTGCACATTACTGTGATACACTCACACACTGCACATTACTGTGATACACTCACACGCTGCCCATTACTGTGATACACTCACACGCTGCACATTACTGTGATACACTCACACGCTGCACATTACTGTGATACACTCACACGCTGCACATTACTGTGATACACTGACATGCTGCCCATTACTGTGATACACTCACACGCTGCCCATTACTGTGATACACTCACACGCTGCCCATTACTGTGATACACTCACACGCTGCCCATTACTGTGATACACTCACACGCTGCACATTACTGTGATACACCCACACGCTGCACATTACTGTGATACACCCACACGCTGCACATTACTGTGATACACTCACACGCTGCACATTACTGTGATACACTCACACGCTGCACATTACTGTGATACACTCACACGCTGCACATTACTGTGATACACTCACACGCTGCACATTACTGTGATACACTCACACGCTGCACATAACTGTGAGTTTTATTGCTGTGGAGTATGTGATACACTCACACACTGCACAATACTGTGACTTTTATTGCTGTGGAGTATGTGATACACTCACACACTGCACAATACTGTGACTTTTATTGCTGTGGAGTATGTGATACACTCACACGCTGCACATTACTGTGAGTTGTATTGCTGTGGAGTCTGTGACACACTCACACGCTGCACATTACTGTGATACACTCACACCCTGCACATTACTGTGAGTTTTATTGCTGTGGAGTCTGTGATACACTCACACGCTGCACATTACTGTGATACACTCACACACTGCCCATTACTGTGATACACTCACACACTTCACATGACTGTGCTACACTCACACACTACACATTACTGTGCTACACTCACACGCTGCACATTACTGTGCTACACTCACACGCTGCACATTACTGTGCTACACTCACACACTGCACATTACTGTGCTACACTCACACGCTGCACATTACTGTGCTACACTCACACGCTGCACATTACTGTGATACACTCACACGCTGCACATTACTGTGATACACTCACACGCTGCACATTACTGTGATACACTCACACGCTGCACATTACTGTGATACACTCACACGCTGCACATTACTGTGATACACTCACACGCTGCACATTACTGTGATACACTCACACGCTGCACATTACTGTGATACACTCACACGCTGCACATTACTGTGATACACTCACACGCTGCACATTACTGTGATACACTCACACGCTGCACATAACTGTGAGTTTTATTGCTGTGGAGTATGTGATACACTCACACACTGCACAATACTGTGACTTTTATTGCTGTGGAGTATGTGATACACTCACACACTGCACAATACTGTGACTTTTATTGCTGTGGAGTATGTGATACACTCACACGCTGCACATTACTGTGAGTTGTATTGCTGTGGAGTCTGTGACACACTCACACGCTGCACATTACTGTGATACACTCACACCCTGCACATTACTGTGAGTTTTATTGCTGTGGAGTCTGTGACACACTCACACGCTGCACATTACTGTGAGTTTTATTGCTGTGGAGTCTGTGATACACTCACACGCTGCACATTACTGTGATACACTCACACGCTGCACATTACTGTGATACACTCACACACTGCACATTACTGTGATACACTCACACACTGCACATTACTGTGATACACTCACACACTGCACATTACTGTGATACACTCACACGCTACACATTACTGTGATACACTCACACGCTGCACATTACTGTGATACACTCACACGCTGCACATTACTGTGATACACTCACACGCTGCACATTACTGTGATACACTCACACGCTGCACATTACTGTGATACACTCACACGCTGCACATTACTGTGATTCACACTGCACATTACTGTGAGTTTTATTGCTGTGGAGTCTGTGATATACTCACACGCCGCACATTACTGTGAGTATTATTGCTGTGGAGTCTGTGATACACTCGCACGCTGCACATTACTGTGAGTTTTATTGCTGTGGAGTCTGTGATATACTCACACGCGCACATTACTGTGAGTATTATTGCTGTGGAGTCGTGATAGACTCACCCAGATAAGATTGACACATGAGTAGGCAAGATGAGCAGACAAGTTTCAATTTCATATATGGAGAGACTGTTCCTTCCACAGAAGGAGAAGTGATATGTGGAGGGGAAGAGACTAGAAGTGGAGGTATTGTCAGGCCGCAAGCCATTGATAGGGTCCCAGAGCCAAAGTAGGGTCCAACACAGTCATTCTAGTTGCTTACTTTTTATTACCACCCTTGACCTCTCTATTCCGGATTATATGTCCATAAATGAACACATTGTCAGCAGAGGGTATATATATATATACAGGGCCGGACTGGGAGAAAATTTCGGCCCGGGCATTTTTTTTTATCACAGCGGCCCACTAAGAAGGGGGCGGGGCAGAGGAGGTGTGTTTTGTCATCACCAATGACAAACACGCTCCCTCTCAAAGTGAGCATGTTGGTTCAATGCTCTTCCAGGGCAGACCATGCGCAGAGCTCTGCTGAAGAGCTCTAGCATGAGAAAAAAGCCCTGTATTTGTTCTGCACAGTGCAAGCAAATGTAATAACATGCTTGCACTGTGTTTCCTTGCAACTTGTCTCTGGTGTCTCTATAAATGGATACCAGGAGACAAAAATGCCAGGAAAGAGTATTGAGCATGTGTTTGGAGCCTGCTTGTGGGATTGCGTGTGTGTAGAGTGAGCTGATTGTGGTGTGGTATTGTGTAATAAGGTCGGTTTTAGTTGTGTTGTGTTTGTGGTGTAATGTGATGCATATGTGGCTAGGGGCTGTAGAGAATGTGTGTATAGGGGATATAGCAAGTGTGTGCATACAGGCTATAGTGTGTGTGTGTGTGTGTGTGTATATATATATAGATTTAGTGTGTGTTTAGGGGTGTAGTATGTGTTTGCTTACAAGGAATCTAGTGTGTGTGTATATATACATATATATATGAGTCTAGTGTGTGTTTGAAGGACCCAGAATGTGTATAGGAGATCTAGTGAGTGTGTGTTTATAACGGTTTCAGAGTGTATATAGGGATCTAGTGTGTGTATGTGTGTAGATGATCCAGAGTTGGGTAAGAGATCAAGTGTGTGCCCAATTAATTATGTCACACACACAGGCGCCCCTTAATTATGCCACACACTCAAGCGCCCCATAATTATGCCACACAAAAGAGCCCCTTAATTATGCCACACATGGGGCCCAATAAATATGCCACACATGGGACAGCCATTAATTATGCAACACACAGGAGCCCCACAAGATGACAATTGTACAATTTGAAAACAATACATATCTATAAACACAGACATCTCTCTATAACTAGTTGCATTTATACTTATTTGAATTATTTAATATTGTATTTAATAAAAATGTTATTGAAAAATTGCATTACTATATTTTTTTCCCTTCCTCTGCACCCACATTGCACCTACAGGACTTAACACAGCACCATACAGTACCCACAGAACTTGCCATCCAACTATATTGCACCCACAGCACTTGGCTTGCACTCATATTGCACCTACACGATTTGGCATGCCATAGTGTCACTTTGCCCCACAGAACTAGCCAGTGTCACTTTCCACATAGTACATGTTATTTTGCCCCGCAGACCATGCCACAGCATCACTTTGCCAATTAAAATATGCCAGTATTTAACCCCTCGATATGCCATGATTTAGCCATTCAATATGCCATGATTTTGCCCCCCAATTTGCCATTTAATATGCCAGGATATTGCACCTCAATATGCCAGGAGTTTGCCCCCCAATATGCCATTTAATATGACAGTATTTTGCTCTCAAAATGCCATGATTTTGCCCCCAATATGCCATTTAATATGCCAGGATATTGCCCCCAATATTTCATTTAATATTCCAGGATTTTACTCTCAATATGCCAGGATTTTGCCCTCAATATTCCATTTAATATTCCAGGATTTTGCCCCCAATATGCCAATTAATATTCCAGGATATTGCCCCCAATATGTCATTTAATATTCCAGGATTTTGCCCTCAATATGCCAGGATTTTGCCCTCAATATGCCAGGATTTTGCCCCCAATATGCCATGTAATATGCCAGGATATTGCCCGCAATATGCCATGTAATATGCCAGGATATTGTCCCCAATATGTCATGTAATATGCCAGGATAATGCCCCCAATATGCCATTTAATATGCAGGATATTGCCCCCAATATGCCATGTAATATGCCAGGATATTGCCCCTTAGTATGCTCATATGCCACCCTCCTCCCCCCTTCCCCAGACCCCAGTACTTACCTCTTTGCTGCTCCATCTCCCGGTGCTCTGAAGGTCCGTGGCTGTGAGGGAAGCATTGTGAGCTCCCCTCCAGCCGCGCGGAACAATAAAGTTTGTTTTAAAAAAAAGTTCCAACAAACTTTATTGACCGCGCGGCTGGAGGGGAGCGCACAACGCTTCCCTCACAGCCACGGACCTGCACCGGGGGACAGAGCAGGAACGAGGTACGTTTTTTGATTTTTTTGATTTTTTTTTGAATGCAGGGGACGCCACTGGTGGGACCTCCCCTGCTGGCCTCGGCCCATGGCCACCGCGGCCCACCGGGCATTTGCCCGGTGTGCCCGATGGCCAGTCCGGGCCTGTATATATATATATATATATATATATATATATATATATATATATATATATATATATATATATATATATATATATATAGTATATAGTAGTTTCACAGTGACATACACTTCCTCCAGGAAACAGGAGGCAGCAGGAAGTCTATGAAATGACAGAATAACATGTTTAATGTATGCATTAACACTTCAGGTGCCAGACTGCTGCAAATGTGTTAAATTACATCTTCTATATCTCCGATTGTGTTGGAAGTTTCCTTTTGGGAGCATACATATCACTTTCCTGGATCACTGATTTGATCCCAATTAAACCATAAGGCACCAACCAACTCTAACCAACACAGTTCATATTTTAAAGTGACCAGATCACACACAAACAAGCTTAACGAGGAAGTTAAGGCAAAAAATAATAATAGTCAAAGGCTTTTGAATTAAATCCCTGTTATTTTTGATTGCTGAGATACTAAACTTTTACTGTGGAATTTGCTTCTACTTGGAAGAAGCTGTGCTTGCTGCAAAGAGTCTGTCAGGCCAAGGATTTGCTTTCTCGTGACCTTTCAATGTGTCAACATTCACACTTGCGCTGGAGGTGTATCAGCATTTTAAAGGATTACTGCCGTTTTTTGTACATGTTATATTGTAAATGTTTCTTGGAGCTTTTTTTTTTTTTAAATGACTCCAGTCTTTAGAAATTAGTGTTTAAATAAAAAGTTAGCATTTCATGAGGGATTCATGAATAAAGAAAATCATATTATGGATCTTAAGTTGGTTATTTATTTGTCAATCTCTGTCAAACTAAACATTGCTTATCCCATGAATGTAGAGAATTATACATTTTGAAAAATGGTTGATATATTGTATTAGCAGAATTGAGAGCAAATATGAGAAAACCATGCTTTGTGTCTGTGGTGTCTGCTACTTATGACATCACCTGTGGCTTCATATGCAAATGACACACTTCTTATTGAAAATTAGTTAATTTGCATATCAAGCCATAGCCCCAGCACAGCCCATGCATGAAAAAGAACTAGCGTGGAAATGGTGGACATCCTTGTCAGGGGCGCAGTCCCAGCTCTCGCCACTTTTATTTTCGAGCTCTGGAGTAACACCTCCCCAGGTCTAGGCAGAGCTGGGGAGTTGAAACTGACGCACACCGTTACTTTGCATGCACCCAGTTCTGTCTATGCGCAGTATGCACTGTCCTAGAGAATCGTAGTTGCCAACTGTCCCGTTTTTGCCAGGACAGTCCTGTCAAAACCAAGATTGGATTATTACTGGGCAATTTGGCTGTGGCATATTACTGGCCAATCCGGCTGGGCATATTACTGGGCAGTCAGGCTGGGCATGTTACTAGACAATAAGGCTGAGCATATTACTGGCCAATCAGATTGTGGCATATTATTAAAGTATTACTTTTCTGATAGGGGTGTGGATACATGGAATGGCCTTCCAGCAGAAGTGGTAGGTTCATACTGATGTATGTTTTATGGTGTAGACACAGCTCACTGACTGAAGCAGATCTGCACCAGGTCTTACTATATTTCACGTAAAGGTGATAATATCCATATGTCTGATATAGATGTTGTGCTGTGAATGTGTCTGTTGAATACCAAGGATGCTGGTAATGCTGGTGGGAAGTTGGTGATATATTACACCAGGTGGAGTTACATTATGCTAATTATATTGTATGGGCGGAGCTTTTGAAAGGAGGTGTGGTCAATTGGAAGTTTAGCTGCAAAGTGTCCCTGGAATTTTTTTTTTTCAAATGTTGGCAACTATGGTGAATGAGGTCAGGGCTGCAGGATTGTGGTCCCACCGAGCTCTACCTCTGTCCCGGAATGCAAGACAGTGGGACAGAACCTCTGGACTGTCCCGCATAAAGTAGGACAGTTGAGAGGTCTGGGGTAATGGTCTGGCCCTTTGGCACTACGTGGGTTACAGAACACATTCAGCATCATGTTACCAATGGGTGTTTTCAGGCAGCGCATAGCAGGCGCTGGTATTAGGGGCGGTGAGTGGAAACTAAAGGGTTTTCCTGCAGTCCCTACCTCACAAACCTCATTACAGAAAACTAAACAAACTGTTTGTTTTATTTAACCACAAACATATTTCTCCAGCCAGTCTGAAATGCAACTTACCCCCGTGATGCCGGATGGTGGCATTTTTGTCACCTGTTTGTCAAAACAGGACTGTATATTTTTGTACCCTTTTTGACAATGGCTGTTTGAACATTTCTGTGGTGTTTTGTGTTTAGCTGTTATTTTTATTTTTGAAATAGAACCCACTTTTTTTTTTCTAAATTTAACCTGAAAAATCTTTTGCACAATTATAAACAGTAAAAAAGACCATGTCTAAATAGTTGTATTTGTCGTGAGTTTAGAAATATGCATTTTTAGATGGTTTTTCTGTAGATTTTTTGCAAGTTATAGGGCAATACACCAACAGTAGTGTAAATGTTTAACCCTAATGAATGTAACTGGCTGTGTATGTATGAGTGAATGTAACTGGCTGTGTATGTATGTATGTGTGAATGTAACTGGCTATGTATGTATGTGTGAATGTAACTGGCTATGTATGTATGTATGTATGAGCGAATGTAACTGGTTGTGTATGTATGAGTGAATGTAACTGGCTGTGTATGTATGAGTGAATGTAACTGGCTGTGTATGTATGAGTGAATGTAACTGGCTGTGTATGTATGAGTGAATGTAACTGGCTGTGTATGTATGAGTGAATGTAACTGGCTGTGTATGTATGTATGTGTGAATGTAACTGGCTATGTATGTATGTGTGAATGTAACTGGCTATTGTAACAGAGTGTTGGGGATGGTGGTCAGGGGTGTATATCTGGCACCCAGACTTTTGCACAGCCACTATCCTGACATGTGGGTAAACACATGCAGCCCCAGGGAAAGTTAAGTTTAAATGTAGGCTTTTTTTCTCTGTTGTTATTTTGGGTCCCTGGGGTGGAGTATTCGGAAGAGCAGGGTGGGCCGATTCTCCACCCACTGTCAGAGTGGTTGTGCATGAGTCCAGCCCAGGTTTTGTAAAGAGTTCTGGCTCACTGCCTAACGAGGTAATTAGCTCACCTGTAGGGGCTGTGAGCAGCTATATAACTGCAGTTAAAGCAGAGGGAGGACAGGAAGTGCTTTGTGGAAAGAGAAGGTTGCTGGGTTTTTTTGTATCCTGTGACTGCTTAAAACAACAGAAAATAAACAGGCCAGAGGCCTTTTTGAAACTGGACTTTGTCTGGACCTGGTTTTCTTACCCTAGAGGGCTGTGCGGTTGCCAAAAAGATCCCGGACAAACACACACAGGAAAGTAAGTTTGTCACATATGGTGGAGGATGCGGGCACTGCACTAAAGAAGCCTGTGGGTATTAACTGGAAGCCAAACAAGCCAGGAGAAATATGGAGGAAGTTGTGAAAGTTTTGTTGCAAACTACAGCTGTACAGCAAAAGGCTACAGCCGTGCAGCAGGAGGCCACTGCTGCACAACAGGAAAATATTACAGCCCTACAGCAATTGGTAATTACGCAAAAGGCCAACACAGATGCTATGATCCAGCAGGTTATGGCCGCCCAAGCTGAGGCAAACCGCCTGCTCAGAGAGGAGCAACATCAGGCCACTAGTATGATACAGAAGGAGATACAGGCTTTGACCAAGGGACTGACCAGAGTCTCGGATGGGACGCAGTCCGAGGTTAAAATGATCAGAGCCAGCCGTTACCTGCAGAAGATGACACCGACAGATGATGTGGAAGCATATCTGCTAGCTTTTGAGCGGACAGCTGAGAGAGAAGAGTGGCCGGCGAGTGAGTGGGCAAGCATACTGGCGCCTTTTCTTATTGGAGAACCCCAGAAGGCTTTCTATGACCTGGAACCAGCACAGGCAGGGGACTACTCCAAACTGAAAGCTGAGATCCTTGCACGACTTGGTGTGACTATGGCAGTTCGTGCCCAAAGGTTTCATGCCTGGACTTTCAACCAAGAGAAACCTATCCGCTCCCAGATGTTTGACCTGATACATCTTGCTAGAAAGTGGTTTCAGCCAGAAATAAATACGGCAAGCCATATCATGGAACTTCTTGTGATGGACAGGTTCCTGCGGGGCTTGCCTGCTTCACTGCGTCGATGGGTCAGTCAGAGTGATCCACAAACAGCTGATGAATTAATTGGTTTGGTGGAAAGATATGTTGCTGCAGATGACAGACAGTGGCTCAACAACACAAAGGCTAAGCAGAGAGTTAAGACTCCAGCTGCTGACGGACCTGGTAAGATTTTTCAAGGTTTCAGAGACACAGAGGAACAAGAGACATATTCTCAGAGACCCCATATGCTTTTGCCTAGAAATGTTAATGCTGGAAAAGGGACTAGGTGGGGGACAGTTGATAATATTAAATGTTTCCGATGTAATGAACCTGGACATAAAGCTAGAGACTGTCCCTTGATTGATAAACCTATGCAATGCAATATGATTAATCAGGATGTACAATTGTCTTGTTTGCTGAATTGTATGGAATCTGCTATTGCCAACTGTAGTCACAATCCACAGATATGTTCCATAAGGGTGAATGGGAAAGAGGTTAGAGCTCTATTAGACTCCGGAAGTATGGCGACATTGATAACAAAATGCCTTGTACCTGAAGCCGATGTGGAAGTATTTCAGAAAATTGGTATAATCTGTGTTCATGGTGACAAACGTGAATATCCTACAGTTTTGCTAAAATTTGAAAGCCTTTTTGGTACTGTTCATCATAGAGTGGGGGTAGTGGATAAACTGGCTTATGATGTGGTGTTGGGAAGGGATTTTCCCCAATTTTTAGACTTGTGGGGGTCTTCAGGAAAAGTAGCTCATGATTGTATAGCAAATGATGATGATTCTGAAAATGTGTTCCCTTTTTCTAACATAGAATGGGAAGATCTAGGCATAGGACCAGAGAAGGCTGAAGCCCCAAGTCACAGGCCAGCTTTAGTGGGAGAAGACCCGGGCCACGATAGTCAGGAGTCCGATAATGATCAGGATCAAGGCATTAACTTCCCTGAGTTAGAAGTCAGTCCTGGTAACTTCAGGAAAGCGCAATGGGAAGACCCCACTCTTGCAGAGGCCCGTAAAAATGTCCAGGTTTCAACTGATGATCCAGTGCAACTAGATAGAGCCCCTTCTTTTCCTTACTTTGAAGTACAGAATGATTTGATATATAGAGTAGAGAAAAAGGGGATGGATGTTGTAAAACAACTACTTGTTCCTAAGCCCTTCAGACATACAGTCCTAAATCTTGCACACAGCCATATACTGGGGGGACACTTAGGCATAGAAAAGACAAAAGAAAGGGTCTTACAGAGGTTTTATTGGCCTGGGGTATTTGCTTCAGTGGCAAATTATTGTTCTTCTTGTCCTGAATGCCAACACACCGCCCCTTTTAAGTCATATCGCAGTCCTCTGGTACCATTGCCTATAATAGAAGTACCCTTTGAAAGGATTGCAATGGACTTGGTAGGTCCTCTGGTAAAGTCTGCAAGGGGGCATCAGTATATATTGGTGATTCTGGATTATGCTACCAAGTACCCGGAAGCCGTACCCCTACGTAACATGTCTGCAAAGACAATAGCGAGAGAGCTCATGCTCATGTTTAGCCGGGTGGGCATACCAAAAGAAATTTTGACAGATCAGGGTACACCATTTATGTCTAAAGTTACAAAGGAGTTATGCAAACTACTTCAAATTAAACATCTTAGGACCTCTGTTTATCATCCCCAGACAGACGGACTGGTAGAACGGTTTAACAAGACATTAAAAAGTATGTTAAGGAAAGTAATTGACAAAGATGGTAAGAATTGGGACTGCTTACTACCCTATCTAATGTTCTCCATAAGGGAGGTGCCACAAGCTTCTACGGGCTTCTCTCCTTTTGAGCTTCTATATGCCCATCATCCCAGAGGTCTGCTAGATATAGCAAAAGAAACCTGGGAACAGGAGTCCAATCCATACCGTAGTGTGATTGAGCACATAGCTCAAATGCAAGATAGGATGGCAGCTGTTATGCCAATAGTTAAAGAACATATGCAGAAAGCCCAAGAGGCCCAGAAAAACAGTTATAATAAAAATGCCAGACTGAGAGTTTTTCACCCAGGAGACAGGGTACTTGTTTTGGTCCCTACAGTAGAAAATAAATTTCTAGCATCTTGGCATGGCCCGTATGAGATTATTGAACAGGTTGGGGAAGTTACTTATAAAGTGAGACAACCCAATAGGAGGAAACCCGAGCAATTATATCATATAAATTTACTAAAACCCTGGAAGGACAGAGATGTCTTAACTACTTCAATTGTCACTAATAAGACTGGTAGTGAACTTGAAGTAAATATACCAGACACCCTGTTCCCCCACCAGAAACAGGAAGTAAGGGACTTTATTGGTAGAAACCGAGATGTATTTTCTGTAGTTCCGGGCAGGACTAACGTTATCAAGCATGATATTGTTACAGAACCAGGGGTGAAGATAAGTCTTAAACCGTACAGAATCCCAGAAGCACGGAAAGAGGCGGTAGCTGCAGAAATTAAGAAAATGTTAGCTCTTGATATTATTGAGGAATCACAAAGCGAGTGGAGCAGCCCTATAGTACTGGTGCCAAAACCTGATGGCTCGTTAAGATTTTGTAATGATTTTCGTAAATTAAATAGTGTGTCAAAGTTTGATGCTTATCCAATGCCTAGGGTTGATGAACTGATAGAGAGACTGGGTAAGGCTCGGTACCTGACTACTTTAGACCTGACGAAGGGTTATTGGCAAGTACCTCTTACAGACAGAGCAAAAGAAAAGACAGCTTTTTCGACATCAGGGGGATTATTCCAATACAAGGTGCTACCATTTGGGTTACATGGGGCCCCTGCCACTTTTCAAAGACTAATTGATAGGATTTTGAAGCCTCACCGCCGTTATGCCGCCGCATACTTAGATGACATCGTCATTCACAGTTCCGACTGGGCTTCACATCTTCCCAAAGTGCAGGCAGTACTGGACTCTGTCCGCCTAGCTGGTTTAACCGCTAACCCATCTAAATGTACTATAGGTTTGGAAGAGGCAAAATATTTGGGTTATTCGATTGGGAGAGGGCTAGTTAAGCCCCAAGCAGCAAAAGTGGAGGCCATACAAAGTTGGCCACGCCCCCTCACCAAAAAGCAAGTCAGGACTTTCCTAGGACTTATTGGGTATTACAGGCGATTTATTCCTGGTTTTGCTACATTAGCAGCTCCTTTAACAGATCTCACAAAAGGAAAAGCGCCACTAGTGGTTAAGTGGTCGTTAGAGGCAGAAAAATCGTTTGTAACTTTAAAAGAGGCATTGTGCACCCAACCGGTTCTGATAACCCCGGATTTTACTAAAGAGTTTATTGTCCAAACCGATGCATCTGAGATTGGGTTAGGGGCTGTTCTGTCTCAGGAAATTCAGGGAGAAGAACACCCAGTGTTTTATTTAAGTAGGAAGCTGACTCCCGCTGAGAAAAATTATTCTATAGTGGAAAAAGAATGCCTTGCCATAAAATGGGCCTTGGACTCATTAAAATATTATCTGCTGGGTAGGAAATTTAGGTTGGTCACAGACCATGCCCCCTTAACCTGGATGAGTCAAAACAAAGATAATAATGCCAGGGTGACAAGGTGGTTCCTCAGTTTACAACCTTTTTATTTTACAGTTGAACATAGGCCGGGTTCGAAACATGGAAATGCTGACAGTTTGTCGCGAGAAAATTTGTTTTCTGTGGTCGCTCACCCCACTAGGTCTGAGCTGGGGGGGAGGATATGTAACAGAGTGTTGGGGATGGTGGTCAGGGGTGTATATCTGGCACCCAGACTTTTGCACAGCCACTATCCTGACATGTGGGTAAACACATGCAGCCCCAGGGAAAGTTAAGTTTAAATGTAGGCTTTTTTCTCTGTTGTTATTTTGGGTCCCTGGGGTGGAGTATTCGGAAGAGCAGGGTGGGCCGATTCTCCACCCACTGTCAGAGTGGTTGTGCATGAGTCCAGCCCAGGTTTTGTAAAGAGTTCTGGCTCACTGCCTAACGAGGTAATTAGCTCACCTGTAGGGGCTGTGAGCAGCTATATAACTGCAGTTAAAGCAGAGGGAGGACAGGAAGTGCTTTGTGGAAAGAGAAGGTTGCTGGGTTTTTTTGTATCCTGTGACTGCTTAAAACAACAGAAAATAAACAGGCCAGAGGCCTTTTTGAAACTGGACTTTGTCTGGACCTGGTTTTCTTACCCTAGAGGGCTGTGCGGTTGCCAAAAAGATCCCGGACAAACACACACAGGAAAGTAAGTTTGTCACACTATGTATGTATGTGTGAATGTAACTGGCTATGTATGTATGTATGTATGAGTGAATGTAACTGGCTGTGTATGTATGAGTGAATGTAACTGGCTATGTATGTATGAGTGAATGTAACTGGCTGTGGATGTATGCGTGAATGTAACTGGCTGTGTATGTATGTGTGAATGTAACTGGCTGTGTATGTATGTGTGAATGTAACTGGCTATGTATGTATGTATGTATGAGCGAATGTAACTGGCTGTGTATGTATGAGTAAATGTAACTGGCTGCGTATGTATGAGTGAATGTAACTGGCTGTGTATGTATGTGTGAATGTAACTGGCTGTGTATGTATGAGTGAATGTAACTGGCTGTGTATGTATGAGTGAATGTAACTGGCTATGTATGTATGCGTGAATGTAACTGGCTGTGTATGTATGTGTGAATGTAACTGGCTGTGTATGTATGTGTGAATGTAACTGGCTATGTATGTATGTATGTATGAGCGAATGTAACTGGCTGTGTATGTATGAGTGAATGTAACTGGCTGCGTATGTATGAGTGAATGTAACTGGCTGTGTATGTATGTGTGAATGTAACTGGCTGTGTATGTATGAGTGAATGTAACTGGCTATGTATGTATGTGTGAATGTAACTGGCTATGTATGTATGAGTGAATGTAACTGGCTATGTATGTATGTGTGAATGTAACTGGCTATGTATGTATGTGTGAATGTAACTGGCTGTGTATGTATGTGTGAATGTAACTGGCTGTGTATGTATGTGCGAATGTAACTGGCTGTGTATGTATGTGTGAATGTAACTGGCTGTGTATGTATGAGTGAATGTAACTGGCTGTGTATGTATGAGTGAATGTAACTGGCTGTGTATGTATGTGTGAATGTAACTGGCTGTGTATGTATGTGTGAATGTAACTGGCTGTGTATGTATGAGTGAATGTAACTGGCTGTGTATGTATGAGTGAATGTAACTGGCTGTGTATGTATGTGCGAATGTAACTGGCTGTGTATGTATGTGCGAATGTAACTGGCTGTGTATGTATGAGTGAATGTAACTGGCTGTGTATGTATGTGTGAATGTAACTGGCTGTGTATGTATGTGTGAATGTAACTGGCTGTGTATGTATGTGTGAATGTAACTGGCTGTGTATGTATGTGTGAATGTAACTGGCTGTGGATGTATGTGTGAATGTAACTGGCTGTGGATGTATGTGTGAATGTAACTGGCTGTATGTGGTGTGTGTGTGAATGTAACTGACTGTATGTGGCGTGTGTGAATGTAACTGGCTGTGTATGTGGCGTGTGTGAATGTAACTGGCTGTGTATGTGGCGTGTGTGAATGTAACTGGCTGTGTATGTGGCGTGTGTGAATGTAACTGGCTGTGTATGTGGCGTGTGTGAATGTAACTGGCTGTGTAGATGGCGTGTGTAAATGTAACTGGCTGTGTATGTGAGGTGGGTGTATGCGACTGTCTCCGTGCGTTTATGATATTGTGATGTGCCGTTGTCTGGCTCCTAAATTTTTTAGCTGGCTCCTAAAACTAAATTAAATTTGTCAAGCCCTGGTTTAGAATCTTTGCTCTGTATAGCTCTATGAGGGGGAGGACATGTTGTTTAGAATCTTTGGTCTGTATAGCTCTATTATGGGGCAGACATGTGGTTTGGAATCTTTGCTCTGTATAGCTCTATCAGGGGGCGGACATGTTGGTTAGAATCTTTGCTCTGTATAGCTCTATCAGGGCCGGACATGTTGTTTGGAATCTTTGCTCTGTATAGCTCTATCAGGGGGCGGACATGTTGTTTAGAATCTTTGCCCTGTATAGCTCTATCAGGGGGCGGACATGTTGTTTAGAATCTTTGCCCTGTATAGCTCTATCAGGGAGAAGACATTTTGTTCAGAATCTTGAGTCACAGTAAGATAATCTATTTGTATTCGTTCATTAAAGATTTTCTATTTAACACTTGATGCCATCTTTCAGTTCAACAGAACTTATTTTTTGACCACAGTTGTCGTTTAAGGCTAAAGTAGTCAAGTCGTAAAGTTTTGAAATTCCCTTATCAGTTCAGTGCAACTCCCTTTTCCATTAATAAAGCCCTAACTTTAGTGATGTCAATTTAATTCGTCCTTGTGCTACTACAATAATGACTGCTCGACGTACCTTATATATAACTGAGAGTGGATCTGTGTAAGGAATATACAGTGGTGAGGAGATAGTACACACCTGAGAGTCCTTAGGATGTTGGGACAATATATCGATACAGCAGGTGATAGCAGGGAGCAGCTATATTTGTAATCCACTTGATGGTTGATGCAACAGGCAGTGGAACATGCAGCAGTAATACTGTTTTTGCTCGAATATAAGACTAGGTTTTTTTTTCAGAGCAAGTGCTCTGAAAAATACCCCTCGTCTTACATTCAAGGTTTCGTCTTATAATCAGACCTCAAATCGAGTTCTGACTATAAGACTGGGGTGCAGGTCCCCCGCAGAGCTGCAGGGGACGAGGATCCCCCTCGCAAGCAGCTAGTGGATTTAGCGCAATGACATCCTCTGCTGCTGCCCGGCACTTCCAACAGGACTTCTATGGCGGAAGCCGGGAGTTCATGAGACTTTCCAGCGGTCAGTCATAGACCTGCAGACATCACTCCCCCCCCCCCCCCCCCCCCCCCAGATTCAGGGGCACAAGAACAGATTCACGGGTAAGGCAGTCCAGAAATTGGCAACGGGGAATCAAATAACAGAATTGAGAAACAAACGCTGACCTGGAAGACGGAAACTGAATCACCAAGCACCAAGAAGTGCTTTCAGCTACCTTTTAAACTTTCGCGGCAGTGAAGGCGTAACGTCAGACAGCGCCATGCATAGACTGGCTGTGCGCTCGCGCGCGTCACCATCTCTACGGAGCTCCGCACTGCTCAGCTGCTCACTGCAGCTTTGGATCTCCTGGCAGATACATTCTCCATGGTGGTCAGTGGATATTCAAGTGAGGCCCTTTGCTGTGGTGCCTGACATCCTGTCATTTGTGTTGCACCTTAATTGACCAACTTAAATGGACTCTGACAATCCCAAACACTGCTTATTACTGTGAATAAAAGGAATAATACATTCTGGAAAAAGATCTATACACTGTGTGAGCAGAATTACAGCACATGTATAAAATAAGAGGAGAAAAAAAACGTTTTAAATCTGTCTGTGGTGTCACCTGCTTATGACATCACTAAATAAACTAATTGTCAATAGGAAATGTGTAATTTGCATATCAAGCCACAGATGATGTCATAAGCAGGAGACTCCACAGATATAGTATCAATATATTGGTAAACCTCATGAAAAGCATTTATTCCAAGGATCAAACAGCCAGAACTGGATTTTATTTAAAAGTCCTTAATAAGGAACTGAGTTAGAGTAAGCCACACACTGTGAATGGAGAGAATAAAACATGATCTATACATTATGCATAGATTAGGAGCACATATCTGTAACATGTGACTGAATGTGTATTCTTAGCCTGCATGAAGAACCTACTAGTAAGACTGAGCGTTTTGGCTTTATACATTGTATTTAACATGTTTCCCCTGGACAGAACCGAAGATGAGCCTGTTTCGATAAAGAAAAACATGTGTTTTTCATTACGGCTGTGGTGTGTCCTCTCTATGACATCACCTGGTGGCATGACATGTAAATTACACATTTCCCAAGACGTTAGGACGGAAATTCTGCAGAAAATATACAGATCTCAAAATTTTGGGCTGAATAAGGGCTCTCACTTTGTTTGTAAAGAGACATCGCCCTCTGCTGGACTCCTTGTGGTATTGCATACATTGATTGTGGTTTGTGCTGGTATGTGGGCTGAGTGAGGTGTGTAGGATGACAGTATAACATTCAGTACAGTGTTAATTCTATCTATTATTTTAAAATTATATAAACATATCGTGGCAGTACACCGTATATTACAATTTACAGTACAGAGCGTTCAGCAGTGGCGGAACTACTATCAGGGACGGACATGTTGTTTAGAATCTTTGCTCTGTATAGCTCTATCGGGACGAACATGTTGTTTAGAATCGTTGCTCTGTATAGCTCTATCAGGGGCAGACATGTTGTTTAGAATCGTTGCTCTGTATAGCTCTATCAGGGGCAGACATGTTGTTTAGAATCTTTGCTCTGTATAGCTCTATCAGGGGCAGACATGTTGTTTAGAATCTTTGCTCTGTATTGCTCTATCAGGGGGAGGACATGTTGTTTAGACTCTTTGCTCTGTATAGCTCTATCAGGGGCAGACATGTTGTTTAGAATCTTTGCTCTGTATAGCTCTATCAGGGCAGACATGTTGTTTAGAATCTTTGCTCTGTATAGCTCTATCAGTGGCGGACAGAATTGGGTTTAAAACTGCACTAAAAATCACCGCCAACCTTTGGACGTCACAGTTTCAGATTTCGGGTGCAATGACTGTTTATACATATGATAACATACATATCTATACGTTACACTGCCTGTAGCTCGCAGACGGTATGCTGATAACTATACGTTACACTGCCTGTAGCTCGCAGACGCTGTGCTGATAACTATACGTTACACTGCCTGTAGCTCGCAGACGGTATGCTGATAACTATACGTTACACTGCCTGTAGCTCGCAGACGGTATGCTGATAACTATACGTTACACTGCCTGTAGCTCGCAGACGGTATGCTGATATCTATACGTTACACTGCCTGTAGCTCGCAGACGCTATGCTGATATCTATACGTTACACTGCCTGTAGCTCGCAGACGCTATGCTGATAACTATACGTTACACTGCCTGTAGCTCGCAGACGGTATGCTGATAACTATACGTTACACTGCCTGTAGCTCGCAGACACTATGCTGATAACTATACGTTACACTGCCTGTAGCTCGCAGACGCTATACTGATAACTATACGTTACACTGCCTGTAGCTCGCAGACGGTATGCTGATAAATATACGTTACACTGCCTGTAGCCTGCAGACTATAAGCTGATAACTATACGTTACACTGCCTGTAGCTCGCAGACGCTATGCTGATAACTATACGTTACACTGCCTGTAGCTCGCAGACGGTATGCTGATAACTATACGTTACACTGCCTGTAGCTCGCAGACGCTATGCTGATAACTATACGTTACACTGCCTGTAGCTCGCAGACGCTATGCTGATAACTATACGTTACACTGCCTGTAGCTCGCAGACGGTATGCTGATAACTATACGTTACACTGCCTGTAGCCTGCAGACGGTATGCTGATAACTATACGTTACACTGCCTGTAGCCTGCAGACGGTATGCTGATAACTATACTTTACACTGCCTGTAGCTCGCAGACACTATGCTGATAACTATACGTTACACTGCCTGTAGCTCGCAGACGCTATGCTGATAACTATACGTTACACTGCCTGTAGCTCGCAGACGGTATGCTGATATCTATACGTTACACTGCCTGTAGCTCGCAGACGCTATGCTGATAACTATACGTTACACTGCCTGTAGCTCGCAGACGGTATGCTGATATCTATACGTTACACTGCCTGTAGCTCGCAGACGCTATGCTGATAACTATACATTACACTGCCTGTAGCCTGCAGACGGTATGCTGATAACTATACGTTACACTGCCTGTAGCTCGCAGACGGTATGCTGATAACTATACGTTACACTGCCTGTAGCTCGCAGACGGTATGCTGATAACTATACGTTACACTGCCTGTAGCTCGCAGACGGTATGCTGATAACTATACGTTACACTGCCTGTAGCTCGCAGACGGTATGCTGATAACTATACGTTACACTGCCTGTAACTCGCAGACGCTATGCTGATAACTATACGTTACACTGCCTGTAGCTCGCAGACGGTATGCTGATAACTATACGTTACACTGCCTGTAGCTCGCAGACGGTATGCTGATAACTATACGTTACACTGCCTGTAGCTCGCAGACGGTATGCTGATAACTATACGTTACACTGCCTGTAGCCTGCAGACGGTATGCTGATAACTATACGTTACACTGCCTGTAGCTCGCAGACGCTATGCTGATAACTATACGTTACACTGCCTGTAGCTCGCAGACGGTATGCTGATAACTATACGTTACACTGCCTGTAGCTCGCAGACGGTATGCTGATAACTATACGTTACACTGCCTGTAGCTCGCAGACGCTATGCTGATAACTATACGTTACACTGCCTGTAGCTCGCAGACGCTATGCTGATAACTATACGTTACACTGCCTGTAGCTCGCAGACGCTATGCTGATAACTATACGTTACACTGCCTGTAGCTCGCAGACGGTATGCTGATAACTATACGTTACACTGCCTGTAGCTCGCAGACGGTATGCTGATAACTATACGTTACACTGCCTGTAGCCTGCAGACGGTATGCTGATAACTATACGTTACACTGCCTGTAGCTCGCAGACGCTATGCTGATAACTATACGTTACACTGCCTGTAGCTCGCAGACGGTATGCTGATAACTATACGTTACACTGCCTGTAGCTCGCAGACGCTATGCTGATAACTATACGTTACACTGCCTGTAGCTCGCAGACGCTATGCTGATAACTATACGTTACACTGCCTGTAGCTCGCAGACGGTATGCTGATAACTATACGTTACACTGCCTGTAGCTCGCAGACGCTATGCTGATAACTATACGTTACACTGCCTGTAGCTCGGAGACGGTATGCTGATAACTATACGTTACACTGCCTGTAGCTCGCAGACGGTATGCTGATAACTATACGTTACACTGCCTGTAGCTCGGAGACGGTATGCTGATAACTATACGTTACACTGCCTGTAGCCTGCAGACTATAAGCTGATAACTATACGTTACACTGCCTGTAGCCTGCAGACTATAAGCTGATAACTATACGTTACACTGCCTGTAGCTCGCAGACGGTATGCTGATAACTATAGGGTCAAACCAATCTACACTGATTCATCCTGAAAATAGATTCAGGTCTGGCACTTTAGGCGAATTTTAGAAATCTTTGAAATTTGGCTACTCAATATTCCTGAATTTCGAGTCAGAATCTCCTGTTTGTGCTGTTTCAGAAACTAAAACATTGGAGGCATCATTCAGAGTCCCTTTAAGGGAAAAAAATACTTAAAAAAAATATATATATATTATTCTCACAGTACCTTTCACCTGCCACTGGGTGTCACTATTAGCTCACTCATTTTTACAATTGAGGAACGTTTTAAAGGACTTTTTTTATAATGATTTATGCCATATCCTTAAAAGTGTCCCTATTTATGAAAGACAGACAAATCTTTTTGCACCCAAATCCCCCTGTCTCTTTTTCCTCTTCTAATGTGAGTGTATCACAGACTCCACAGCAATAAAAATCATAGTAATGTACAGCACGTGAGTGTATCACAGACTCCACAGCAATAAAACTCACAGTAATGTGCAGTGTGTGAGCGTATCACAGACTCCACAGCAATAAAACTCACAGTAATGTGCAGCGTGTGAGTCTATCACAGAGCTCCACAGCAATAAGACTCACAGTAATGTGCAGTGTGTGAGTCTATCACACTCCACAGCAATAAAACTCACAGTAATGTGCAGTGTGTGAGTGTATCACAGACTCCACAGCAATAAAACTCACAGTAATGTGCAACGTGTGAGCAGATCACAGACTCCACAGAAATAAAACTCACAGTAATGTGCAGTGTGTGAGTGTATCACAGACTCCACAGCAATAAAACTCACAGTAATGCGCAGTGTGTGAGTGTATCACAGACTCCGCAGCAATAAAACTCACAGTAATGCGCAGTGTGTGAGTGTATCACAGACTCCGCAGCAATAAAACTCACAGTAATGCGCAGTGTGTGAGTGTATCACAGACTCCACAGCAATAAAACTAATTAGTAAAGAGAGTTTAAACTTTGATAATTGTGTTTTTATATTAATTTATGTCATTAAAATTATTTAGTGTCGACTCAGTATACCCCAATATGTCCTGAAAATGGATTAATGTCGGGAACTTTAGCCGAATTTTATAAATCTCCAAAATGCTTCCATTCAAAATCCCTGAATTCGTGTCAGAAGCAGCTGCTTGGGCCATCCAAAAAAACTAAACATCGGAGGCGCTGGGATCAGGACATTTACGCCATGAAAACCATAGATTTTTGGCAACCCAGTGTGCACCCATCACACCCGAACACTCTCCACATTCGGTTAATATAGCCGGAATTTGCCCAATTCAATACTCCCGATTTAAAGCCCTGTAAAGTACACTACAAAAGATGTTACATATACACCTTAATATCATATATCATACAAATAATACACGTCCAGCACACACACAGGTGTGTAGCCACAATGAGAGGGAAGGAGACCTATGTACAATGATTCAACACTGTGGAAATAAAAGGTGACCTTGAACCCTGTGTGAGGAGGGGATTTACCTGAATAACAACCACAATACGTTCAAATCATGATTTGTAATTTCATGTCCAATTACTTTCATTAGAAATTATAATTTAAAGGAGCATTAAACATTGTTTAACCCTCCCTTTCTTCCCTTAAGGAAGCAAGGGTTAAACAAAACATGTCCCGGGATATTGAAGTAAGCCCGCTGTGTGTCTTAATAGATAACACGGGGGTTTACTATCTGCTGTGTCTCACATGCGAGACACAGCACTTCCTGGTTGGCGCTCTGCTCTGGTTAGCACCCTGCTCTGACAGCCGAAAGCGTGGGTCTCTCGCTGCTAGCACAGATAGAGAAACCCTCGTTTTTGCATGGGATTAGCAGGGGCACCTAGTTAAGGAGAGAGCCGGTCGCCGACCAGACGGCTGCCTGCTTCCTATGGAAGCATGGCAGCAGCCGGTCAGAGGATAAACTGCCTTGTACTATCAAAAGTACCTGCCAGTTCATCCTGACACTAGGGACAACTAAAAATTCACTTGTGCTTCTATATTAGAAGTAGAAATGAAAAATACATTTAGTGTCCCTTTAATGTATTTTTATATACACTCCCAGCGCAGGAAGGGGCAGAGAGAGGGGAGAGCAGAGCACAACCGGGATTCCAGGGTTTCTATCAAGATGCTACAGTATGATTTACTCAGCATCTGAGGGGGAGGATGATATGCTGGTGTGGGAATTAGTGCAGGAGCAGTGGCAAGCTAGAAGCCAGGACGCTGCATGTCTAATTTAGCATACTTGTATCGCAAAGGTCAGCTGCGATGTTCAGCACTAGCCTCACCCTCCTGTGGCTGCATCATTCTCAAATACTGCATCTAAGTGACTAACCATCCCGTCCTGTCTCTCCATCATCCCGGCATGGTACCCTTCCTGTCTCTCCACCATCCCGGCATGGTACCCTTCCTGTCTCTCCACCATCCCGGCATGGTACCCTTCCTGTCTGTCCATCATCCCGGCATGGTACCCTTCCTGTCTGTCCATCATCCCGGCATGGTACCCTTCCTGTCTCTCCATCATCCCGGCATGGTACCCTTCTTGTCTGTCCATCACCCCGGCATGGTACCCTTCCTGTCTGTCCATCACCCTGGCATGGTACCCTTCCTGTCTGTCCATCATCCCGGCATGGTACCCTTCCTGTCTCTCCATCATCCCGTCATGGTACCCTTCCTGTCTCTCCATCATCCCGTCATGGTACCCTTCCTGTCTCTCCATCATCCCGGCATGGTACCCTTCCTGTCTCTCCATCATCCCGTCATGGTACCCTTCCTGTCTCTCCATCATCCCGTCATGGTACCCTTCCTGTCTCTCCATCATCCCGTCATGGTACCCTTCCTGTCTCTCCATCATCCCGGCATGGTACCCTTCCTGTCTCTCCATCATCCCGTCATGGTACCCTTCCTGTCTCTCCATCATCCCGTCATGGTACCCTTCCTGTCTGTCCATCATCCCGTCATGGTACCCTTCCTGTCTCTCCATCATCCCGGCATGGTACCCTTCCTGTCTCTCCATCATCCCGTCATGGTACCCTTCCTGTCTCTCCATCATCCCGTCATGGTACCCTTCCTGTCTGTCCATCATCCCGGCATGGTACCCTTCCTGTCTCTCCATCATCCCGTCATGGTACCCTTCCTGTCTCTCCATCATCCCGTCATGGTACCCTTCCTGTCTCTCCATCATCCCGTCATGGTACCCTTCCTGTCTCTCCATCATCCCGTCATGGTACCCTTCCTGTCTCTCCATCATCCCAGCATGGTACCCTTCCTGTCTCTCCATCATCCCGTCATGGTACCCTTCCTGTCTCTCCATCATCCCGTCATGGTACCCTTCCTGTCTCTCCATCATCCCGTCATGGTACCCTTCCTGTCTCTCCATCATCCCGTCATGGTACCCTTCCTGTCTCTCCATCATCCCGTCATGGTACCCTTCCTGGCTGCTCATCATCATGGTCCGTGGCTGCTCCATGTGTGTCACATCACGCTGGGTACCAGCAATTGTTCCAATGAGGTTGTCTTTTATTTAGTCTTTTTTTCCTAAATTAACACCCAAAGTTTGAGGGGGGTTGTCTTATAATCAAGGTCGTCTTATATGTGAACATGATTCCCTCGCCTCCTCTTCCCATCTCAGTTTAATCATAAAACACGTGGGGGACATGATGAAACCTACATATGATGGGGCGGGGGTTCTGGAGTTTTTCTTTGAAACCTTAAACAGTTCTCCTGTGGTTTTACATTGAAAACAATTTCACCCGGGCTTCTGAATTCAGCTACATTCCAATAAGGAGGGGCTTGAACAGAACAGTTGCTATAGCAACAGCAATACATCCAGGGGGGGGGGGGGGAAATGATAAGAATATTTTTTTCCCGGACACACTAAGCAAAACTGTCCCTTTAAGAGCAGAAAACCTTCCCAGCAGTAGAATAATAACGATAAATAGCTTCTCTCTGCTTTGAGCATCTTTTGGCAGAAGATGACATGCAGCACAAAACACAGCCACTCAACACCCACCTACATCCCACACACACACACACAAAAACACCTTGTGCACTGTGCTCGGAGATAGCTGGAAATTAACAAAAAAAGAAATACAACCTCCTCCCCTACTGCGCAAACTAACTCTGCAGTCCATAGACACAGTCACCATCCACACTACCACCATGGAACTACTCTGCCAGCCACCTGATTTATCTCACAGACCCCACACAACAGGCGGCCCCTCTGTGTCCTGAAAAATATAATGTTTCTGTAACCCCTTGTTGTGTGACGCCAGACTGCAGCCGGGCTGGTAGGCAGCTGTTGTATTCCTGCCTAGGGTGGCAGACTGGAGGGGGCGGCAGCAGACGTTTAGGGTCATTGGACAGGGATGAGGATGTCAATCTAGCATGCCTCCCAACTGCCCAACAACACTGCCATCCTGATTGAACTCTCTGGAAATCTGAGACTTACTTGCCAAGTTCCTTCAAGTGGGCACAACAGGGGGTGGCCAAAGTGGCCAGAGTCATGTGACCCAAGAAGATTGAGCTGCAGCATTTCCATAGCAGATACAGTGTATCTGTAGTTCAATCCTCCTAGTTGAGCCTATGTATGTCTATATGACATACACACGATGCTGCCTGTGGACAGTATTAATGCGGGTACGGGCCCGAATTTAAGGGGAAAGGACCCAGTAGACCACGCTACTTCACTTTTGCCCAGTTGAATGCTGCTTATTTCATGTACCTTGGGAGGACGAAGGGCTGACTTCACCCCTCCAGGAATTGAACCTGCAACGGTTGAACAGATTCCAGAGACGGTACAATAACCCTCTGCGCTATTACATTGGATTATGCTTTGTCTGTGTGTGCATAGACATCCCTGTGTGCGTCAATTTATCTCACAGAGGGCAATTATGGGGGACTGTGCTGCAGGGGAGGTATTGGAAAGGCATGAAACCATTATAGACATATAACACCCCACCCATACAGTCCAAGCTTTACAGTGTATCTTGTGTGCGCAATCTTAGTGGGGAAGTGCCTTTAGCAAGTGAGACACCTAGTGGCTTAAATAGAACACTACACAAACGTCTTGTTTAAGTATTACATTCTACAACTCTACTGCACAATTGATAATATTTCCTATAGAGTGAATCATGGCCAATAGGCAACCAAGCTTGCAATCTAAGACCAAAGTAGCTGAGTTGGAAATATATGTCTGCCATTGTGTAATGATTTAGTGTGCCTTTCATTTCTGATTCCAGCTATTTACTAATAGACAAATCAGTGGATTAAAGCTGCAGTCACACCTACCGTGTCCGCGAAAATCCTTTATATATGAGTGCTGCATCATGGGAAAGTACAGAAACATAATCACTCCCCCCCCCCCCCCCCCCACAACCCTTTCTATCTGGCAAGCAGTGTGCAATACAGTTATTGCCATTACTATAGCAACAATCCCATCTATCCAGACCCAAGACAGATTAAAGGGACACCTACACACTGCATATACTGTAAAACAAATGATCTATACATTGTGTTAGTAGAACTGCCAGAAAATGCATAAAATAAGAGAAATATATGTTTTAAAAGTGTCAGTGCCGTGTCCTGCTTATGACAACGCCACAGACGCATTTCAGACACGTATTTGTCTTATTTTATGCATTTGCTGCAAGTTTGCTGACACAATGTATAAAGCATTTCTCATCGTTTTTGTATAATTGGTGAGAGTCCCTTTAATTCCACAGTAATAGCAAACGACAGAAGCCTGAAACCTGCCGTAGAGGGAGGCTGGTCACTTACTACTTCTCACTAATGTCCGTGAATTTGGGAGCCCCGGTTAAGATATATTCACTGTCAAACTACAGGAGTGGCTGTAACTTGTTATAAAGTCAAAATAAGGGTAGGCGCCAACTTTTTATCATGGTGTTCATATAGTGGGGTCTGTGGTGGACAATGTAATGATGTTCTGTGGACCTTCACTGACCATGCCATGGACACTGGTGAACTATCCCTGGTGGGGAGTAGGGAGCTATCAGGTAGTGTCGCCCCAGGGGCCTCATAGGCGAGGCACGCCATAGAGAATCTATCTCGGTCTCATCCGTAGTCGAAGGGCTGACTAATGCAATAGGCCAGTGGCTGAGAAACTAATGAAGATGTTTTTTGAAGCAGTAATTTTTAATTGTACGTTTGCCGAGCTTTCCACAGTCCGTTTAATTTACATTTCCAATCAGCATGAAGAGGTATGCAGTTAGATGCGCCTCTCCCCTTGTTTCTTTCCTGATAGGGGGTGATAAGATAAACATAAAAGCCGCCACTGAGTCGGACCAGCTGATTAAACAGCTCTCCTGCGGGCCCGCTTGGTCTGATAAGATCCCAGCTACAAAATGAGATGCGTTTTTCAAATAATCTGGAGCCTACACCCTGTCATTTTTTTGGTAACACGATTGGAATAAATAATCTGCTCTGCAGGGGGCTCACAGGAGCCCGTCTACGCAAACAATGGGCTAGTTTTCCATTCCAAAAAGGCTTATTTTTAGTGGAGGTGCATAGCAAATACAATGCTTTTGTTATGTATTTTGTTCTTGAACAAGTAAAAAATACCAAGTGGTTTTGGAGACTTGGAGAGAGGTCTCCCACTCGAGCCATTCTGATCAAATGGGGACAATCATTCTTATGTAGAACTTTGTTTTTCGTGGGGTGTCAACCATTTACAAAACCATTATCGGACATTTTGGGAGCAAACGTAAAACTTGGGGGTTTTTTTTGGTGGTGTTTTTGTTTCCGCGTACAGATAGAAAATACTCAGCACTTCATTATGGAATCTTCTTTATAACTCAAATAATGAAGAAGTTCTATTTCTATTTTCAATTTGGGGATTAAGTGGAGCCTCCTCGAGCCTCCTTTGATTTTGAAATCTCTCTTTCTCACACACACCGTCTCTCTCTTTCTCACACACACCATCTCTCTCTCTCTCACACACCCTGTCTCCCTCTCTTTCTCACACACAGTCTCTCTCTCTCTCTCTCTCTCTGGGGGAGGGAGGGGGAGAAGCAGCATTGGGCAAGTCTGTGGGAGGGAGGGGGAGAGGCAGCATTGGGCAAGTCTGGGAAAGGGGGGGGGAAGGCAACACTTGGCAAGTCTGGGGGAGGGAGGGGGAGAGGCAGCATTGGGCAAGTCTGGGGGAGGGATGGGGGAAAGGCAGCATTGGGCAAGTCTGGGGGAGGGAGGGGGAGAGGCAGCATTGGGCCAGTCTGGGGGAGGGAGGGGGAGAGGCAGCATTGGGCCAGTCTGGGGGAGGGAGGGGGAGAGGCAGCATTGGGCCAGTCTGGGGAAGGGAGGGGGGAAGGCAGCATTGGGCAAGTCTGGGAAAGGGGAGTGGAAGGCAACATTTGGCAAGTCTGGGGGAGGGAGGGGGAGAGGTAGCATTGGGAAAGTCTGGGAGAGGGAGAGGAGAGGCAGCATTGGGCAAGTCTTGGGGAGGGATGGGGGAAAGGCAGCATTGGGCCAGTCTGGGGGAGGGAGGGGGAGAGGCAGCATTGGGCCAGTCTGGGGAAGGGAGGGGGGAAGGCAGCATTGGGCCAGTCTGGGGAAGGGAGGGGGGAAGGCAGCATTGGGAAAGTCTGAGAGAGGGAGGGGGAGAGGCAACATTGGGCAAGTCTGGGGGAAGGAGGGGGGAGAGGCAGCATCGGGAAAGTCTGGGAGAGGGAGGGGGAAAGGCAGCATTGGGCCAGTCTGGGGGAGGGAGGGGGAGAGGCAGCATTGGGCAAGTCTGGGGAAGGGAGGGGGGAAGGCAGCATTGGGCCAGTCTGGGGAAGGGAGGGGGGAAGGCAGCATTGGGAAAGTCTGAGAGAGGGAGGGGGAGAGGCAACATTGGGAAAGTCTGGGAGAGGGAGGGGGAGAGGCAGCATTGGGCAAGTGAGGGAGGGGGAGAGGCAGCATTGGGAAAGTGAGGGAGGGGGAGAGGCAGCATTGGGCAAGTCTGGGGAGGGGGGAGCAGCATTGGGCAAGTCTGGGGAGGGGGGAAGCAGCATTTGGCATGTCTGGGGGAGGGAGGCCAGAGAGGCAGCATTGGGAAAGTCTGGGAGGGGGGGAAGCAGCATTGGGCAAGTCTAGGGGAGGGAGGGGGAGAGGCAGCATTGGGCAAGTCTGGGGGAGGGAGGGGGAGAGGCAGCATTGGGCAAGTCTGGGAAAGGGGGGGGAAGGCAACATTTGGCAAGTCTGGGGGAGGGAGGGGGGGAGGCAGCATTGGGAAAGTCTGGGAGAGGGAGAGGAGAGGCAGCATTGGGCAAGTCTTGGGGAGGGATGGGGGAGAGGCAGCATTGGGCAAGTGAGGGAGGGGGAGAGGCAGCATTGGGCAAGTCTGGGGGAGGGAGGGGGAGAGGAAGCATTGGGCAAGTCTGGGGAGGGGGGAGCAGCATTGGGCAAGTCTGGGGGAGGGAGGGGGGAAGGCAGCATTGGGCAAGTCTGGGGAGGGGGGAAGCAGCATTTGGCATGTCTGGGGGAGGGAGGGCAGAGAGGCAGCATTGGGAAAGTCTGGGGAGGGGGGGAAGCAGCATTGGGCAAGTCTGGGGGAGGGAGGGGGGAGAAGCAGCATTGGGAAAGTCTGGGAGAGTGAGGGGGGAGAGGCAGCATTGGGCAAGTCTCGGGGAGGGGGGGGAGAAGCAGCATTGGGAAAGTCTGTGGGGCAGGGGCAGCATTGGTACATAAAAATAAATAAAAACAAGAAATTATTTTTTTTTATATTATAATTTTTATTAAATATGAAAAAGCAATTTACATGTGATTTATATTCAAGTTAAACTTTTTTCCTATAGGGTAATAACTATCTCTATTATAACTATATTATGTTTCTATTATATCTCTATTATAACTTTTATATAATATATCTCTATTATACGCGATTTTATAATATCTCTATTATATCTCTATTATATCTCTATTATAACTCTATTATATAATATCTCTATTATAACTATTATTTAACATCTCTATTATATCTCTATTATAACTCTATTATTTAATATCTTTATTATATAATCACTCTATTATATAATAACTCTCTCTCTCTCTATATATATATATTAAAATATCTCTATTAGATAACATCTCTATTATATAATATCTCTATTA
Source organism: Pelodytes ibericus (assembly GCA_036172795.1). Lineage (NCBI taxonomy): Eukaryota > Metazoa > Chordata > Amphibia > Anura > Pelodytidae > Pelodytes > Pelodytes ibericus. The sequence continues at coordinate 209,069,928 of CM069861.1, forward strand.
TATCTGTATTATATTATCTCTCTATATTTTATAATGCTTATTATATATATATATATATATATATATATATATTTTAGTTTTTTTTAAATATATTTTTTAGTTTTCTTGATATTTTATATATATATATATATATAATATAATATGAAGAAAACTAAAAAGTGCTTAAGCTCCTTCACTGTATTAACCTACACCACTTCTACTGGAAGGCTATTCCATACATCCACTACCCTCTCAGCAAAGTAATACTTCCTGATATTACTGTTAAATCTTTGCCCCTCTAATTTAAGACTATGTCCTCTAGTTGTGGTAGTTTTTCTTCCTTTAAATATACTCTCTTCCTTTACTGGGTTGATTCCCTTTATGTATATAAATGTTTCTATCATATCCCCCCTGTTACGTCTTTCCTCCAAGTTATACATGTTAAGATGCTTTAACCTTTCCTGGTAAGTTTTATCCTTCAACCCATGAACC